>VZSV01000023.1:7572598-7619776 GCA_013398735.1 Nothocercus julius | reverse complement strand
CCAATATGAAATATCTGTTGCTTTTCAATCTGTCACTTGCTAATTTTAAACAAGGAAATAATTAATGTTTGATTTTATTTTACTTCATGCAAAGTTTAAAGAAATAATATTAACAATACTATGTTTATCCTTAGAATGTATTTTTTAGTATCAAGAATGTTTTCTTATTTATAGCTTGACACCTTTAGAAGTAATGTTGATCTAGCTAAAGGAAGTGAGAATGATGAAGTAATTATAAACACTGCGTATGATCCTGAAGAAAAGAGTTCCCGATTTACAAAAAATAGACTGAGAGAGAAAGCAACGGTTGCAGAGAAAATAAACAATGATGTTAGTGGAGAAGAGAATAAGCAGCCAAAGTTTATCAAGAAGAAAAAGAAATCACTGTTACAAGAACAATTTAACGAGGAGGAAAAATTATATGAAGTTAATTTGGAGAGTTGTGAAAAAAACACTAATGATTTTCCAAAGAAAAAAACAAAAAGTAAATCACAAACAGATGTACCTCATCGAGAAGGTGATAGAAAGATTAAAAATTCCTCGACTGAAGTGAGAAATGTAACTGAATTAGAGGAGGAAGAAGAGCTAATTCAAGCCTATCAGAGGCATGTAGCTGAGGATGAGGCAAATGCAATTAAAAAGAAAATAAGAATGAAACTTAAAGAACAGATGTCTGAATTTACCTCCACTGTTCAAAGCCATGAAGTTGTATTGAACGATGAAGTGGGCAAAAAGAAGAAAAAGAAGAAAGAAATGCAAGTTTTATGTGAAGCTGAAACAAGGTACAGTGATAAACAGTAATCAACATGAGTTAAAGTCATTAGCAGAGTGTTTAATATTGTTTTTAAGATAGGCAAACGTTCTCTGATAAATTTACATATTTTCTAAGAGACAAACTAACTGGATGATTCTATTGTGGAAAAAATACTACTGCCTAATACTAGTTTAGAATAATGCTGCCAAGATTCATATTTAACTTCAATTAAAGATTCTTTTAAAATTAAAGAAATATATATCCTTCATTCCTAATTTACATTTATTTCCTGTGGAATCATCTCTTAACTAATTTAAAACAATTTTGTGCAAGTTCTACTGTTGATGAGTGATGGCCTGAATTCAGCAAAATACAGTTGGCTCTCAAGAATGATTCTAGAACTGTCCGACAACTAATGGGAAACAGGGTGGGGAAATAAATGAAAAGTGGGGGGGTTGCATTTTGAAGATTCCCAGGTGATGAGCTGGAGAAGTAAAGAGGAAGTTTCACATGGATTAGTAATGGTAATGAGTAATAGTATCCATGTTTGTAGTGGAATGTAATTGCTGATAGTAATCTATTACATTGCAGTGCAATGTCCCTCTCAGAGCTGCAGCAATACCCAGCAGAAGATGATAATGAAAATCAGTCACTGGAAAGACAGTTTACATCAGAAGAGCAGAAACTGGAGGAAGGCTTGGAAAAGCAAAAAACTAAAGCAAAGAAAGTTAAAAGGAAAACTAAAAAAGGTTCGCCATGAAAATGTTAGAATGGTGTGTTTTATTGTGTGAGACTTTTCTCCTTTTTTTTTTTCTAAGACATTTTAATGTAGTAGTAACACAGAAATAATTGAGACTGCTGTTGAAGTTATTTATGTTTTGTTTACTTGACTGTATTTTTGTGCTTCATAAAAGCACAAAATTTTTGTGCTGAGGTTAATTTGTAAGGAAGTCAGTTTGATTTACTTTTCATGATACACGTGTCAATCATGAGAATTCATTTACCAGAAATAATTTTGAAATTGATAAACGGTTTAAAATTGGGAGTGGCATAGTATATATTATGCTTAATAAATGTTATCTGTACAACATAGTACTGAGATGCCTATTCTGATTGTGTTTCTATTATTTCTGCATTTTTAATTGTTGTGTATTATAAAAGGTATATAAACACTGTTTTAACTTGGTGCTCAATTCAAACATAAATATTTTTTCCTGCAACAGCTAGTCAAATTTTGGAGTTCATTTCCCAAAAATGGTGTGAAAGCTAAAATAAATGAGTTCAGAAAAAGGAGATGACACAAAGTAATGAAGGATATGTCTATCGATAGCTATTTGGATAGTGGTAGCACTGCAATATCTGTTTCAGGAAGTTCTTAGACTAATGTTTGATGTAGGTTCAGGGAAGATGCACTAGAGAAAATATGAGTTGATTCATACCTTGTTTCTTACATTTTCCTTAAGAAACTGTTACAGGCTACTGTCTGTAGGAATATCTTGAACTAGCTGGGTTTTAATTCATCATGGTGGAGAAGAACCTACATCAGTCAAGGGAAAGAGCTTGAGTTTTAAATTTAAAAAAAAAAAAAATCAGTAGAAATACATTGTATGAATTAATGCATACTCATGTGTAAAATTATCCATGTATAAAATGCTGCAAATTTGCTGATTTTATTTTAACCTATTGCTTAACGAACACATGAAATATTATTTTTTTAACTGTTGGATTGCTGAGAGAATACTTTTAACTGTCAGCAACAGAACATGGTAGCCTCTATTTACTTTGCTCATTCTTCTAGAAGAAAACACAGAAGTTGCTGCAGAAGATGCAGAGGAAATGAGCAGTTCAGAAATTTCAAATCAGCCTAAATTTGGTTTTGATGATGATCGTGTTTTGGGAGTTTATATCCATCGAACTGATCGACTTAAAACAGATCTCCTCATATCTCATCCTATGGTTAAAATCCATATTGTTGACCAGAGAACTGGCTTATATGTCAAGAAGAATCATAGGTGAGTGTTTTTTTTTTTTTTTTTAATAAACTGATTCTATTGTCAATGTTTCTTAATATATATTGATTCATCCCTAGAAAATGAAATATGAAAATAAAAGTAGTGCCAAATTTTAAGCTTGCAAGGTCATTCACTAGGTTCTACACCTCTAATGATGCGTATCTAAAAGAAAACTAGAGTGATAGTCCGCTTTTCTTTTTGGCCCTTATAAATGCTCTTTGTTGCAGAATTGCTGTCAAGGTCCACACTTTTGCAGCCCAGTTCATTCTGTCTTCTTTCCAGATAGAAAAAATCCCAAATGTCAAAATATTTAGAAGCCAAGCTGAGAATAAATAAGTAAAATTCATGTGGTATAAATAGCATTTGCCTTTCTTTGCACATTTAAAATGCTGAAATTAAGTTTAGTTGTCCATATTTCTACTCATTTCTCTTACTTGTTTTAATTGTCATTTGGTATAGTTATCCTGCAAACCAGATTTTAATGTTGCATACTAGATTCTACCAGGATCATTATGCACAAATTTAGATACAGTAAATTAATTGTTAGGATTTTGTACTTAAGCCTTTCTTACTTCTACATGCATTGTCAATTGCCTTATATCTTGTGTAAAATCAAGTGAATACATCTTACATGTTTGTTTGTTTTCAGTAATTGGAATATTGCTTTGTTTGAGGGTGTTTTTTAAGGCATTGTAACAAATGTAACTGTTTGGAAATTTTCGAACAGCAAGAGGAAAGTTTCGTCTTACTACGAACAAGAGGGAATAGAGCACATTCTTCCTATTATGACGCAGCCATATGATTTCAAACAGTTTAGATCAACGCTTCCGGAGTGGGAGGAACAAGTCATATTTAATGAGTGTTTTAGTTATTTTATTCAAAATACTGAAGAAAGCCCTAGGGTAATCCTGTTCTTTGAGGTAAGGATTAAATATTTTACATGAGATTTTTGCATGTTACAATTTTCTGGCTATGCTTCTTCAACAGAATATGTTTAACTGACTGGATTTTATTTTTCAGTTATATTGGATTAACAACATAGCCTTAAAATAAAGCACTTCATGGAAATACCAGAAATGATTCTGGTGTTAGACAATGCTAATAACCATTATTTAAGAGTTAAGAAAACTATTATGAATTGTTTTGGTGATAGTAAGGAGGATGGACCATTCTAGTTGACTCAATAGAGAAACTTCTGAGAAAGACTGCTAATATTATTCCAGAGCAACAGCAGCACACAGAAAGGTTACAACTTACCTATTTCAAGTTTTTGAAATACAAAAAATACTCACGTATCAGCAGCTCAAAGATGGAGCTTGCCTGTAGCGACACCTCTTTTCTCTTGTACCAATGAGCAAACTTTTGTATTGTTTTCCATTAACATGGTAGACTTCTGCTTTTCCTCTCCTGTTCTTTACACCACAGTTATTACTTCAGCTCCAAATTAATTTGTGTTCATGGGAAAAATTGTAAGGTTTTCAACATGCTTTTGAGCTTTAAGTATTTCAGTATTTATAAGAATGTATGCAAGAGAGATTCTGTAGTGTTAACATAAAAATGAAAGCATAGTACAATAAATAGGTTTTAATTCCATGTTATTTATGTTTCAAATACATTGTATATACAGTATTGCTGGATGTTTCTTTACATTCTGTGATACTAATAAATGAGCACATTTATAGAATTTAAATTAGTCCCTGGTTGCTTAGCGCAAAAGTAGTTGTGGCTGTGTGGAAGAATCTTCCTGGAAATAATATAATGTTGGAACCAAAGTGTAACTACACTGAAAGCACATTTGGTGTGGTTTTTGAAATGCAGATTTGGAGATTTCATGATTTTGTATACCATATAGACTTCCAGGAGTGGCTGAATATCAGAAGATTACTGTTACAGACCAGAGGGGGGAAAAAAAAAAAATGGTCATAACTGATGAAATTAGGAAAGGAAAGGTAACTCTTTGCCCTCTTTTAGTTGGGTAAATATACAGCTGTTTTGGTGAACAGTAAAGGATTTAAGAAATTTGCATATGAAATCAGTGAATGATGTCTCTCTTTTCTAGGAACTTTTTTCCTTTTTTAATGATAAAGTGGGAAGCATTTCTTTTTCTTTAAAAAAATTGCTTATTTTTTAATAGGTTATAAGCAGCCATCAAATGAATGGAATGTTCTTTCTAGTTCTGTCTTCTAGTGGAAAAAGCATTGTTTCTGTAATTGCCTAGAACTGCAATCTGCTTAATGAATCACATTTAGAATATTTTAAATAGTATTTGTTATTCTCATGTATATTGTATATTAATTAGAAATATATTTATATTCCCATTAATGCTTGCAGATCCTTGATTTTCTAAGTATGAGTGAACTAAGAGCTACCTCTGAAGTACAAATTCAGGAATGTGGTTTCCGAAAAATCTGTTGGGCCTTTCTAAAGGTATTGTGAATATTAAAATAAAGAAACAAACATTACAAACATTTTTGTAAATTTTATATTTTATCTATAGAAGTTAACTATATTAAATAGGGGAAAAAAGGGATTTTTCCAGGTAACACACATGGAAAGCAAATCCTTGCTTGCTTGGCTGTTTATTCTCTCCTGTTCCTACCCTTCTCCCATAAAGTTTATGCTATGGAGAGCAAGTTTGACAGTAAAGAATATATGTTTTTCAAAGAAAAATAGAACGTGTAACATTGTTTTTGTTCAGTGAGTGCAGAACTCATTAGAAAATTAGCAGATACATTGACAAATATAGTCAGTTGATATACTAAATGTCATAAAATTTTCCTTTGTGTGTTCCTGGGACTATCTCTTCAAAGAAAAGGACAAATTTGCTGATATTTGTACCTCAGCTATTTGGTATTCTAGCAGCATTTTTAGTTAATCAGTCTTTGAAAAGACTCCCTGGCCTAATTATAAAAGGCCTGTCGTTTCCAGTTGCAGAGTTTGAAATGATCCAGCAATGCGATATAGGCAGCTTAGCCTGCACATCGTGAACCACTTCCCCCTTTTAGGAGAGCCTTGGATGTGCCAGATGATTTGCCTTGGGGAGCTGAGGAGATATTACTTGCTTTAACTTGCCCGAAGGTGGGTTGTTTGTACCTGCCCCTATGGATAGCAGAACTTGACAACCATTGACCAGTCCAAAGCAGGGGAAGTACCGGTGAGGCTGGCTGTGAGTTTTCAGGAGGGAGAGGGACCTGCAGATCCTCACAGAGAGTCACTCCTCATTTCCAGTCAAGATGAATCTGCGCGAGTCAGGGAATGGGAATCCCCTCTCTGGGTGTATATTGATGGGAATTGTGTATCTGGACATTCAACACAGCCTGAAGAGGGATGAATTTCCAATTCACAAATACAAATGAAATAATGGCTTGTTGTTCATTACTGTTTTTACCGATT
The DNA here is from genome assembly GCA_013398735.1 of Nothocercus julius. Lineage (NCBI taxonomy): Eukaryota > Metazoa > Chordata > Aves > Tinamiformes > Tinamidae > Nothocercus > Nothocercus julius. The sequence goes on along the minus strand of VZSV01000023.1, from coordinate 7,613,617 downwards.
TTTGTGTTGTCTTTTCGCCTGTATCAGTCAAAGCAGAAGCATCCAAATAAACAGTGGTTGCTGTTAATGTCAATAGGTATACAAAGAAGGAGGAAGCATAAGCACTAATTTATATCTTCTTCCAACCCATAAATTAATTTTAAAAATATAGTAGCAATTCACTCTTCTAATTCCGTTAGTTTAATAGAACTCTATTTCATCTCAAGTTAGAAAGGCTGCTGCTTTGCTGTATCTGGATCAAAGCCTTTGATTCAGGGACCTTTGCTGCTGCATTCAAAATAATGTGGGGGAAGAGGCAGATTGATAGATGGTCTTAACAGGATTGACAGTCCCCTGAGATTTTGGTGATTCCAGGAAGTATTGATGAAAAGAAAGGAAAATAAAAGATGATAGCATTGAGTTGGTGAATATGAAGTATGTTTCATAGGCTGTGTTCTGAGCTTTCATCTTAGTGGTTTATTCATGGGGATGGATATTTAATGCATACCTACTTCATTACCACTTTTAGGAATAGTAAATTGCCCTAGTGGGAAGTATATTTTAGAATTTAGACTGTAGTTGGTTGATTTAGTAATAAGAAATGACTTTTGTGTCAATACATTTTTTTTTTCTCTTTTAATCATCCTTTCAGCTGGTAGGTGCAAATGGAGTTCTAAACATTGATGGAAAACTGCGTCTGCAGTTGTATTACCCACCTGCGAGACCTCCAAGGATCAGTTCACATTCAAATGTTGTTGAGGTTTATGAGTGGTGGGCAAAATGTCCTAGAAATCGCTACCCATCAACTTTATATGTAACCATAAAAGGCATAAAACTGCCAGAGCATGTAAGTTAAGTATATATAAATGTGATTCTTTGGTAGATGCTAGTAATGCTAGCCTCTGTGCATGTGTATATATGTATGTGTGTATACAACAGCTGTATTTATGTAGGTGATATAAGATAGCTAGTATATAACTAGCTTTTTAGAGATCCTATCTAGTCTCCTGCTGCCTCTCCTGAAGGGCAAAATTCTCGCCTGTATGCTGCACGGGTTGGTAGGTCAGAGTACCTTACATGGACGCAGATACTTATGTGTGGACAACTGAATTGGTTTCTGCTTGGATAGTAGGCAGCACTTGTTAGTCAGTGAAACTTAGAGTAATCGACTCTACAGTGGACAACTAGATACTATCAGTCTGAAATAAGCCAATCAAAATGGTTAATTCTGCCTGATTTTTCCAAAAAGACTTTATGTGAAAGTGAGCTGCCAGTGGTCAGTGACCTCTGCCTGGCAGCTAGGTTGCTACTATGCTATTTGAGAGCATTCTGTTTCCTGTGTGTTAAAGTTTTCCTTAAATCTCTGCTTCATTTAGTAAGCAAACTTACAGGATACTGGAAAGCATAAATGTTTTACCTACAATTAAAATGAAAAATGTTATCAATCCTGTTCTGTCTTGGCAACAGTGGCACATAGTTTGTTGAATACACAAAGCTAGTAATGTCTTCTACATGGATGCATTTCACTAATTAAGCAGAGCCTTTGATCTGAATGCAAAAAAATAATGTCACTGGAACCATTTACATGCCCAAATACTACTTTTGTACAACATATTTACCTGATGCTAAAGCATTGCTCATTTTTAGGAAGCAAGATAGTTACTGGAAATAGAAAAGTATTAATTTGAAAAAAGCTTTAATAAGATCTGATTGACACAACTTTGGATTTACTTTCTGACTTGGTTACCTTAAATGCATATGTAAGGCTTTTTTCCAATCTATCTTTCAATTGAAAAAAAAATGAGATGCTTTTCATTTTATGTGAAAAGCACTTTTAAACATTTTCAAACATCACAGTGTTCATTTTGAAATTTTTTTTTTTTTTCTTGATATTTCATCTTATTTGCCTGAAGGTTGATCCTTCTTCCCGTTCTATGATGGCCGTTCAGCAGGAACAAGGTAGTGCAACATTCTGTGAGCTGCAGAATGAGGGATCTAAAAAAACAAGTGAACCTCTTCCTGAGGAGAAGAAAGAGCAATTTAAATGGACAAGATTGCCTGGACAGGTGAAGTATTTTGGTTTTTCTTTTTTTTAATTTTTTTTTAGTAACTTTTTTTTTTCAAGTAACATAAAGATCTATTATCTATTTGTAAATTTCTATTTATGATGTAAATTTTATGAGGCAAGTGGTTCATTAAAATATGCTCGTTAAAAATAAAATATAAGAAAATCTCAGAAATAGAGTAGGCTTAGCTTCCTATGCAAATTAAGTTTGGATAATTTAATCATTTTTACCTAGGACAGTCACATGATTTTTTTTCAAAATTATCTAGGAATTTGAAAGAGTAGGGCTATTAAGGAAGTGGCATTAAAACAGAAAAGCAGTTTTCAGATCTCAGCTTCATTTATGAATTTTCTTGGTCAATTGGTTGGTTGGATCTTTATCATTATTTCCTCACTAAAGAAACAGTGTTTTAACAGTATAATAGAATTCTGAAGGATTTATATTTATGAACCTTATTATAAAGATGTGCTGGCTTCATACTACCTCCCAGATTGCTGTTGGAAATTAGTAATCATGAAATGGGAATCTTTTTGCAACCCCCCTGTAGAATGTGCCTGCAGTGATTTCATGTTTTTTATTGAATGGCATCAGCATAAGTTCACAGGTCTATAACAGTTCACAAGATTAGCTTGTTTTGCAAGGTCTACTTGCAAAAAAATGTTGACTTTTGTTTTGTTTCCGTACCATAGTCCTTGTATAGATTGTTTCAGAAAGAATGCTTGGGAACGCTGTGGACATCATGTTTTTTTCCCAGTAACGTCTGATAATAATAAAATAGTGAAGAAACAACAAGTTAATGTTTATACAATATCGATACAATGGCAATAGTCATGTTAAAAATGGCAGGATATTTAAAGCATGTATATATGTCACTGTTAATTGCTTTCCAGAAAGCTTCTCTAGATGGCATTGTACAGTTTTACTAATAATCATGTGTTCCACCAAGTGAAGTAAAGTTCTAAGAATGTTGGCTTGCCATCATAAAATTAAAATTCGGTAGCACATTTATTCTTAGACTAATCCATGCACGCATTGAAGAACTAAGTAGCAATGATGACGCATTTTGTTGGGTGCTGTTGTGTGGAAAAAGTTTCGGTAAGATTAGCCTGATGTTACATATGTTTTTCTTCCAAAGAACATCAAAGCATATATTTCTATTCCAAAATGAATAATAACTCAAATTATTTCCTTATTATTATAGCATTATAGCAACAGTTTTATGTTGCTCTAAAAGGTAAATTATTGTTTAAAGAATCACTCTATATTGAGACTCTGCAGTCTCTCTAGAGAGAGAGAGAGATAGGTGGATGACATGTTATTTTCCCAAGATTCTGTATACAATTATGAATTTATTTAATATATGAATTTATGTATAAAGTGATTTTTATGTATGAATTACAGCTAAATGACTTTTACTTAAAGGAAGTCTGTTCTAAGATGAAATTGATTCAATGTTGTAATATCATATTTTAGAGACTAGCAAGCATTACAATGCTTGATTGTGACTGTATTTTCCAACAAAATGGATTTATGTAGATCTACTTTTTGAAGGCTTGCTATTTACTTAATAATTTAATTCTTGTGAAGTTTAGGTTAAATAATAAGATAACTGCATTGGATAATTCCATTTCCCTTCAAATTTTAATTTTTTTTTTTTTAGGAAAAAAAACAGTGAAAATGTTTCCAGTTATTTGTGGGGGTGAAAAAAAGGAATTGAAATTTAGATGAAAAATGCCAAAGGTGATATGATTAAGAAAAGTTTTGTCTGCATGTAGTTACTTTTCTGAGTTACAGTTCAGTAAGTAGCTTTAAATTTGTCGAGCTTAGAATACTTACGATTAACTTGACAGTTTAAGTGAGGATAGTTGCTTTTAAACATCTCTTAAAATTAAGGAAATCACTTTGGTTTTAGACTTTTAGAAATGGTTGTTTGTTAGAAATAAAATTTAATGAAACAGAAATTAATGCAAACTAAAGAGGGCCTGTGTTCTACGACATGACTGTCTCTTGACCGGATGGATTTCTTGCCTTAAATTTGCTTAAGTTATCAGTAGCTCTCTAAAACCTATGCATGACAAGAGCTGCAAATGTGGTTAAATCACTGGATAATTAGTGTTCATAACTGAGTGAAGTCATAATTCTTACCTGAAAAACTAGGTTTGTCGCATACCAAACAAGCACCTGTTTTCACTGCGAGGAGGAGATACGGGCTGTTTCTGTATTCGTTTCTCTCATGATGGGAAAACATTGGCAGCAGCATGTGCAGGAAGGAATGGCTATCCCATTATTTGTAAGTTAAAGACACATTCTCCTTCCCTCTGCCTCCATTAATTCATGTAGGTTGGAATTAAAGGAAAATGGTATTTTTAAAAATTAGTTTAGACATTTTGTAATTTCATTTAATATTTTTTTTCTATGAGTTAAGCATTCTTCAGAAAAATGTTCCTTTTTGAACAGTTGACTTTTGTGCATGGTAATATACACACAATTTAAGGCCACAAAATCCTGTCACTTCTGCACAGAGTTCTCATGGAAATAGAAAGTCAGTTTGCGCACAAAAAAATCATGTTTACTGGTAGTGAGGTTTTAAGAGCCATAATTTTTCAGTAACACACTCCACCCGCATGAGATTTATATAAAGTTTTTTAAATGTCTTATTTTGAAAGCCAAGATACCTGGACATACTGACATCTCCAGAGAGACTACTGGAGGTTGCCATTTTCCATGTTCCAAGACTGTTCATCTAGAACTGTGATTATTCCATATGATTTACACTGGGGGTTGCTTCTCACAGATGCCCCAACTACATAGTACTGGAACCCAGCATAAGAGTTCTGAGATTTTTATTATAGAGAACATTATTTTAGTTTCACGAGAATAAATGTTTAAATGCAAGGCACAGTAAATTTATATTGCTTTACTACACAGCAACAGAAAATGCTCTCTACGTTAATAGTTTTCTAAGAGTGTTCGGGTAGCATTCAGAAAACCTCTGTAATCTTTCTCCAATTTAAACCGGTGGAACCAATTTCTTTAGGGTTAATATGTTAGTGACAACCTGGTACCGCTAGGTGGAAGTATGTGCTTGCTCTGTAAGCAGATCTAGCAAGTGCTTGATCTCTGAAAACGAGAAGCCGAAGGAAAGTAGTTGACTTACATTAGCAGAAGCATAGCCAAAGACTGAACTAAACTTTGCACCAATACTCACATATGACTGATAAATACTGCTGGTAAATACTTTTTTTTTTTTTTTTTTTTTANCTTGTTTCTACAAGTAACTACTACTATGGGCTGGGAGGTTTTAATTAAAAATTATTGCAGTGTGACTTTTGTAACAGTTAGTTGTGCTGTAATTACTATACTAATTTTTAATGCATATAAGTTAGTGAAGTTTTTCTAGTAACTGTAGGATCTAATTTGATGGCACAGTACAGCACCAAAATTAATCAATTTATGTTCCAAGAAAACAGTAGGATATATTATTGAAGAAGTTACCATATTATTAATGCAGTATTGGCTTACAAATTTGAACATGAGGAAGAATACTGTAAATCCAAGATTCATAATGTGTTTAAATTGGGCACATTATGTGTATGTAGTTTATTGGATTTTGGGATACACAGCTAAGTAGTTCAAGTTAAATTAATGTTATGGTATTATTTTTGAGACTGAATATTTGTCAATTTTTCTCTTTAATTAAAAAGTGTACTTTAATGTACTGTTCATGTTGAAAATCCAGCTTATTTGAGGTTTAAAAGAAAATGCTCCAAACTAGAAAAAAAAACATAAAAAATATGGTTATAACACCACACAGTTTTATTAAGAGCACTCTACAGGTTTTCATAGAGGTTTTGTTTTTTTTTTTTTTTCCTTTTGCGTTCTTCAGATCCTATCTGCTGTTTCTGTTATGCAACTTGTAATGCTACAGGCAATTACATAATTAAAATGCCAGAGGAATTGTTAAATGATACATTCTGTGTGGATCTCTTTTGTTTTTATTTTTATTTTTCCCACTGATTACAGCTTGCATGTGGTAATAAAAAAGAGTATTTTGAGTGTTTGCCCATTAATATTATTTTTGCTTTAGATAGTGATTACATTAAGAATTTTTGATACCGAAATTAATACAGATTCCAGTCATATATATATATATATATATACACACACACATACACACACACACATATATATACATATACACACACACGCACACACATATGTAGTATATATACACGCATAGAGAGGGAGAGAGAGAGAGGGAGAGAAAGGCCTGAATGTTCCTCTGTTCTTTTTACAGTTTGTGGTAGCAAGATGCAGCTTTATTGGCCTGCCTCCTTTTCAGTGTACCGTGCATCGTGCCGGTATGATTGTTAGTTCCTGTATTTCTTGTGTGTAGTCTTAAGCGCTTTTTTTTAAAAAAAAAAAAAAAAAAAAAAAAAGAAAAAAGGAAGAAAAAAAAAAAAAGAAAACTGTAAGTTTAGGCAAGGTATTTCTATGCTGTTCCCTGTTATTTTGTCACAGAAACATGGTAGGGCTGGAGGATTAGTAGGAAGGGCATTATACTGTTCTAAAGCCATGTCAGTTTGTTTCCTGTGTCATCTCTGCACTGGAATTCTAAGGCAACTTGGAGGGGAGGAAAGGGAGATTTGCAAAGTTACGTGAGTCCTTTGTATGGATGTGTGTGGACAGTGTTACCTTGGAGCCTTTTCTGATCCTAAACCCAAAGTTTTGTCCCCCATTACTCCTGGTTACCATTTAAGTGATTTTGATAACCTCTAGTTTTCTCCCCCACAGCTCTCTTAATACAATGTTAATTGACACTTTAAGCAATGACAAACTTTTTTACAGTCAGAGAAAAAATGATTTAAAAGATAGGTAGACTGTCTGTGACTTTTGTGTATGAAGTTGCAATTGAATCACTGTATTTTTAGAGCCTGTATACAGTAATTTTGTAATGAACAATTTAGCATTTTTAATCCACCTCAGGTTAAACTTAAAATTCTTCCACTGTCACCAGAAACAAAGCTTGGAAGAACAGCAGTGAGAATTACCTTCCTTGGTGTATAACTGTGTGTTCTCTGAAATGTGCCATCTCTTGCTTTTCGTGATCTGGGCACCCTTCTTTATGAGCTCTTCTGGTGGGAGGGCTCCATAATAGAATACATAGGTGCAAACAAAAGAATACTTCCTAAGAAAAATATTAGCTTATGGCTATGGGTGTGAATGGTAGGAAATAGATAAACTGATTCAGAACAGAAGAAAATATCCTTGAGATCGCAATCAGTTTTTGGTAGTTAACTGTTCTTCAAAACCCTCGCAGCTTTTATGTATATTTAGTGATCCTAAATATCCCTTAGGGCTTCTTTTTTTTGTTTGTTTGTGTGTGTGTGTGTGTGTGTGTGTGTGTGTGTGTGTTTTAATGAATGATATCCCCATATATCTTAATTTAACTCCTGAAGAAAGTGATACATGCCTTGGAATACTTTGTGCATTTTAAAATATGCAAAAGGCGCAAAATATCTTTTAAATAAGATGTGATTCATGTGTTCATGAATTAACTTGAAAGAGAGAATTATAGGTAATATCCCAATTCTTATTAGAAAATACTGTATTAAAAGATAGATTGTAAAAATATGCTGGGATTTGGCAGATACCACTGAGTGTTTCCATGCATTTGCCTCAAGCCATATTAGCACAGACCATGGCATTAGTTATATGTTGCTGCATATGTGATTGCTTTATACAGTAACTGTTTTAAATTCTTTTCCTTTTAGAATGTGGAAAATTGAAACCCAGGCTACATCTGCTGTAAGAGTTTTCCCTCATCCTTCATTTGTTTATACTGCCAAGTACCACCCAACGGCAAACTCTTTGGTCGTGACAGGATGTTACGACTCTGTGATTAGAATATGGAATGCAAAAGTGAAAGACATCCATGGGCAACTGCTACAGGAGCTAGATGGTCACAAAACCTTCATCAACACACTCTGTTTTGATGCAGAAGGTATTTTTCTCAGAGTTACTTCTCTATTGCTTTTTTCTAATTTCTGCTGGAAACCAACTTAAGCATTACTAGTTAGCTTTATTTCACAGGGGTGGCATGAAACACTGTAAGAGAATAGAACAGTTTTGTCTGTGTTTGCAATGAAAGGATTAGTGTGCTGCCTGATTTGGGACTACTTTAAGCAAACACAAAGGGACATATAAACCCTGATATAAATTAAGAATATTCTGGAATAGAAATGACAAGCAAATAAATGCGTAGTTATTGAGCAGTTATGACTAGGCAAGTTTTGACAATAGTTTAGTTTTCATTGTCTCTATAGCAGTTTTTATTAGTTGCTAATGTCTTGGACATGTTATAGCAAAAATAAGAAGAAAATAAAGCCTAGAAGCTACTGTTCATAGGACAAAAATGCATCAAGGTGCAGGTGGAAAGTTATTGTAGAAATAAGCTTTATGAAAAAAGGCAGTTTGGGATAAATGAGAGAAGATACTAGGAAAAGAAGTGTGACGCTTTTTTATAAAGGATAAGTATTTCTGTGTAATATAAGAACATATGTTGGGAAAATGTGTTTGTTCTTGTTCAAGATGCTCTCAATGAGTGTATTCAATGCATACATAAGCACTAGAATATCATATAAAGCTCACTGAGGTAAACATTCTCATTTTTCATGGTTCCTGGAAGATGATATAAAGTGAAGAAATTTAATAAAATATTCTGCATCCCAGTATTTGACTTATTACCAGCTCAGTCCACATTCATGATATCAACTTTTGTCGTGCAGTGTGAACAAAATGTATTTGGACTGAATATATTGGAAAAGAGAGGGAAAAAATGGTGTTTGCCTATTTACAATGTAATACAAAAAGTTGTTTCTTGTTCATGCATCCCATTCCTTTATTTGTTCTTTTGTTTGGCATTCTTTTGGTTGTATGAAGTTATTATTTTACAGGACTCCACATGTTCTCAGGAGATAGTTCGGGATTGATTATAGTTTGGGATACTTTTGTCAAAGGAAATTCTCAGCATCTGTTCCAGCACTGGAGCATTAATAAGGTATACAAATGCCTTGAATTAACTTTGCAATTTTTATGTGTACTGTTGCCAATCTGATCACTTGATTTACATTCAGTTATTTTTATATGTTATTTTTTGTTTAACTAGAAAGGTGTTCACAGAGTTAGGATTTCTGGATTGTCTTGTAACTTTCATTTTTACGTATATAAAACAAACAAAAACAAACAAAACAAACAAAAAAAATGCTCAAGATTTAATAACATAGCATTAGCAGATGACAATGTGTTAGGTTTATTCTCAAATGTTCAATCAGCTTTTCTGTCATCAAGCATGTTTCGGAAGTTCATAGACATAATACAATCTGCCTTGTGGTTGTGAAATTTGATTGCTTAGGATATAGTGCCTTATTCTAGGAACAAACTGTTTCTTAATCAAACAGCGAAGAAGGAGGAAAAAAATAATGCAAGATTAAAATGAATTAAAGGATGCAAACATGAGTTTTAAAACACAGAAATTAAAATTTGTACTTTTTTTACTATATTTTCCTTTTTTTTCAAAATTAATGATACCTTATAACAGAGTTTATTATTTTATTTTCTGTTTTTTTTTTTTCCTTAGGAAATAAAAGAAAATGACATTAAAGGAACTCCAATAAATCATTTGGAGGTACATCCAAATGGAAGACGTTTATTAATCCACGCCAAAGACAGTACCCTGAGAATTATGGATCTCAGAATGTAAGTAGATTTTGGTAGCACTGCATAATTTCTTCTACTTTGAAATCTACTTAGCAAGCATATAAAATGTCATAAACTTTATTAATAGAGAAGAAAGTGTAGAGAATAAAGATGTCCTAATAATTAAGGATAGCAATATCAGGGTTAGGAAATGATTTCAAAACCCTGCTGTATTACAAACCTTTTGTGTGATGTTGGGTAAGTCATTTCAAATAGATAAAATATCCAAAAATTCCTGAATAACTTGGCAGTTTAAGAAAGCCTGAAAATGAAGGTCCTAGTCTCCTAAAGAGTAAATTATCCATTAAAAAAAGTGTAGTCTGGGCCTAAAATCGCTCTGAAATCATAACATTTATTTATTCGTGTTTTTGTTCCTCATTGCTTAGACTCTAAAAAGTGTGTTTTGTTGATAAAATGGAATGGAGACTGTCATTGTGGATATTAAATAACACTTAAATATACCTAGTACACTGTATTGATTAGGTGAGGAGATATTTCAACCTAATTGTTGATGATTTTCTCATTCCTAAAAGTGTTTTGAACATACTGCTTTAATAATAAGCTACAATAGAAAAACAGGATTGCTGCAGAATCATGCAGTCACTGAGGTTGGAAGGGACTTCTCGAGTTTGTGTAGTGCAACACAGCTGTTCAAAGCAGAGGCACACAGAGCACATTCTCAGGATGTTGTCCAGTTGGGTTTGGAGTATCTCCAGAGACACTCCAGAGACAGAGAGTCCATAAGAACTCTAGTCAGTTTGTTCCAGTGTTTGTTCGTGTTCACAGAAAAAATGTTTTTTCTTATGTTTAAATGGAATTTCCTGTATTTCAATTTGTGCCCGTTGCCACTTGCCCTTTCACTGGGTATCTCTGAGAAGAGTCTGGCTTTATCTTCTTTACTCCTCACTATCAATTATTTATTTACACTGGTAAGATGCTGCCAAACCTTCCCTTCTGCAGTGTCATGTTAAAGGTATGAACATTCTTTGTAAATGATTCATCCTGAATTTCATGTCTACCTCTCCTTGCACACACACAGTCAATGAAAAGCCCCTGGTGTTCTACATAAAATTGCCTCGGGGAAATACCTTTTAGACTCCGATAGCGCAAGAAGCTATGCTCTTTTAGAATGCACTCATATACGCTCTTTCAGGAAATCTCGTTCTTAAAACAGTATATGGATTGAGTGTTTGAAGACTAGCTGAAGGCTTTCCAGTCTTTTAGTCCATTTTTCAGCTTTACAGTAAATACTAAATTAGAATGATAATGGTAGAAGGCCAAACTATCCACACAGTCCAAGCATCAAATGTATGGATTAACAGAAGGGTTATGTGGGTTTTCTGTTTGTTTTGTTTTTTTTAAGCTAGTGATCTTTGATCACTGATGTTCCAGAAGAGTGCAGAGAGTGTAGTTTGTGAGAGAAAAAAGGAGATGTGTATTAGCCTCTAAGAAAGGGTTAACTTTTTATAAGTTTCGCTATTATTTTAAGCCAACCTATCAATAGGATCCCCATCTCTTCTTTGCCTCATCTCCCACACCTTTGGCCGTATATTCCCAACATTTCCGCTTTATCAGCTCTAGAGATCTCATGGTACAGAGTTCAGTCAGATCCATAAAATGATCTGACAAAAAAATGAGCCTAAAAAACAAATGATTAGTCCTCAGTTGAATCAATTATCTGATCCAACTCGTCTGATAGCTGCCAAAATGCTAGAGAAGAAACAAGGGAGAGCCTGGGAAAATAAGGGTGGAGAGGACAGCAGGAGGACTGCAGCTTAGACCACAGTCCACAGCTGCTTTGGCTTAAGCCTATCGGTAAACCATGGGGTCGGATGCCCAGCACTGATAATTTTACACGTCAGCATTAACTGTTCTTTCCCTGCATGAGAAAAGAGGGGGTGGAGGTCACAGATCAGCATAATTTACTTGGAGTAGCAGCTAGTTGTTCTTAATTGTCCTCTTTCAACTTCCTTTTTTGATCTTTATGGATAATGTTAGTATCCTGTCACTCAGGTGTGGGATCAGGGATTTGGTTTTGGTTCAGACTTCTTAGGTATTCATATGCAAGTTAGGTTGACGTCTTGTAGATTTGTTCTACATGACATCTCAAAGATAATATCTTTCCTCCTCATTCAGGCAACTAAAACTGTTGTTTGAGTTAATATGGTCTTGTACAGTGATCATTAAAGTATTCTTTTCTCTTGCTTGTCAAGTAATGTACTTCCCCCAACATCCCTGTTATTTCTGTGGTATCAATCACATTTTAAAAATTACCTTCTTCCTTTGAAGGCTGTCATGGCCCGTCCCTGTTCCCTTGCCTCAAACTCTGTTTACTCTATTATTCCTGTATTAGCCTCCATTTTGATTGTGAACTCTCATATTTTTTTCCAAATTGCTCCTCATGATTGAGACAATCTCCCATTGCTTATGCTTTTTTTTTTTTTTTTTAATCTGATTGCCAATTTTGTTAATGAAATGTTTAATGTTTAACAGCAGTTAGGTCATTAGTACTATGCTGACCATTGGTGTATCAAAAAAAGACTGGGATTTCTAAGCAGGAAAGTAGTATTAACAATAGCAATGTTAAAGTAATTATTCTTACTGCCTGAAGTGTGTTGATTGTATTACTGTTTTTGTAGTCAAGGAGACATTAGACTGAAGAGTTGAGAAGTGCTTCTGGATAAATTTGAGCACTTGATATGTAATCAAGCTCAGAAAGCATAATGGATTTTTTTGGCAGAGGTTGGAGTGATAGTGCCAATTTGCCTATTTTCTCCAAAGCCATGGATCAAGAAGGTGCAAATAACTATAGCCATGCTTTAAATCTGAAAATTTCCTTACTCTAGCCAAAGGCAATGATATATATTTTGATATGTAATTTCAGGCATGTTAAAAAAGCCAGGGAAAAGAAAGGGTGAACAACTGCAGTTTACAAAACATGGTGTTGTGTTATCTGCTTTGGGTGCAAGGTGTATTGATTTTTTCTTTTTTTCTGATGTGCAGAGGGAAAGACTGATAGATAAAATGTTTGATTGTTTGTTTGAAAATACTTGCCACAATTGTAAACTGTTCTTTATCTTTAGCTTGGCTACAAAGAAATATATTGGTGCCACAAATTACAGAGAAAAGATTCACAGCACCTTGACGCCATGTGGCTCATTCCTTTTTTCGGGAAGTGAGGATGGAAAGGCATATGTTTGGAATCCAGAAACAGGTAACTAAGTGTTTTATGGTATTGAGTGGGGCTGTCAAGGCTGAAGGGATAGATGTTGGTAAGCTTTCCTGAAACATACTTGGTATGGAATAAATTTTCAGTAAGATGTTCTGACATCCTTAAATCTTTACTCCATCTTTTTAAAGACCTATTGTTGTTCCTCTCCTCTAAGATCTTAAGGATGTAATTCTCTAGAGGAGATAAATAAATAGACAGAAGTAGCATCTATTATATCCAGCAGAAATGGAGTGCCTTAGGCTCAGCTCCTCATGTATTGCTGTTTCTTTATATATGGATGAGTTTCTTAGAACACACAAAAATGTTTAAGTTAAATCAGGCTTTCTGTTATTTTTGGAGGAGAGGGGGAGGATTTGGGGGTTGGAAAGTTGAGAAAACTTTCTCCTTCCCAAGGACTATGGAGTACAAAGTTTCTTCATAAATTATGCCAGAAGGACACCTGAGCTGAACAGTTTTCAAGTAACTACCAAAGTCTTCCTGGAAAACTCTTAAGCAAAGCGTATATAGATAAGGTAGAGAGAGTTGTAGTCTTTGTTGCACAATAAGGTACAAGGGGCAAAAATGACAGCAGGAGGTAGCAGAAGCACTATCTGAGTTTTGATGGCATTATATTGTCTCCAATTGCAGTCTAAATTTTTTTTTTTAAAGTAAAAATACCTACCTATTTTAAAACTAAACAGTAATCCTGGGCTGAATTTCTTTTAATGTTTCCAACTAAATTAGCATGCATTTATGCCACTGCACAATTTGTCTAAAACATTTAAAAGATAAATGTGTATAGTGAGGCCTCATTTTTTTTAAATAGGCTCTGAGTCTTGCTTACACAGTGAACTTTACTTCATTCATAATGCTGTCAAGCTAAGAGCTTTTTTTTTTTTTTAATAATATTTTGCTCAACTTTCACTGCTGTTGCCAATGTCATATTATGGGAATCTACTGCTAAGATCACTATCTCCTGGCAAAATACAGGCATAAACAAATGCTGTGGAACACCACCTTTCTGGAACTTGCTTATCAGGATAGCACAACCCAGCCTAACCTGATGCATCCTCTGGGTTTTCCTGCAGTTGTTGCAACTGCACTAATTTGTCTGACTTAGTACTGGCTTGTAGATCACTGAAAATTTTTGTCTTATGGCAAATATTAATTTTCACTTGACTGAAGAAATGCTGAAGTAATATGTATTTATAGTGCCATGTCAGCCAGCAAGCTGCAGTAATACGAGGTATGGCCAATTCAAACAGCATTACACTCCTTAAGTGCTTGAATTCTGCCATATTATGGTTAAGTATCATTTATGTAGTGTTGTGGTGTGTCTTTGGCCTTATAGGTAGAGGATCACTCTACCTTCATGGGGGGGGGAAAGAATTTCAAAACCATTGTCATTTTAAAAACCTAAATAAATACCTTTCCTCTAATGTTTTGCCACTCTACAAATTGTTGCAATGCAGTCAACTGCATCAAATACATTTTCATAGAGTTAATAACTGTACTTTACTTCTGTAGGTGATCAGGTGGCCATATATTCTGAACTCTCCTTCACATCTCCACTTCGTGATGTTGCCTTTCATCCACATGAACACATGGTGTCATTTTGTGCCTTTGGTCAAAACCAGCCAATACTTGTGTACATTTATGATTATAAAGGTACAGTAGAAACTTTTTTGATACCACTGTAAATATTTATTTTTTAGAAGTGATTTGCTAGTGTTTTTATTTCTTTTGAAGGAAAAACAAAATGTAATAATATATATCTCCAAGCATGGAGATCTCAAAACCCCCACTGGATGAGATGCTGAGCAGCCTCCTCTAGGTTACTCAGTTTTGAGCTGGGGGTTGGACTACACAGTCTCCAGGGGCCTTTTCCAACTTCAAAGATTCTTTTATAATTTACACACAAATCTCTAAAAGCAGTTTAAAATTTTATTTATAACTGATTTCATAGCTTTAGATCTGCTCTAGTATTTTGTTCTGTATGATGCTTATAGGACTTTATAGTATGTAGGCAGTGCTACATGAATGCCTAGAATCCCCTTTTCAGTATCAAGGTGGAGCGAGACAATATGATTGTTTTGAAAATTAATGAATAGCTTAATGGAACTTTCAGCATTTTGCAATGCTGAGATGTAATATTCTGACTACCTTACAAGTAATTTTGAGGAGCTGTATGGAAGTGGATGTATGTGAATGCAACGTGATTAAGTATGCTTGTTTGCTTGTTTTTCTGGATAGATGTTCTCTGTATAGATAAGTGTCTGCTGTGATTATGTGACAGATAGGCTTATCCCTCGTGTTATCTGTATATTAAAGAAGAGATGATGATAAACTCTGCCTTTGCATTTTTGTTTTGCAAAATAAAATCCAGAAGGTCCTTTGCAAGCTTCTCTGGTTTTTGCGTTTTTGTGGTTAGATTTAGCAGTGTCATTCTTTCAATTAAGGGCATAGTTTCAGAGTTTGTATTATAGCTTGATGGTAGATAATGTTACTATGATTTATGCAGCAAATTATGAATATCTGTGTATTATAATTAGGTATATATTTATACAGTGAATTATATCTAATTCTTTACTTTTATTTGCAGCATACATCTGTAAAGTTAGAGTTGTCTTTTTACATTGACTTTTAAATAACATGTACAAATGAGATTACTCATATCAGATCTCACAGTTTAGGTTATTTGTCTATTGAACTGTGTGACTTGTACAGGAAAATAAAGTGGAATGACTTCATAATTAATATTCAGTGCTAAACTTCAGCCCAGTAAGATATCTTCACTCTTTACTTGCTGTATTAGAGAGCAATGGAAAATTCATCTCACACTAAAATGCTTTTTGACTCTTTTTTTTTTCTTTCTTCCAAACTTTGTGTAATAGCGAATCTTTAAAAAGCTAATAGGTTATTTTAATACATATGTGTTTATATTTAGAGATCACACTGGTAGTTATTTCTATAGTCTGACTTTTTAACTAAGTCACTGGTGACAGTAAGATTTTGCATAGGTTGTGGTCTTTTCTCTGTTGCCTGTACTAACTTTTTGTTCCTTTTTTGGTTAAAAGCACACTCTTTCAGATGATGCTCTTACTGCATTAGAGTTGAAAGAGTTAATCATATAGTAATACTAATTTTAGTCACTGGCACAGTTTTTAAGGCTCCAGCAGAAACAGTGTTCTGCATAGATCAAAGCTTTATAAATATCCTGGACAAAACTTGTGTGAAGAATCCTGTTAACCTTTACTGGCCTAAGACTAGAAAATAAAAGTTGTAGAATCAAGATGTTGCTTAAATGAGAGTGAGACAACTATCATCAAAAGAATCCTCTTAAGGAAGGTTAGGCTGCTTCCTAAGAATGACTCTTGTGCCTGTATATTTATTTAGCACCATTTGGGTTTTTCAAGTATAGTAAGCTCACCTGAACTGGGCTGAAGAAAGTTGTACCTTGAAGTATACCTAGCAAAAGGGCTCATTAAATGGCTTGCAAGCTATATACTTCTTGCTTTTGAAACAAAACAAAACAAAAATTCGTCCCTTCTTCTTCACGCAGAGCAGCAATGTTTATCGGCAGTACAATAAAACCAAATCAATCTGAGCAGTTACTGAACACAAATTAATGGAAGGGAGACATCATTATTGCGAGGAGTTAGGATTGTCAAACGTGTCATTCTGAAGTTCTTCCTCTAGTGCTGCTATTACATACTGATAATATTTTAGTAAAGGCATGGCTGGCTATAACAGTGACCATTCAAATTAGTTGTTTTGTGGGCTCTTTTGTTTGTTCTTGTTTAATTTTTTAATACAATTTAAGATTTTGTCTGAAATGAATATTGTTTATTTCTACAGTTGCACAGCTGGAAGCTGAAATTGTAAAAGATCTTAGTTCAGCAATTACCACAGCTGCACCAAGAGGGCCACAAATTTTTAGCAGTTTTTCTGAAATTCCTACCCAACAGAGTTCAACAATGTCCCCAGCAGATCAGTTTGTCAGCGTTGCTAGAGCATCAATGAGAATGCTGAAGGTGAAACAAAAACTTGATTCTGTTACAGTAAGTGATTTCTCTCTTTTTTTTTTTTTTTTTTTTTTTTTTTTTTTTTTTTTTTTTTTTTTCTCCCTATTTCAAGGAACATGTAGTTTCCTTAGTTGCTGCTCATATTCTGGGACGGCTATCTGTAACATTCTCTCTCTCTCTCTCTCTCTCTATATATATATATATATACACACACACATATATGTATATATACATGTAGTATTGGATTTGTTCTTCTGGAAATGAGTGTATGTCTCACTAGTACTGATATACTTAAAAGTAGCTATTCTGAAGAGATTAATTACATAAAGCTAAGTTACTTGTCTTTACCAGATTTCAGTGACAAGGGATTCTTTCATTAATTCCTATTTCCATTCATATGATGCACTACTCAGATCATTACCGCTGAGCTTAATAAATTACATCTTTTTCTTGGTCTATTCACCTTTAAAATGCAGAATATTCCTGAATTGCACTCTGCAGGTCTTAATTGCTGGTTAGAATGGTATGGCCTGTGTTTGGTTTTGTGCTTGTTATTTTTTATTTTTTAAGTTCTTTTGATCATTTATTAATTTCATATAGTTCTAGATTTTCCCTGTGTTGGTAATTAAGAAAGCACAAAAGAAGGAGATTATTAGATGCAAGCAGTTGTTGCTGTGGACCTGTAGCTACACTCATCATGTTTCCAGGATTTTGCTTTGAGCTAGATCTAGTCTCATTCCCTGACCTGAAAATCCCAACTATGCATGTGGTTTGATATAATTTAAAGCTATCCCAGAGCTAAGGAGTTTGGAGTGAGCAAGTTCACTGTGAACAGAATCCTAATCAAGGTCTCCAACACCCTCTTCCAAAGCCTCTTGTCACAGACCGTGTGTATGGGAGATATCAGAAAGGAGTCTCTTTCTCTGACCCCTGGCCTTTGAAGCGGGGGAAAGCAGAGCTCTAGGGACTTGCTCGGGGAGTGTAGACAGGAAGGTTGGTGTTAGGCAATGAAAATGGAAAGCACAGAAGACATCTCTTGTGGTAATGTCTATTCCTTGCTTGTTTTTCCAGCCTCCACTGAAGGGAACTTTTATCTACGTTCCCATCTCACGCTGTTATGTTACGTGCTGTAGACTCAGAGCGTATGAGCTGCGGTAGGGCACTGCTTTCCATCTTCCCTGGGGTACATGATGTGCAGCTGATATTGTGTGTATTGGTAGCCCACTGAAACCAGGAATAAAAGGAGCTCTGTACCCACAAAGTCCTGCCTCCCCAAACCCAAGCTGATTACTCCATGCTGTGCAGGATCTAAGGGCAGAAGGGTGTGTGAGTGGGACATGAGGACTGTGCAATCAGTGTTTAATGTTAGCATTAGATGAAGGGCAGGGAGCCATTAAACTTGCCATGCTTATTAGAGTGCAAAGGTGGGGAGTGAATCGCCATGAGAAACAACCTCAGCCTCCTAAAGCCTCACATCCCACTGCCGCAGCCTGTGCTAGTCTGCACCGATAGTTAGGGAACTGCGAATGAGATTTTAATGGCATGGTACTGATACCATATTATCAGTCTTTGTGCTGTCGTTAAAAGTTCTAGCAGCTCTCCAGGTCAAGCTAAATCTTAATCACCTCTTTGCAGTCCCAACACTAATTCTGTGGTTCCACCTGAAGCTTTGTGTATTCCTTTCTTCTCTTCTACCCTAAGAAGTTGTGTTAGAAGGCATTATGCATGCATACCTCAGTTGAAATTGTGGGCCCTATCACAGGGAGCTGTTGATGAGGGCTGCAGTAGGAATGATGGGTGCTGATGCTCCTTCACGGGGCTGTTTTTAAGTTCTGAGAACAGGACCTTCAGAGCAGCACAGGTGGCTTTTTTCCTCTGGACTCTTCCGTACAATGATCATGGACAACCAGCTTAGTGGTGTCATCCTCCCCAAAGACATGTTCAAGACCTATCTAGTCAAGGCGGTTCTCCCAAGTCTTCAGAGGGACGGTCTTCATCTTTTGAACTTTAGGCAACACTGATCATTTGGCCTCTCTTATTCTATGTGATAAGTGACTTCCCCGTAGAACAATCACTAGAATGTCCTGCTGCCGGGGAGGTTTTGACTACTTAGTCCGGTTTGTTGAGCCATGTTGTTCCTTCGAGGCCTTGGGTGGCCCCACGCTGGGTAGCTGAAGCTGAAGAGGTTGACGTCACTAAGTTAAATAGCAGTTGGAAAGAGCAATAGAAGAAAGAAAAGCCATAGCAAGGGAGAATGATGGCAGAAGGTAGGACTTGTGAAGAGGAGAAGGGGACACTGAGGCAGAACAAATGTTGCCCAGATTAAGAAGGAGCGGCAGAATCACAAAGATTTGAGGGCTGGTGGATATAAAGATACAAACACCATTGGCTCTTTGTGAAGTATATGGAGTGCTTCAGGGTGCAAGAGAATGCTTGACAGTTCAGGAGCATTTGCACTCACAGGAATATTTCATGGTGGCGAGGCCCACTCACTGGTCTGGATTCTTGTGCCCGTGATAAGGATCAGGTTGCGTCAGATACACACACCTGGAGTAGTTCTGATATGCAAGAACTGAATTTCCTCTGGATAAAACCTAACAGAAGAACTACTCTTTGGTGCAAAGCAGTGCACGATAAATGGGAATGACTGTAGGATGCACTTGAAAGATGTGTTACTTCTCCATGTTAAAATGCTAATGTAGCTAGATGTACCTTAGTTTCCTTTTCCTGGAAAGATAACACATAGCAAAATTACCAATGAATTGAAATATTGCTCAATTCTGTTACACCTGGGAATGTTTTACAACATGGCTTTTCAGTGAATCACAGTTGATGCTTCTATCTTGCCTTGCAGGCACAACGCAGGAGTAATAGTTTTCTTTCACAGTGGAATTTTGTGAAAGGTTTAAGTCATTGCACTGCATGAGTTTACAACTTATAGTAATCATGTTTCCACTTAAAGTTTACTTAAATTAATCCAATCTGCCCAACTGGGAATAGTTAAGCAAAAATAATTATATGACTGTTGTTTTTTGAGAATTGCACACCTACCTTTGTGGAAGCTGTTGGTGCCTTTAGAATTCCAGTGGAGTGGCACACTCAAATGAGAAAGCAGTATAATTAAAGTTAAACTAGTAATTCCACATGCAGCAGAACATATAAAGCTTGGTTTTCTGTGGTTTTCATTTGTGTCTTTTTTCTTTGTGG
The DNA here is from genome assembly GCA_013398735.1 of Nothocercus julius. Taxonomy (NCBI): domain Eukaryota; kingdom Metazoa; phylum Chordata; class Aves; order Tinamiformes; family Tinamidae; genus Nothocercus; species Nothocercus julius. The sequence goes on along the minus strand of VZSV01000023.1, from coordinate 7,593,371 downwards.
ATTTTGTAATATTTAGTGAGGTTTGTCTGCCAAATTTTGCCAACCCTTCTGTTAATGTAGAGACTTTTTTAGGTTTTGTTTTCTAGTTTACCATTTGTTTTAATGAAGCTTTAAAGGACATAATACTTTTGAGACCTATTTTTTCTGTTCAGCCTGACTAAAATTGAAATGAAAAGGTTTAAAATGTTCTGGGGATTGAGAAACAGATGTACTATCAATGTAAGTACAGAAACCTCATTTTGTTGGGAAATCCCGGATAAATGTTGACTGTAAAGTACTCACAAGGAAAATTAATAAAAAACATACACATATTGTCAATAACATTACTTCCAGAACTGAACACAGAAGTTATTTCAGGACCGGTTTTAATAAGCTTTGCAATTACAAGTTTTGGCCTTAATCAGCATATTTAAATGTTACATGTTTGATATGCTCTTTGATTATTCTCCATTTGTGAAGACATTAGTAAGCTCACATAGGAAGTGCTAGTTCAAAAATACGCTATTATTTTAAAATGCTATCTTTTTTTAATTAATAAATTTTAATTTTAAAAAAGTGCTCAACTTTTTAAAATTTAAAACACTTTTCCATATAGATTTTTTTAAACTCTTAACTTCCTTTGTAATCATTAATTTAAATTTGAGGAATTTTATATTTGAGTGTGAAGTAATGCTTATTTACCCAAGAACAGTAGTTTTGCTTAGTTTTTCCCTGGCATCTGTCCTACACAATTTGATGACAAAAATCCATGGCAAAATGATGATGTTGTCCATTTAAATCCTGAAAATATATCAACTTTAAAGTGTAATTTTTCTACTCATGTAACTTGGATTCTCATGTCTGTGCCTTGTCACAGATACACAGGAATCACCCTTTGGAACAAGCAGGCTGGGGACATAGCTGGTAGACAGTAAATGTGGCCTGAGTTGAGCCTGGGCACGTGTTTTATGAGACAAAGCTCCTGGAGTCTCTGAACAGCAGAAAGGTCTTAGGGTATAAGATATACATATATATATATATATATATATATATATATATATACACACTTATCAGCAGTAGCCAGTGGGTATAGAAATAACTTGCAAGTGCCGTGTTTGGAAGTCTACACCTTAGACATCTAATTTGAAAATGTAAAGCAACTAGAGTAAAATTTGGTTTGTTAGATAGAAGTTGAGAATAATTTGTTCCTATATGAACTCTAGCTTTTGTGTTATGTGCCTCCTTTCTGGGTACTTTTATAAGCAATCTGTTTGTTTTTCTTCTTGCTGCCTAAACAGGAACCTTGATGAATGATAGCCAAGTTCCTCTTCTGTTATTATATTCCCATTCTTGCCCAGAAAGTAGGCAGTTAGAACCAAGATTTGAGTACTGAGCTAAAGCTTTAGCAATTCACTATAGCTACTGCATTTTGCTGCATTAGAGCCTGCATGCTGAAACTATACTGGTATCATATTTAGAAGTTCTTTATGAAATCCTTTATAAAACCAGAATGCAGAGTTGGCTTCTTTGCCCTATAGAGAAATTATGCTATAGTGAATCTTGGCAGCAGTTGTTATTTGCCTCTTCCGCAAGGAATTGATGGTAAGGTATGCTCTATTCATAATGGTTTTTAATAGGAAAACACTTAACCCACAAGTGTACACTTAACATCTCTAGTCATCAGAACTCCTAAATGGTTTTCATTCAGTGTTGCTATTTAGGTACTTAAAATTTTACTTCCATCTAGCAATCAAAGTACCTGTTCACATTCTCATTATGAAAAATTATAATATATGTTATACAGTTATAGGGAGTTTTAAAGGTATAACATCCTAGCTGTGACATTATACTTTTTAAATGTCAAAAGTATTGTGCTATAAACTGAAAAATGCTTTTTAGCATTTAAGAACAAAAGCTATATATGCTCTGTAGTACTCATGCTGCAAGAAGCCTTCCTTCTCACTTTAATATGTGAATACTTCTAAATAATTAAAATGGTTTTTTCAAGCCTTGTGTAGAGAGTGTTTCTTTTTTCTGACATTGGGCTAGATTCTCGTAGTGTTTTTTTTTTTTTTTTTTTTTTTTTTTTTTTTTTTTTTTTTTTTGTGAACTTTCTGAGCTGAGCTTTCAAAGTCATAACAGAAAACAGATAAAATCAAAATATATTTTTTGATAACTGTCATGTGCAAATTTTCAAGCTATGCGTATATGTCCATTTTCAGCAGATGGGATTTGATCTATAACATTTGTTATATCTAACTGTACAATTTGCAGTCCTGTGAATGGATCCTTTTCCACTATACACCTACTTGTATAAAAGTAGTTATTAAACTAATATGCTTTTCAGAACGCTAGCTGCAGATGATGCAAATATGATTGGTTGGTTTTCTGGATTTTAAATGCTTGTTGTTTTTCCTTTTTCTTTAATAAAGCACTAGCCAAACTATGTGGGAAGGAAGATTGTGTGTTCCTACTTAGGAAATCCAGGCTCAACCCATCTATTGAACGCAGTAATTAGCTCTGGCCAATAGTAATAAGTAATTAGTTAATTAGTTCTGAACAAGAATCTGGTAAAATTAAAAGACAAGAGCAGGCAGATCCTAGGAGGTATGAAAGAGCTTGAATAAAAGGAGGCTCTACTGATTACAGCTCTTGGCTTTACAAGAAGGATAGCTGGATTTGACTGAGATGGGAAATGTGATTAGAAAATATAGAAAATCATGAATAACATGAGGGATTTTGTTTGTTTGTTTCTCACAACTGAAATGAGGACAAAGATGATACGTTTGGGAGCGGGTTTGTTAATTACCAGTTTCATGCAGAACACAGCAGTGTAGGATCACAGGCAAAGGATGGGATCATCATTTTCCTGATGACCTGTGCAGTACATTCCAATGGAATGAGGGCTCTTAAATTACCAAGGTACTTTCAAATGTGTATTTTTTTTTTTCTCTATAGTCCAGTTTTCCTCCTCAGAATTTTAGGATACACTTTTCCTAGGAAGTTCTGTTTCAGCTAATACTTTAATCATAGCTTCTCCAAGCTGTAGACTTAGGAGGATGTGTTTTATAAGCTGTGGAGATACTACCATGGCATGTGAAATCCTTTACCTTTGAGTACTTTGTATACTAGATACAACATTTTCTTGTTTGGTTGAATGGTTGTGTTTGCACAAAGCAATTGTTAATACAAAGTAACTGAATTGTTATTTGAAGCTTGATATTGGTAAAGTACTTATAGATGCATGAGTGTTATGCCTAATTTTTCCATTGTATATTTTTAAGAAATGGTTTATTGTAAAGCAAACTTTTGGAAAGGGTCATGAAAATATTTCTCATTCCCAGTTCAGTAATTTTGCCAACTTGAATTCCAAGACCCTTTACTGCAATTGCACATCCTTCTAAATTGCAGATAGATTCTGTTACCTGTGCTAGGAAAGGCAAAAATATTTCTTTGTAACAATGTTCCTAATTTAGCAAAATTTTAGTTTGTGTTCTTCAGTTTAGCAGACATTAGATGAAATATAAAACAACACAGAGACATGAAAGAAATCTTTATTTTGTAGATGAAGAATCTTTGGCACAGGTGTGACACGAGTAGCTATGTAAGTCCTATCTTCATGCTAATTTGTATAGACTTGCAACGATTTGTTACTCTGCAGTAACTGCTAGTGAGTAGTTACCTTGGAACAGCTGACACGTTCTCTGTAAGTGTTGCAGCTTGGTAGCAAATGGGGTGATCCTCAGCAAGACTAGGAGCTCTAGTTATTAATTATTAATTAGAGCTCCTAATCTCACTTCACTAATGCCATAGCTAAAAAGGAAAAAAATGTCCCTTTATTGGTATCTCTGGGCTTTCAAATATCTGGTTATGGAGATACTTCTGAATTCCTTGAATATGTAATTTATATGTATTATTATTACATAATAATTTTTTCTCTCTGAGCTTTTTTAGCATTAGCAATAGCTGTAGGATTCCCTATTTCAAGCTATTTCTGTATTATTTCTCAAGGTCTTTAATGTTAAAAGTTAATGAGGAGCTGCGTTAACCTTTTGGATACACAAATTCCTGTTATATTATACACATATTCCTGTTACAGGCAGAGGTTGCACGTTTTAGTGAGACTCTGGAATTTAGCTCTGTGTGCTCACAGCCTTGTACTCCCGTGGCAGCGGTAGCCTGGAACAATCCAGTTGTAGCACCAGGGCAGATGTGTTCGTCCAGGGTTGCCCTTTCAGATGTGCTGTAAGCACCAGGTACCAACTTTTAATTCTTGCTGGCAGTATTATTCTTATAGAGATCTAACTGGAACACGAGTAAAGTACAGCTAGTTGAGACAGAAGATTCAGTTCCACTACTCTATTGGTAATTCTCTGTTCTCTATTCATAGCCTTCTATTTTGCTAATGTTTTATATAGAAAGCATGTTATGAGGAATGCACTGCATTAATTTTCAGCAAAAATATGTAGCCATTACAGTTATTTTACTGGAGGGTAAAATAAAATTATGTAATCATTTAATAAAACATGTATGGACTTTGCTGATCAGTCCTTTGATTCTGTTTCCTGTTTTCCCTTAGTCTTCTCTCTGTGAATGTTTGCACAGTGTTAAGGAAAAGTTACTCACTGTTTGTTTTTTTTTTCTCTGCTGAATAAAATAAATAGGGATATCTGAGCAATGCTCTGTTTGCTCATATCATGGAGCAGAAAAAGCTAGATTCACTCACGCTGGTGAAAGAGACAATTTTATATCATCTTATGCCAGCTGGCTTATTGTCACCAAGGTGTGGGGAAAGCAGCTTTCATTAACAAGATGGAGCTAAATGAACTTGCAGTGGAAGAATTACCTTAAACACACACTGATTTGATTCACTTCGGAACACTGTGTGGTTGCAATAAATGTGTTACAAGGTGATGGGTGCAGAAGGGAATGTCCTACTTCAGCTGCACCATCCCTGCATGAATTCCCTCATGGCCCAAGTAAGGTACTGTAGACTGAGAGGAAAAGAAGCATAGATGGATTTCTAATATGAAGTTTTAATAAATTCCCACAGATTCCTTTTGCTTTTTATTAGATGAGCAGTTTGTTTCTCATTCAAAAAAAAAAAAAAAGAAAAAAGCCAGATTCATATGTTTTCATCCCAGACTGCTGCTTATTCTGAGTCAATGTGGTCTTTTTTTTTTTTTTTTTTTTTTTTTTTTTTTTTTTTTTTTTTTTTTTTTAGCTGCTTCTCATTATTATTATGTTAGAGTTAAACTTTAGAATAATTGAATTAGGACTTGTCAGTATAAGAAATTAGATTACATTCTGTCTTTATATGCATAATCTTTAAATGAATTCAGTGAAGTGCCAACCTGTTTTGAGAAAGTCACATTTTTGTTCAGAATAATAATGTTCAGAAAACTTACCTGGAGAGGATTTTATATGATGGGAAAAGACTAGGGTTCAACCAAAAAAAAAAAAAAAAAAATGGGATGGGGGAAGGAAGGGAAATTGTTATGGTCAAATTGTTAAGTCTTGCAGTTTTCCTTTTTTTTTAATCTCATGAAATTCACTTTTAATGTGAAAGCTAGTTCCACTGAAAATGTATATTTGCATAATTTGCATAGAGCTGCTTTAACACACACAGAAAAAGAAAATGCAAATCAGCTTTGTTTAAACTTGGCAAAAACATGCAGGGTTCTTTTGTTTGTTTCTGCAAAAACTACGACAATTTTATAGTTTAGTTTTACTCAATTTTTGATAGTAGTAAACCGTGTCTTTCATAAAGCTGTGGGTTTTGCATGAAGCAAGCAAAGTCTGTTGTAAAAAATAAGTAGATTGATGGCTGGCTATCTTAGCCAACTTTGCTCGTTGTTGTAAAGGTATTTAGCAATCCCTTCCTACAGCATGAATTTCAAAAATAGTGATTACTTCACTCTGTTATGTAGGTAGTCTTATATGTATCTGTTGTAGGAAAATTAATTACTTCTCATAGCTAGTTATACGTCTTCTGGAAGCAGTTCTGCTAAATGATTAGTTCTCAACTGCTAGCTGAATGCTTCCTTCCTCTCCTACAGTGGTGTACTTTGCTCTCTGGTCATTTTAAAATCTTAAATAATATTTAAGAGCTAATGCTGAGAAGATCTTAAAAATGCTGATTCTGCATTTGCTTCACATGGGCAGGCTTGTATAGCTGAGCTGCACTGCCTTTGAGGAGGAATGAGTCATTCTTGTAAGACTTCTTAAATTTAAAACTTTTCAAAAGTCATTTGAATATCTCTTTTATAAAAGCTTTTTTTGTCTTATTATTTTAGGGGCTTGGAGAGGAAGGAAGGATAGTGAGATAGAACTTTGTTTGCATTTTTAAAGGGCCGTTTTTCTTAAAGGAAAACTTCAGGAACCTATTTAATCTTCTAATGTACATGTCTGTTTGGCATGTATAATGAGTGTATTTGAGTAGTACAGCAGGAAAATAGAAGTAAATTAAATTCTGTACAGATATAATTTACATACAGATTTTCATATCTCTTTGCTCAAGTGCTATAATCAAGACAAGTTTCTCCTGATTTATTTTCTTCTTCTTACGATCAGAAAAGTATCTGCAAGTGCTAGTTTTGAATAGTTTGCTACGCTGTGTTTAACTTGGTTTCCAAAGGCTGATAGATTCCATCTTTCTTCATTCCATAGTAATTTCTGAATCAATTGTTTGATAACAAACAAATTTGAACACGAGTTGCAGGAACTTTGATGGGGATGCTTCCTTGGCCAACATTCACTGGTTTCACTCATTGAGGAAGACAATATATCATTCACTCAGAAATTCTGCAGGAGGAGGATCTTTCTTACTACAGTTAACAGTCAGTAAAAGAAGATGAAACATTGGAAAAAGAGGATTGACAGGTTTTCTGTGTTTTAGTAGGCGTGTAAGCTAATAACGGCTTTCCACCATATTTGTTCATACCAAAGAAAACTTACATATGTAGCATAAAAAGTACATAGGTAAACATAAAATATTATTATTATTTTTTTTTTATTCAGAAAAACAGCCCTCTTCATTTCCCAGTTACTATTTTTAACATTCAGTCAAGTTCATACACTCCGGTAAAATCCAGCTGTTAGGCTTTTGTATCATGTTCAGTGCTTAATCTGATTTTCTGCCTTGCATTCGCTTCTTGTCAGTTTTGGAATATATTCATTCATTGGAATATATTCATTTGGAATATATTCATTCAGCACGTGATTGCTAAGGCAGTACTCCATTTTACAGAGTAAAAAGACAATTTTTATCACATACTTTTAAGTAGAAATGCTCATTACTGCATGAAAACCATATACAGTAAGATGAAGGTCTAGCATAGTAATAATTTAATATTTTTATAATTAATTTATGGATAATATAGCCCTTAAAACACGTGCAGAGTAACCTGACTAGGTTTTTGAGATAGCGAACAGTCACTTACCTGAAAGTTTGCATCAAACTTTGATTAAATATTAGTGTTGAGGCCCAAGGGATATAAGTACATGTGTAAGTATGCTTATAATTAAACATGTGAAAGTGTGTATATGTTGGCATTATTCAAGCCTGTTGAATTGCTTAATGTCACTTAAATGACAAAATTGTTGTATATAAATTATATAACTTTTGGAAATGGGTTATTGTTTCAGTTTATTTTCACTGTCTCCATTTCTTTACATGAAAGTTAGACTCCAGTTGGTTAGAAATTCATCATTGTTATATTTTGGCTCACAACTATGGCTTAAGAGTCTGAAATAAGGCCAAAGGAAGCGTTCCACTGAGTGTGGGCTTTCACACTAATTAAGTGAGCACATTTTTTCTAAATTGCAGAATGTTTGATTTTTTTTTTTTTGAAGAGTTAAAAATTACATTGTGTTGTGTAAATCAGTCTCTTCAAAGTTTTTGCATGTAAGTTTTTCTTATTTAAAGATAATTAAGAATATTCTATTTAAAGTCTATTTACCTTTCCTTGTGGGTGTATTACAAAGACAGGCAATAAAATATGTCTAACAAGCATTAGAAGTCTGTATTTGATCATGTAAAAAAACTTCAGATTCTCATATTATCCTAGAGAGTCTATGAAAAATGAATAAAGTCTTGGAAATGTTTATGCTTTGTGATAGCTGCATGCGTGCAGAGAACTTCATAGTAAATTTTATTTTAACTATCTTTATTATTATGGAAATAGGAACATATACTGCAAAAGGATGCCTTTTGTGTAGCTTGCATAAAGAAAGTGTATGGTGTTTTGGTGTGAATATGCTGTATTAGTTTGCAGAAATCAATTCTGACATAGGATGAATTTAACCTTTCTCACTTGTTCTAGTATAAAGTTATCTCTTAGATGCAATAGAGTATAAATGCTAAATTGAGAAGTTATTTTACATTTCTTTTCAGTTGGTGAGCATATGTAAGTGTAATTTTGTACACCAACATACAAAGAGAGGTTGCCAATTCAGTTCTGTTCAATTCTTTTCACTGCTTGGTATTTTCAGTCTCCATATGTAAACATGGAATTCCATTAATAGCTCTGGCAATTTTTTTTTCAAATCTATGTTTTCAAATATTCTACAAAAAAAAAAAAAAAGTCAATGAAAATTTTTGCCATCTATTTGACTCTTTTTTTTTTTTCCCCTAGAATCTAATGAATCTAATACTTATTTAGAGTAAACAAATATTTCTCTTTTAGCTGTTGCATCAGCAAGTAACCCAGGAAATTACACTTCATTTTCTGATTTGCCTTTCCTATTACAGGCAAGCTCAAATCTCTTGCTTCCTGCGCCATCATTGCTGTCACCAGACTCCAGGTCAGGACTGCCAGGCAATCTGAGCACTCTGCTGAATCCTCTGCAGCCTTTCTCTACAAAAAGTGGTAAGCTGGGTTTTTTTTAGTTCCCACTCTCTATGTATATTTAGCCGTGAATCTCTCTTATGGAGTGGCCAGGTTGCTGTATGTGCCATTGTTTATACAGGGTAGTGTACAATATTGATACTTGTTCCCTTGCATTTTTTTTTTATTCAAGCTCTACACTTATTTATTAATGTTTTAAGTTCTTAAAGCAATATGTAATTACCAGCTTTTCTTAATTTAATATTTTGATTTTGGATATGTTAAACATAGGCAGCACAAAACAAAAAAATTCGCTTTAGTTGACCAAGAGGCAGCAGGGCGCCCTCATGGCCAAGAAGGCCAGGGGGATCCTGGGGTGCATTAGGAGGAGCGTCTGCAGCAGGTCGAGGGAGGGGATCCTGCCCCTCTACTCAGCCCTGGGGAGGCCACACCTGGAGTGCTGTGTGCAGTTCTGGGCTGCCCAGTTCAAGAGGGATGTGGAGCTGCTGGAGAGAGTCCAGCGCAGGGCTACGAGGATGATCCGGGGCCTGGAACATCTGCCCTGTGAGGAAAGGCTGAGAGAGCTGGGCCTGTTCAGCCTGGAGAAGAGAAGGCTGAGAGGAGACCTCATTAGTGTCTATCAGGACCTCAAGGGAGGCAGGGAGGAGGATGGGGCGGCCTCTGCTCAGTCGTGGCCACTGATAGGACTAGAGGAAACAGCCACAAACTGAAACAGCGAAAGTTCCACAGGAACTTAAGGAAAAATTTCTTGCCAGTGAGGGTGCCCGAGCCCTGGCACAGGCTGCCCAGAGAGGCTGTGGAGTCTCCTTCTCTGGAGATCTTCCCAACCCGCTTGGACGCAGCCCTGAGCCACCTGCTGTAGGTGACCCTGCATGTGCAGGGGGGTTGGACTAGATGAGCTCTAGAGGTCCCTTCCAACCTTAAGCATTCTATGATTCTATGATTAAACAGTAATAAAAAAAGTGTCTTATTTGGAATCTGTGTTACAGTCAATTCTTTGCAATTGTGTTAAATATGAGAGTTTGGGGTTTTGTAGTCATGAGAAAAAACTAAGCAATGAAATTATGCATTTTTTTATGATACTTGTTTGTTTTGATAGCATCTTGTTGATCAAAATATTTAGTAACAAAATGGATAATTTCATATCTTTTTGGGGGTCCCTTTTAAGAGATAAAATTGTTAGCTTAGTTTCCCAGTGTTTTCACTTTGGTTCCCTGGGCAGAGTGAAAAGTAGTAGTGGGGAGGGGAAAGAAAAATATAAGCTAAATATTTAATAGAGATTTAAAGCACAGATGATAAACATAGGAATTGTCTCTGTAATTAAAGTGAGATAATTTTCTTCATAAATCAAGTTGTGATTACTTTGTAAAAAGAAAAAAAAAAGTAAAAAATTTCTCAGCATGGGCTAAAGACTGATTACCCTCAGAGTCACTCATAACACTAATTCATTAGTGACCAACTAGAATTTAACCTCTGTATTTCCATTTTTCTATTTTAAAAGAAGAGTTGTTAAAGCCATTATCTCACAACAAATGCTCAGTGTTTCCAGGGCATGAAAATCATATAGGAATAGTAGAATACCTTTTCAATGAATATTTAAAGTCAGTGAACTATCCCTTTAAAGAAAATTAACACTGACCTTAAGTTGTTTATATCTAATGTGTGCTTTGGTTTGATCAATATTATTTTCTTAAATTTTACTCTAGATAGAAACACAAATAAATATGCAGATGGAGGCCTTTTAATAGACTAATTAAACTAAAACGTATGCTGGTTGTGCATGCTTCCTTTGCATTTGTTGCCTGTTGCCTGAACATTTTAACATGTTCTTCAAGCACAGGCGGTTCCCAGCCTGTACTGGTGAATGGAGTTTTTCTTCCCCTGGTGCAGGACTTTTGCATTTCCCTTTGCTGAACTTCATGCTATTCCTATCAACTCATCTCTCCAGCCTGCCGAGGTACCTCTGAGTTTCAGCACAATCATTCAATGTATGAGCGCTTTGTATCATCCACAGACTTGCTGAGGGCGTGTTCCCTCCCTGCAGCCAGCTCCCTAAGGAAGATGTTAAGCAATCCTGGCCCCAATATTAACCCCAGGAGTATGGCCCTGGTGATTAGCCTTCAGCAAGATTTTGTGACACTGATTGACTGCAGGGCTCAGAGGATTGCCATCTAGCTCACACTCTTCTTACTCAGTCCATATTTCATCAGTTTATCTATGAGAACGTTATGGGAGACTGTTTTGAAAGCTTTGCTGAAATCAAGATTAGCAACATACACTGCTCTCCCCTGAATGCTGTGGAGTACTGTGCAAGAGGTAGGTTATAAATTTTATCATGAGTATGGTTAGAATTACTAGAAGATCAGTATTACTAGAAAAAGAAAAGTTGTAAGAGTTTTACAGATCATTATTACTGAAGCAGGTACCACAAAGCAGATACAAGACTTGCAGATGAGCTTGTTTTTTTGAATGTTAAATTCTATGCATTTCATGAGAGAGATTTGCTCAAATCTAACAAAATTCTTTTTAATTAAAGAAAACTGATTTTTCTAGCCTGTCTTTTCACAGAGATCTTATTATGTTTGAGAGTGTTGTTTTTCTTCGTGATCCTCTTGGTAGCCCAATAGGTCAATCAGACCTTTTCTGCAGGACCGTAATTCTTTTTCCGTATCAGATTTTCTTGTACTTTTGCCTCAGTGATGCTGCACCTGAAACAGCTGATAGCTATCTCAGGGCTTTGTAAAGATTGCTAGATGTGTGTGTTTGAAGAAAATCACCTTTACTAAGTCTTGTCTTTTGTAATTTGGATTCTGGAGGTCTTGTGGCTGATCCTAGGCTTGACTCTCCTAAGATTTTTCCCTGTGTTATAAAGTTACTCTGTCCTTGTTGAAATGTCAAGCAAATTCTAGGGAATCTCTCCTAAAAGTATGTAATGTTTAAGTTTCTGGAACTGCTTAGTTTCTTTAATAAAGTTTGTTTAATGCCTATCTGTTGTAGCCACAATTGAAGTTTTATCCTCCTGGTGCTGTATAGCTCAGCTTTTGCTTATGTTTCAGTGCTTATTTTACCATACGCATCCTGTGGCACCATGCTGCAGCAGTGCAGGATCCAGTACCCTCTCTTAGCCACTCCTGTCTTCTCAGGTTCTCATCTTTGTACCAGGATAACCTATTTCCTGGTTGTTAATTTTTAAATAATGAAGTAGCAAAAGCTTCAGCTTTCATTTTTTTCTGTTCTCTAAAAGACATTAAAATTAACATTTTTTTTTTCCTCACTAAAATTGTAAGCATCTTTGCACGATGAAATCACCTCTTTATGATCTCATGTACTGTTTTGCAGTTCTGTGGCATGACATGAAAGAATTGTCCACCTTTTTAGGCTTATTCTGCAGTCACATTGGAGTTCAGTAACTTAGGGCAAGTTTTCTAAACTAAGTTTTAGGTTTCAAATAGTTATAATTAGCAGTGACTCTAATGGTTAACTGTATGGGAAATTGCAGTTTGACTATAAATATTTGACAGGCTTTTTCACTAAAATTTTCACTTCAATATAGCCAGGTAATTAAACTTGCTCTTAAAATTAATTACGTATGTGCTGTAAACGTGATGGTTCTTGTATCTTAAAAAAAATCTCAAAAACAAAAAGCACACCACTTTGCCAAGGCTGAGAACAATTAGAAAGTTTCTCTCCATTAACACAACTGACAATCAAAGGTGTTTTCCACCTATAAAGTGAAAGTTTCAAAGGACTCTTTCCTGCTCTTTGAACGTAGTAACAAAATTGAGTATTGCAGTTTAGTCCTCCAATATACTGCATAGACTATTTAAAAATCCTTTTTTCAGTTTCAAGCAAACAGTGAAATCAAAAGTAGTGTATCAAGATTATCAAAAATATTTATGCATCAGCTAAGTAATATTAAAATACCATTCTCTCCTTTTTATAGGAGAAAAAGGAAATACTCAAAGTTCATATATATGCAGAGATACTGCAGAAACATTGTTAAAAATCAAACCCTCATATGTCTGCTAGTATCTTTGATTACTGCAGTATTAATAGTTTTGTGGCAACTTTTTTTTTAATGTTTTGTATAGCCTCCCCATCACTATAATATCTATCTTTGGTATGAATGTCATAGTCCATTGAGGATTTAAAGGGGTTTTATTTTGACAAACTGTTATTTTGAGGATTTTTTTTTTTTAGTAGTATTCTACTAATATTATGTGGAGATATGAGCTAGTATAATTTCATGGGTTTCCTGTGTAGAAGAGTGTTGTGACTTGATTATCAAAGTTGTTATGCGTGATTTGTCCTGAGTTTGGGTGATTGCATTAGGAAGTTAACATTTGGATGTTAAGGAAAGATAACTTTTTAACAGCTTTCAGTATGGACTGCTTGAATAGCCCAAATGAGTTAAAAGTCTCCTCCATTAAAAAAAGGGTCTAAACTTACTTTAAAAATTAGTTCATATGTGGGAAAATTGTTCTGAGTCATTCTTTTGAATGTTTGGACTTCACAGTGTTGCAACCCAATGTTGATGCTTATGATACACAAGCTTTAAAAAGATACGGTAAAGCTCAATTTCCATGTTTATGGTGTTAGAATTAAGATATTGGAACTTACCAGAGAGTGACCAGCACCATTCCATCAATTTGCAAAGCAGATAAATTTTTACTTCTTATCAATTGCGAAGAAGCATAGGATCTTCTGCTAGAGCTCACATGTGCACAGGCAACTTCAAACTTTGAGAAAGAATGAAGCCAAAGATGATTTTATATTACCTTTGAAACTCCTCAGTACTTGCATCAGCTTGAGTTCCAGCACAATTTTGGTGGATTGGTGGGGAGGGGACCTCAAGTTGTTCTTAGTTGTCTAGAGCCCCAGTTAGGCCTCTTTAGGATAATTAGATCATATATGTTTTCATTATGGCTCTTTTCCTTGACTAGGTCTCCTCTGTGGACTGAGCAAGACTACAAACTATTGTGCTAGACAAAGAGGAATATGCAGAAAGCCAGTCCGTTGTGGCCTAATCATTTGAATTTCATGTTATTAAGAAACTGTAGGGAAAGTAAAGGAAAAAAAAAAAGCCTTGTTATACAAACTGCCATTGAAAATGTCATGTATAAAGTGAACAAATAAATCGTTTTTGTTATTAGAATAGCATGTTTTGAAAATGAACAGTAATAAAATACCCTCAAGAGGTTCAAGAGTTAAGATATTGAAAGATATGACAGTGCATACACATCAGTTCAGTCAGTTAATACACTTACTAACTGAAGGCTGTGAGTAGATATGGTGTGTATATTCCAAGTATAACATGAAACACAGTGTTTGTAACATATCACTGGCTGTGCTTGCATACAGGTTGGTGAGGTTTTCAAAGGTGGCTAAAAGAATTAATTGACAGACAGATGACTAAGAGAAAGCATTCAGTCTATCCAGCAGCATTGCAGGCTTTCCCACACTGCTGTATTCAAGTTATATAATACCGATCTTGAGGGATTTATTTTTTTTTTTAAGTGGGAGTGCCAGTTGGATAAACCTGTTTACTAGGACCTGATTCATGCAAGTGAATTGAACAGCACACAGATCACAGAATATACCCATTTTTAGTTTTTGATCCTAGTATAGTACTGCAAATACTGTATTTTACCAAGTTTAAATAGGAGTGAAATCCCTTCTGATTCATTTTTTACAGGAGATCACTCTACTGGGTAATATATGCTTAAAATGAGTGTGTGTAAAGTGGGAGGTAAAGAAAAGATCTTTCATTTTTGTCTTGAAAAATCTGTGAATATTCATTTACTGTTAATCTTGAATTTGTATTGCTTACCAGGCTCACCCAGCAGTTTAATTTAGATTTGACGTAAAGGGGAAGGCAGTTAAGCCTGCAAAACTGTACAGATTGGAGCTATAGAAATACTGTAATATTTGCTATAATGTCTAATTTCAGATGAGAGGACTTTCTGAGTCATTTGAGACATTCCCTTTCAACCTTGCACTTTCTTGACATTGGGGCAGTAGCAAGATGTGGTCAAATACATACGTAAGAGTGATTCAAAACAACCCCGTTGCTTGAAAATGGTCTGAGAATAGTGCAAGATGCTAGGAAATGACAAGTAGTGATGGAAGCTAATTTTTGTTGCTATTTTTATTCATTGGAATGCTTTCAAAGAGGAAATAGATAATGTTTAAGATGAAACACTCTTAAAAATGTATTAATATTGGTGAGTCTACTGTGTTTTGTTTTGTGATACTTATTAAGAAAAGAATTAAATTATGATGGTCACACAAAAGAATTTTAGTACTTCTGATTTTATCCAGTGTTCTGATCTCTTCTTATTTGTCCTCACTGCTACAGAGGGAAAGTTTTGAGTTTGTTGTTCACTGTGGAACTGCAATAATAACTTCCATTTTATTAGGCAATCTAGTGGTGAAAATCTCTTTAATTAGCATTCTGCTAAAACCTGACACATGGGAAGTTCCATGTGAACTTGAATAAAAGCATCTTTACAGGTTGCCCAGAGAGGTTGTGGCATTTGTGTCTCGGGGCTATTCAGAAGCACAGGATCCAGTGGGTGACCCTGTGTGAGCAGAGGGGTCACCCTCAGTGGTCCAGAGGTCCCTTCCAGCCTCACCTGTTCTGTGATTGCATGTGTTCATTTGAATGGGTCCTGTACTGCGGAAAATGATCATTTCCTTCAAGGTATGCTTGTGTCTCACCTTTCATTTTGGGGAAAAGTACAAGAGAGAAGAGAGTAGGAAAAGAAAGTAAGCTTTTTAAACTTCTTTTCATTTGTTCTGGGATAGAAATACTGAAAAGTTTAAAACATTTTTCTCAGAGTTACTCTTCTTTTACACACACCTTGCAGGATCTTGTTTATGCACCTCTGGTTCCTTTGCAACCTGTTTTGCTCTACCATTTGAAGGCAATATAGTGTCTCCCTTCCTTCCCTGCAAGTAAATTGGGGAGACACAGTTGTGACCCACAACCAACCTTTGTACTCAGTTTCTTGATCTTAGTGCCTCTCTTCAGGCACTAGAGCAACCTCCAGGAAGCTCCATATTGTACCTGACCAGTGCAGTAAACAGGACTTAGAGTATCCAGCTACAGCTCTGTCCTTGTGGTGGCCCTTGGGCCACTCGGACAGACCTTGCACAGGGCTCTGTGACCCTCTCGTGCTGGGCCACCAGCACCGACTGCCTGGGTCAGAGTTCTGGCCCAAGGCACAAACGCAGGACCTTGTTCTAAGAGTTTAGGGTTTATGTTTAGCAAATGAATAGAAAAATGAATTTTTAATTTGAAAACAAAAGATGTATAAATAGGCTCATCTAACCACAAAAATGTTCCAACAGAGTAGTAAAGACAGAGACAAAACCATTAACATTAATGACAATCTAGTTCTTCTATTTTAAAAGGTTGGTTATCCAGTTTCCTCTATCTGATTGATAAGATGTTATAAATGTCAAAGAGTTTGTATTTTCTAGTTCAACTTGCTAGAATTGTTTATACTGAGATCAAAGTTACACATGTTCCTTTATTATATGTTCTTTTTCATGTTTCTTTTAGGCAAGTTAATTAAAATATTTCACTAAAAATTACGCTAAATATAGAGCACAATAACAGATTCCAAAGACTTTATCAAAAGAACACCATTTATATTTACTTGAAATTGGTGTATGCTAGGGTAATTACTGCTGTGCCTTCAGGGTAAAGGAAGTACTCTCAGCCAAATTATATAAGGGTGTGGATTAAATGAAGCATTACTCTCTGTTTGGCAGCAGTGGACGTAGATTGCAAAATCGGGGTGTGACGTAGTACTGTAGAAAGTCTCTGCCAAAAGTGATTTGGCCTGCATGTGCCCTTACTTTTTCAATTATGAGCTATCCTAAAACAACTAGATCTAATTAATTCCTTAGTAGAGAGGTCCTGTTAACCGTTTTCAGCCTGAGCTTGTTTGTACTTTCCAACAAAGCTTGTCTGTATTTTTTGAGCTGCAGAGCCACAAGACAACAAAGGCTGACAAAGTGCATGTTTAAATGCAATTCCAGCTGCTTTTGGAGGTGAAAACAGTGCTTCCGCCCACGAGCTGTGCAGTAAAATATCAGCAGGTAATTCCAGCAGAAAGTTCAGGTCAGCAAGGAGACTCTCTGTATAGCAACAAGCATGGGTGAATGAGGTGAGCAGATGGATTCTGTGATTGCTGCAGTCCTTCTGAGCTTGTCATTCTCTGAGGAGATGGGAGGGCTTTAGAAAAGAGACCCTGTAGCAGCTGCAGTGCACAGGAGGGAGGTTTCCCCCACCCTCCCAAACAGGACCTGGATCCTTTGATTTTGTTCCTAGTTTTGAAAAGTGAGCAAATACCAAGTACTTTTAAAACACTGAATTTTTAAGGTACATAATCCCTCCTTGTTTTGGTATGCATGCATACTTTTTCAAATATTTTCAAAATTTCGAAAAGCTCTGTTAATTTTATAGACACATTTTTCTTCTGTGTGAAACAACTGGATTTATAGGGATTCAAACACAATTTCTGTTAATCTAGTTGCTAAAGCACCACATACAGTGAAGAGCCAGCTTTCCCCACATGATTCATTCTGCTAACTTAAGTCATTTAAAATTTACTTTGGATGTTTCCTTTAATTTTAATTTAATATTAACTTTGGATATTTGGCCTACATTGCAGTCTTCAATTTGTGCATGTATGGTGGTAGCAAGGCATCTTGTAGTAACTTGGTACTGATTTGGTTGATCCTCTAGAAACCGGTGGTAGAGGATGGTTGTTTGGGAAGGTGTTCAGAAAACAAGACATGCACAAAGAAATGAAGGCTCTTATGGGTGCCTAACTCAAATATTTCTACTGTCAGATGACACTGTGGCTTGATAACGTTCGTAGGACTGGCCCCAGCAAGTTGCTTTGCTCCAAGTGAAATGAGAGCCAGCCTCCTTCCTGGGGACCTTCCTTCTTGGTCCCAGGAGCTTGTAAGGAACAGTGACCCGTGGCCCACTGACATCAAATGAGGTGGCCTTAGACCTGACATGGCACAGACATGTCACTCCTTCAAACTTTCCTCTGGGAGTTTTCCACACTATAGTGACACACTCAGTGGAGGAACCAATTGCGCAGGTGCCTTCCTTATCTTTCTCTTCACAAACCAGGCTCAGTCTCCACAGTTTTTACTTCCTTGGCCAAAGAAAAAGATCAGATTGACATGCAGACATTTTTTTTTTAATTCTCTATTTTTTTCTTTCTTTTAAAGAGACACTCGTTAGAGTGTTCCTGCCCTGTCAGTCTCTGCTGTTTTGAATAGAGGGCCGATGTCTGTACTTGAGCTGGCTATGCTAGCTTCTCGTGCCTAATTGTTTGAGGTTTTTCCAGAGTTTCTAAAGCACATTGCAATTACAGATCTTGATATAAGTCTTCCTGGAATCCATTCAGAGCCTGACAGGCAGCAGACAACTGCAGCTAGTATGTCAATATATATAAAAATGCTGTTTACTTAATGCCAAATTGTAGGTATTTTTTGGCGTGATAAATCTCCTAGTACCAAAAGACATTCTGAAAATTCTTTCCTCTTCTACCGTGTTTCTGGTTGTTGCTATCCAGTAGTAAAGCATAAGAAACAATTCCCCAGTTTTTTTTTTGCCTTTTTTTCTTTTTTTCCCCCCTCAGAAAAATCTATAAATGCTTAGACTTGCTTTGTAAGATGTCATTTTATGTACTGTTTTTCAAGTGCCTGCTTTCCTGCTCCTTACATCTCCTTACATCCTTTTTTTCTTTTTCCTTCTTTTCTTCATTTTGGATAACCACACTTAAGCAGAGCTTACTTCTCTAATAAAAAAGGGTCTTCTTATCTCTTTTTTTTTTTTTGCCGTAGGCTGTCTTGATTCAGAGGAGATAGCAGGGAGGTTTGTCACCTCCTGTGTTTATTCAGAAGAATCTATTGTAACAGAGCTCTTGATAACTTCCATATGATGCTCGTTGCTATTTGAAGAACTTTTCTTGTGGGCTGACTACTCTTAAGAGCTAAAACTGACTTGGAGTCCTTAAAGGAGGTAAATACCAAGTCACGCTGAGGTCTTAGAATTTTTCATCCTAGAAAGGAATACATTGAAACTTTAAAATATTCATTTCGAACTGCCTCTCGCTTAATTAGTAGTAAGTAACTTTTCAACTTTCATGTCCAGCAGCTTGATCTACCAGTGTGTTCAGTCCAATTGTATTTGTTCCAAATTTAGCTGCTTTTGATTGAAAAGAAGAACCAGCAGGAGAAGAAAGAATTGCTCTGCTGCTGCTTGGGTGAATCTGAAATGCAGGGCCCCATTTCATGCGTATGCGTAATATGCCATACTGTGGACCACATGATAGCAGCACTTGATACCAATTGATAACAGTACTTTTAATATAAATTTCCTTTGCTTGTGCTAAAGAGCATAAAAGGCGTTTCCATCTTTCTTTGGCTATTCATACATGTAAAGAATCTTTAGAAACTGCATTTGCAGTTTGAAATAAGGTTCTTCCTTTAAATCAGCCTTTCTTCTTATCCAAACAAATTCTTTCCAGGGTAAGTTTCAAGAATCCTGCATAGAGAACAAGGTGTGTCCAAAGTTGTGTCTGTGTCACTAGTGTTTCAGTTAATAGTTTGGCATATATAGATGTGCAAAAACATTTTATCTAGGAAGGTTTAACACCTGTGTGCTTTGATGTGAACAAGTCTACTCTGGGACTCTTAAAGCATATCCCTAACTTTCATAGTGTTACTAGAAAGTCTTGTATGTTTTGTACATTTGCGTGGTCCTTTTGAAAGCATAAAAAAATTATTTGTGTTATAGCTGTGAAACCAGTTTTAAATAAACCCAGATTAAATAATCTTTCACAATGCATGATATATAGAAACAAGTTACTTCCGTAGTAGGACGTGAAGTCATTGAGTGTTCAGATCTCAGTAATGCCATTTCTCTTGCAGATGAGTATGAAAATGTAGGTTTCGCTGCTTCTGTATGGATTTGTGTTGTTGGAGGTGCAGTATGAGCCATAAGCAGCAGTTATTTTAACTAGTGGTATTAGTCCAGCCAGAGAGCATGAGGGCTATGTTAAAATACAGAAATTTCTATTGGCACACACCACCTGTGTGATGACGCAAATAAAGCTCTCATGATAGTGCACTGACAAGTATTTAGTTATACTGTATTTTATGATATTATAGTAAATACTTAGTTAAGTTGTATTTCTGTGTTATTTTTAAATTTAAGCTTTTTAAATAATTTTGTTTACATCTTTGGACTTTCTATGCGAATACTCATTTTTATAACGTTGCTACACAAATAAGAAACAGGATTAATTGGATAGAACTTTATAACTTGCTGGCTCAGCACTGAGGCAGTACAAAGTCTGTCTTGCTTCTCGAACCAGATGCAGTGATTTCAGCTGCTGATCAAACCTTAATGAGAAGTTAATTCCTTCCAGGATACTCAGAGTTGTGGCTATCTAGTTATACCCTGAAGCAGAGCTGCACACAATTCATCTTTATGAAGCCTCTGTTCCTGTTTTACTACTACTGCCTCTCCTCAGATCAGGTGCTAGTCTGTAAAAGAAAGGGAGTATTGCCTCAGAATGATGCTTGTTACAGTTTCTTCCCCATGTTTATGTTTTGCACATCGTACATCTGCAGAAAATTGTTTGCATCAAATTGCTTTCCAGCTCTCAAGTAATAAGATTAATTTTAATAATTTTAAAATAATATTTTTTAAAATAATTTTAGCAGGATTTGTTATGAAAGGTGCTACCAGCTATTATTTTATTTCTGTGTACAGATGGAAAGAAGTTGGAAAGAGCTTATCTATTCATTCTAATCACTCATAAACTCTTCTTAGAATAATTTATTTATAAATTGTCTGAGAACCTGAAAGTGGGTGCATGCACCAAAAAAAAAAAAAAAAAAAAAAA
>VZSV01000023.1:7535093-7572538 GCA_013398735.1 Nothocercus julius | reverse complement strand
CACATTCTCATTAAATATCTGACCAATGTAGTTTTTAGGCTACAGTAGAAAATAACTTTTGGATTGTATTTTAAATACAAAGTCTGTTTCTGAGACTACACTAAGTGTATCTGCTATGCACAGATTTTTATTACTCCATTAATTTTAGACTATATTAAAGTTCATATGGTTTCCTGATTTACTTTCTGCCTATGAACCTGCATTTTTCAGGCTTAGTAACTATGTATGGATTGTTTGGCAATGTGATAGACTTTGACGGTAATATTTTCTGAAAATGAATATTCTGTACTAGCTGAAAGTGCTGGCTGAATAGAGAATAGCCAGGTACAAACCCATGGCTATTTTCATGATAACCCATGATAAACACCTGAAAGATCAAGCTGATTTTTTTTTGTTTTCCAGCATATTGAAATGTTGCATCGGGGTTTAGTGTTATTTTCTTTTTTCCTTTCCTTGTTTTTCTTTTTTTCCTTTCCCTGTTTTTTTTTTTTATTTATTTATTTTTGTTTCTTTTTTTCCAGGGGACAGTGAAGACTGAATTGACATTTTCTTAACTTTCTTGGCTTTCGTAACTTGATTTTCATTGAGAAAACTATCCATTACAAAAATGTTAATGGGTGATCTTTGAAAGTGCTTCTGATATGTATAAATACCTGACGGGGGGATGTAGTGTGGATGGGGCCAAACTCTTCTCGATGGTGGCCAGTGACAGGACAAGGGGTAATGGGCACAAATTGAAACACAGGCAGTTCCATCTCCATGTGAGGAAGAATTTCTTGCCAGTGAGGGTGCCAGAGCCCTGGCACAGGCTGCCCAGAGAGGCTGTGGAGTCTCCTTCTCTGGAGATCTTCCCAACCCGCTTGGACGCAGTCCTGAGCCACCTGCTGTAGGTGACCCTGCGTGTGCAGGGGGGCTGGACTAGATGAGCTCTAGAGGTCTCTTCCAACCTCAACCATTCTGTGAGTCTGTGATACTGTAAGCACATGTTCTTACAGTCTTTCATTTGCAGACTTCTATGCTAATTTTGTTTGTTCTGTGAAATTGTGGACTAATAGTGGCCATTGTTGAAGATTTTTTTTTTTTAATTGTGAGAGGGGACCGTGCAAAATAAAATATTTCATTTTCCTTCCTTGCATAATTTCCTTTGTCTTTTTATGCTATTAAAGCATGGTTCTTGACCACATGAGTAGAGCTCCTGAAGTCAATAGCTACTTGTCTTTTACAGTTACAGATATAGTGAAGCTATGTTTGATCATGACTGTCATTACATATTTTTTGTTATCAGAAAGCATAAATCCTGCTTAAGTGGTCCATTTCCTCTGGTTTAAGGAGGGAAAATTAATGCAGCACAACAAAAGAAAAAAATATTACCGAATTAATAATGTGAATGCTATCACTTTAGTGTTGGGCATCCACAAACTAGGGGACTACATGTTTAGTGGTATCTGTATTTCTCAAATGTATTTTTCCATAGGGTGACATCACAAGCGTTATTTATTATAATGCAAAATAAGATTTTTTTTTTTTTCAAATTTAATTTTTTTTTGCTTTTAAATAGTCCTGATGAGCTTAGCAAAAAAAAATAATGACTCTCAGGATATTAGTAGTGCTGGAAGAAAAATAACTCTTATTAATGCAAGGTATGTGTCGTACTCCATATTAAATCATTTTATCTGCTCCCTAGGACTTATAAATAGTATTGCCAATCTGATTGCAGAACGCTGATGATATCTGTGCAGGTGTATTGATGTTTGCTCTGTAGTTGCTTTCCACACTCTACAGCAGAGGAAGAAACAACCAGGTCCTCTAACCCCCCTTGCTTTTCAGTTGTATCTCATTCCATTATGATGTAACATTAGGTTGTCGTAAATTAGCACGTTCCTGATTAGCATGGATTCAATATAGGGGCTTTACTTCAAAAGAAGGCTTTGGACACGTGCTACTACTTGCATTGTTTATATATGGTACTGTAGAAACTTAGCATTTGCAAGAAAAATGTAAGAAGATGATTTGATAAGATTACTCAGAAATAATTAGGTGGGTGTGTAGGCTGCTAAATGTATTTGATTTTAATCTCTAATTAAAAAGTTGGGATTTTTTTTATTGTTTTTGTGATGCAATAGTTTTTACTTTATTGTGCCTTGTATAAAAAGGGGCCAAATTCAGCCTGTTCATTGTGCATAAATACTGGATAAGTGTATTTGTATGAAACAGCCTTCTTCTCAAAGGCACTGGAGGGCTATCTCCAAAGTTCCCTTTGGAGGGTTGTTCTAAGACTCAGACCAGATGCCTGTCAGTGCCCGGGATACCAAGAACCAGGAACGAAAGCGATGGCTAACCTTGCACAAATACCTCTGTGCATTCTTTCAGCTGCTTGTAGATATAATTATTTTGTGGGCTAGGGCAGTGCCAGAGCAAAATGTCTGTAGTGTTTGTGCTGTCCCTTGCGCTCCTCCTGCGGCCTCGCGCCCCTCCTGCTGCCCTACACCCTCCACTCTGCCCTAAGGGCCACGGGGCTGCGAGTCAGAGGCAGCCACGTGCAACAGCTACTGATAACTCTGTCAGCCCTTTCCTGTACACTTACTGTGCTTAAGGATGTTAGACCTGCTGCCTTTCACAGTCTAGGAGGAATATCACTGACTCATAGTTTAAAAGCCTGAATATTCCCAGCCCCTGGAGTTGGGACATCTGCTAGAAATTAACTTGGTCTGGAAGGAGCGGCAGCAGTATGTGCATAGTACAGAATTGTGTAAGTCTCTAGAGTTCTTCTTAATACTTTCTAGATGACTTATTAATACCAATATTTGTTAAACAATTGTTAAAAAGGTAAACGTCGGCATATTTCTGTGTAGTGTAATATTTTAAAAGTCAATCACAGTCTGATCTGTTGATGTAAGCTCATAAGTTTTTGTTTGTTTTGTTTTAAAATTCTCATAGTGATAATGGGGATTGGGAATGGAAAAGGATGAGAAGTTGCACTTCACCATTTTCTACTGCTTATCAATTCTGCATTGGCTTAGGTGATTTTTCTTTCTGTTGCCTTCCAGATGAGTGTCTCTGCACTGCTACCTAGAGCAGTGACATCTGTCAGCAGGAGAGCTAAGGCTTCTCTCATTTCTTTTAACATACAACATGAGAACAGTTCTCATTTCTGATTGGTAAAATAAGTCAGTGGAAACTTCTTTATATTTTTTATGCAAAACAGGTCAAAAAGCAGAGAGGGATTTTATTTCTCTGTTAGTTTTGGGCTTTATTTTCAAATGGATGATTTAGATAACAAAGTGGAACACTTTTAAGGAAATGAGGACTAAATTAATGATAGTTCTTTCTCAAATGACTGGAGAAATTTCCTAAAAGAAGAAATAAGACAAGCAGGGGTAATAGAATGAGCTGACCTGCCGTGGAGTAAACTTCTGCAGAATAAACTGCAATGTTTGGATGTTATTAGTAGACTCTTTCGTTCTGTAGTGATGCCATCTCAGCACTTCTGTGTACACACCTAAGCATAGCTTGTGTCCATTCGGAGGATATACACTTTAAGTGGCTCCCAAGATACAGGCACTCACAGGAGTTAACGGTTTCCTTTGGCTTTGTGCTAGTTACTAAATGTAGCCTATTCCTTGACTCTGACCTGCTTTTGAACATAGTTTTCCTGCTGCACAGCTTGAGCCAAGTGTGTTCAAAATTAGCTTTTATGAAAGCTTAGGTACTTGTTAAACTCTTTTGAAACAGTCTGCAGTACATTTTGGTCCAGTCTGTTTTCCTGTTCAGTTTGAAATATGTTCAAGATCATAGGAGCTATACTGAATCATATTAAGCAACATTTGAAACAGGTTTTCTTCTACTGAATTGGGTGTTAGTAAAACATGTATTGTGGTAAAATAAAGTCGTAGGTCTGTGTTAAGTGGGTGCATCCATTTATTTATTTTTATATGAACTGCATCTGAAAATGATGGCAGCATATTTTAATAGTATTTATGATTGTGTTTTTAACTAAAGGAAAACAGTTTCTTATCCAGTATATAATTTTTTTTTTATTTAGTTAATGAATTCTGTTTGATTACAGCATAATTGTGAGGATAAAACCTTTGAGGGAAGATTAAATATACATTTAGACATTACAAAAGAATCTTCTTTCTGTTATGGTATACTTAGCTGAAAAATAAAATTCCAGAAGTAATTGAGTGATACTGCTCTGAAAGCATTTATTTTAAAAGACCTTTTTCTTTGAAACCTGATTTGACGCTGTATTGCATATTAAAAATACTTTGTTGCAAAAGTCATATTTCTGAATAGGTGACCTTACTGAAAACATAATTCTGTTTACTTGGGATAGTTTTAAAGCCAAGAAGGGTAGGTAATGGAAGGAACTGAACTGATACACAAATACTCATCTCATCTGAATTCACTTTTTTTTTCCTGTGTTGTTTGTTTATGAGGATCAGTATTAACTGATCTTCATAATAGTATTAACTATGCTGTGTTGCAGGAGGCCATGTTATAAATTGTAGACATGTCTACAATATCTACAATTAGATAAGCTATTTCCTAGAAGCATAGTTAATCTCATATTTCAAGGGCAATTTTTCTGATACATTATTAATATAAACTTCAAAGTAAAATTCATTTAAGAATAAAATCATACTGAACGGGAATAGGTGTAAGAAATAGATTTTTTTTTTTTCATTGTGCTTTAGAGGAGTTAATCACAGAAGTAAGTCTGGATATTAGCTTTCCTCAATTATTCTATGTATTTGTTTATATTTCATTTATATTCTATGTATTCCTGAACATTTTCCATAAACATTTGACTGATTTCACAGGTGACTGTGGACTCCATTTCATTGGAATTTTTGGAGATTTGACATGTCACAAATACCTTTTGATTAATTAACAGAATTAATTTATCAAGAGAATTCTGTGGAGGAAAAAATAGAAGAAATGGTTTATCTCGTAATGTAAAATTACATGTCAAGGGGGGCACTGAAGAATCAGTGCAGTGTAATATAAAATAGAGCAAATTCAAATGTTAATACTTTCATAGAGAAGATTAGCTTTCCAATATCTGCAGGGACTTGAAGGTGAAGGTAGAAAACGCTGTGAAGAAAAGCAGGTTGTTGGGAGAGTTCACGTAAATCCTCTGGTCCAGTAAGGATGCATTCTTATGAATCCTGAAGCATCCTTAAGATATTAACCTTGTTTTGTTTGGTTGGTTTGGTTTGTTTTTTCCAAGTTTAACCTTACCAGAATTGAACAACCTTTATATAACCTCAGGCTAAATGATGGTCCCAGTGAGTCATGCTGTCCTGCAAACTTGGTTTTAGGTTGAAGTGGAAATGTCCTCCCCTAATCCCAGCCTCAGCTTCAGTACCTGCCACCAGTAGTTGAAAAGTGAGCGCAGTCTGGATCTGAAGTAACCCAGGCAAGCGTGGCTGAGGCTGCTGCTCGCACCTGCACCGGGTAGTGTCCACGCTAGGTCCAACATGGAAGTCAGGAGTCAGGCCAATAACTCTGCAAAACTGCTTTGAAAATCTACTTCATCATTTGAGAAAAGAGATGGATGATATTCCCCTGCATGCTGAACTGACCTTGTTTGGTGAATGATTAGTACTTTTTTTTAATGAGTATCCTGAACACAGGAGCTGATAAAGAAGTGCTAGATAAACGAAAAAAAAGACAACACTAAGGAAGAGTTTGGGGTAACCAAGAAAAACAGTTCGTTTAGACAAAATGAAAGAGCTACAGTTGCAACAGGCATGATGAATATGCACAAACAGCATTGGCTCTGTGGAGCACTGAATATTTCCTGGATAAGTGTGCTATGGACTAATTTATTGTTTCCACCTCAACCAAAGTAATAAGAAATCCCTGATTATTTTGGAAGAAGACTGCTTTACTTGGGGGAAGCACAAAGTCAAAACCACTGCTGTGCTGAAACTCAGTGCAGCATTCCTTATATCTCGGAGTTACTGGTAACTCTCTCTCTCCTGCGCTTGCAGCGTAGGCCTGCAATGCTCTTTATTCAGGCTTGAGAGAGGTTTATCGGTATAACCATGAAGTTTTCACCTGACAAGCAGATGCACATCAAGACTGCACAAGAGCACCCGCCAACTTAAACACACACTCCTGAAGTGACAGGAAAATGCATATTTTCCTTACAAGAATGAGATTTTTTTTGATGAAATTACTGACCAAATGTAATCTTAAAGTTTGAAGAATTTTTCATATTTGGAATTGTTTTCACCATGCATTTTATGCATGCAGCCTTCATCTAGACAATTCAGAAAGACTGAGTTTCAATATGGTTGTATTCCGGAGTGCACTAGCACAACAGTACAATGCCAAAATAGAAAATCCTACAATTAAATGTTTAATAATCTAAAGAATTTTCTGTGTGTGGTGATAGTTTATTAGTCTTGAATTTGAAGTGTTTTGTTTTTTTTAATCAAAGAGTTAAAAGGTGATATCTTTATGTAAGTGTATATCAGTATATAGTGCCATCTCTGCAGCAGCTTATATTACAGCTGTATTAGTGTACAGATAACATTGATAGGATTAACATTCCCATTGACTTTTGGTGTTAGTGCTATACAAATGTTTTGGCAAGAAGCTTATGTGAAAATAATAAGGTTAAGGTCCACTATCTTAGGAGTATGGGTTGGAATTTAGAAATGGTTTCAATCCCCATTGCTTTTCCTCTCTCAAAAAAGGAATTTGAAAAAATAATAAAATACCAAAGTAAGCCTTTCAAAATCAATAATTTCTGAATTTATACAAGCTTCTTTTAAAAATGATTAAGATCATGCTTTTTTAATTCATACACCAAAAAGAAAAATTAATTATTGCACTTCTCATTTAGGTTTTCTCACAAGTGCAGAGTTACTCACGTGCAGATTTGTAGGAGCACAGCTTAGCTAACAGTGACTGAGCTTGCACCTTTTATTATATTTAGAAATATCAAAATATCTTAATGATTAAGCGTCTACAAGTAAATCTCCTGTGAAAGTCTAAACCACTAAGCTTTAGACAAGTATACTGTAGGTGGAGTTGTGCAAGCTTGCTTAAGGATCTGTGCCAGAACAGGGGAGTCAGAATCTGAAAAAATCTTCCCTATTCAGATACTGGATTCCTCAAAAGCAGTTTTTTTGGAGTGGTAAATGAAAATTAAATTTCAGAACTTATTCCTGTCTGAAACTAAACTTGTTTCAAGTCTAGTGTCTGACAGAGAAAATCCAGTAGACTTAACTCTATGTTGTCTGGTATCCACCTCCTTGAAAATGAGAAGTGTCAAACCTTTCTTCATTGAAGCAGTAGCATTTTTCACTATAATGTTCAACAATTTTCATATTTCCATATCTTTTTAAGATGTTTTGTAAAGCATACAGCAAAGAAAACCAGTAAGGAAAAGATACATGCACAGAGGATATTTTCCTGAGCTTAGTAGTTAATGTAATAGTTTGAAAAAGAAAGAATTTACAAGTACTTGTTCAAATGCACTATGTAAAAAGTGAATAAAATAAACAGCAAGATATGTTGTGATAGGAACTCAGATGATCAAAGGGAGCTACTGAACTGGCATAGTTATTCTTTCAGATAAAATAAGGAAGTAATTCCTTTGAGAGGTTTTGTGATCATTTCTGTTGGAAAATTTTATATGCATTACTCAGAAATTCAATGAAAAGAAAAGCAATGCAGCCTAGATAATAGTGTCAGCTCTGAGCACAAGGTGGTGGCATGTGGACATAGCTTGAGCTGTTTCTCCAAATCATTTGAATGGAAATATTGGATTAGTTAACCTTGTGTCAGGTCTGTTAGTTAAATAAACCTTCCAACTGTTCCTGTCTGAGGGATACATAGTTATGACTGAAAGATGCTGCTGCTTTTCATTAGAATTTTGTCAAACATATCCTGCTAACATAATGATTTTAAAAGAAAATGGTTTATTCGATGGAAAAGGATAACAAGCAAAAAATTCACAGCCTTTTCTTTTCACAGGGTGTTTCAGCCCAGTAGGAAATCCTCTTAGCCTAACACTATTGGGCAGACTACAGACGGTAAGGAGTTTTATCTTTGCATTTTTTTTAAATTGATGTTTAACTATAAATGCCTTTATTCACAAGCTCTCATTGTAGAGAAGCTTTTTTTTCTTTCTTTCTGTTTTTTTTTTTTTTTTTAAAACCTATCTTTATTCACAAAAGAAGTATCTTCAAGCAAATTGCCTGCATGGGCAAATAAGCTTTTCCTGCAGCCATCTGGTAGAGAGGTCAGAGATCTGCAAATTAAAACTTTATTTTTTGCACTATTTACTTTTTGTTGTTATGAAATAAATAAGCCAAAATCACAGTCAGTATTACTGATTCTTACTGAGAATATGAGCACTGATAAGTGGGGAGAAAAAATTGGAGTCATAACTTCAATTTGAATCCTATTTGCAGTGCCACGTTTATACTGTTTACTCATCTTTCACTTGCTTATAACAAGTGAAATCACAGCTATCCCTGTATCCCTCTTTATGTAAGTATTAATCGGAAACTTCTAGCAATGGTATTTATTCCTTTCCTTGTTGCATTTCTCATTTCCTGATCACCGTAATGAAAACCATCAGAATCTTTAAATGCCATTAATTCCAACTAAGCACCTGTTTAAGCAAACACAAAATATAGAGGGGAACTAATCATTGAAGAATGGCTGGTGTTCTCAGTACTGGCCCTAGAAATCTGGGCCTATTGTGCTAAAGATGTTAAATCCAGTCTCCTATATTGAGAAAAGCATGATTTAATATTCTGTGTTAACTGTGTGTCTGTAGTAATTTTTCAGAGAATAGTTAGAAAGGGCCATAAATTAAGCTGGATCCTTTATACTGTAAAGATGTCTAGAAGTTTTTTTTGGGGGGGTTGCACCTTTAGTTCTAACTTTAACAGACTGTGTTTAATAGAGTTTGTGTAAGGCTGATATGATAAATTTGATTTATCAAGACATTTCAAAAGTATCTTTTTTTCTTGCTTTTTTTTTAGTGTTTAAATCTTTTGTTTTTCTATTTTCATTTTTTTCCCCATTTTTAATTATCAGTGTGTAAGGATTAGCAAAAACTGCAAATTGTTCAGTCTGCATTTAAGAGTCCTCCATCACAGAAAGACTTATAAACGTTTGTAAGAGCAACTGCTTTGGAGAATATTATGTAGCAGTTATTTTTTTTGTTATTATTATTTTTGCCAGAGTAAGGGTGGTTAAATGAAACTTTTTAATTTTTTTATTTTCATTATTTTTGATTCTGTTGTTATAAATGCATTAATTAAGCGAGTAAGTTATATATGCAGGTAAATCGAGTTCTTTAAACCAAGAAGGTAGCATATTTCCAGAAGACAAAATAGTTGAAGAGTTTTTGAATAACTTTAGAAACTGAAGTATCTCACCCACTTCTGAATTGATCCTCCCACTTTTTGTTTTTTTTTTTTATTTTTTAATCCCCGTAGGCTTTGCTGCAGCAGCTGTGTTTGCATTTCTATTTTCTGTTTGTGCATTGCTGGTTTCAATAAAGTTCAGCCTGGCACATTTTTTTTTCCTCTGGGCAGGTTATCGATTCCCATACACATTAAATATTGAAGGACTGTAGTCAAATAAGGACTGCAGTTGTCTGAAGACTAAGGAAGTAACTTCGCAGTAGTTTCATGATAGCAGACAGATTAATTAACACCAAAGGAGAGTACATTTTTCTTAGCAGTTAATACTTTCAGAAACATTTTAATTTAGCTATTAACACTGTCCTCCTACTCTGTTTTCTGTACACTAAACTTCTGTGCTTGGGTGGCCTGAACTAGGTATGTGTGGACAATTAATTGGACCATGTAAAAAGAAGAGAATTACAGCGGTGCTAACAATATTCAATTATTTTATGCTAAGTATCAGCTTATTTTGTGTTTCATTTAAAACTTCAGTTACTGGAGTATTTCAGGCCATTCTTGGGGAAGGAGAGGATTAAGTACACTTCTAGCCCTTGTATTTATGAAGAAAAATGAAAATAATGGAGCTCCAAGTAATTCTATGCATTTTAAAAATCGTTAAAATATCCTCTCATCTAATCTTTTTTTTTTTTTTTTAATGAATACTGTAAATCCATATCTCATTTTGACACTTAAAAAAAAATATCCTACTAGTCTCAGAACCTAGGCTGTTATGCACTCCAGCACAGATTTATTGGAAAGACTAGGGGAGCTTTAACTCTCATTTCCTGAGTCCTTCTGAGAGCACTTGCACCAGTCACTCTCCAAGTTTCATTCCTGCTTTTGCACATATGAGGTACAGGAAGGAGGAGAGAGGCTGTGTCACTGTGGAGCATCCAAGTAATAGATATTTGTCCAAGAGGAAAAGGCAGGGGGGTTGCCTGCGTATGTGCACACCTCAGTGTGTGCATATAGTGTCTGCATAAGTTTATTTTCCAGGGGTAGTTTCTGAGAGCTGATGACTAATTAGGAGTTGGACTTTATCTGTACATGTATTCTGTTGCAATGAAGAATCAGTTTACCTATATAAGTAGCATATGAAACCCTTCCTAGACTGATCACTTTTTCCATATTTTTCCTTTAAAAGTTGATATTGTGGTATTAAAAGTGTGTTTTTGTGGCAGTAGAAATATGTCAAAATCAGTACAGAAAAGAAGGCAATAACGTATCACTTGCTTTTAGTCAGTGCTGCTTTTCCTAGGGCAATGAACACTATCTAATGCTGAAATCTTGTTGGCCAGCACTGTATATAGCGAGATGAATAAAAGCAAAGGCTCTGTTACCACAGTCACTGAAATAGCCTAACAAAGAAGAAGTCATAACCATTTTAATTAGTGCTTTTATCAGGAATCAGTGACATTTGATATAACAACATTGTTATCTCTTGATTCTGGCTGGTAATATTCTCATTTGCCTTCATTTTTTAGAGTTTATTTTTACATTTGAAGTATCAAAGTTATCTTACAAGGTTTATTGTGAACAACCAGTGTAATATTCCAGTCTAGGCCTCTAAATCAGCTGCTGAATCTGTTCATCTTCTGTGAATACTCCTTAAGCTGAAAGTTTTTAACAGTTTTGTTCAACCAAAACCTCTGTGACACAGCAGGCTTTTTCAGCAAGCATCTTCTTCCTGTTTCTCACAGATGGTCTGCCTCCCTCAAAACATAACTATAGGTCCCACATCTGTTCCAGATGCAACAAAATGGTTAGCTAGTTTTCATCGTGCCTTGAGAAACACAGTAACACTGTGTTAAGAGTTATACATTCATGAGCTTCACTGTGTCCGTAGCTATTTTGTAATTCTGAAAATGTGGCTAAATCACATGCCACTATTAAAAATAATAATAACAGTAAACGGAAAAGCGAATATTTTTTCCTGGCTGTTGCAGTGGAACTGGTCGTTAGCCCATTGAAGGCATTACCCGGCCCAAGAGAGCTGCGTTGCAGTGGTGTGTGGCCAGCACCCCGCGGATGCCTCTGCACGCGCCTCTCCCTGCAGGCGCCGGGCGGGAGGAGGGACGTACGCGCGGCCAGTGACACGCTCGCTGCCTCTCTCGAAGTAGAAACTCTTGGGGCTGTTGCGTTAAAGTTTTGCACGGTATCTGAGAACGCTGAACATCGTCTCAGGATGACTCATGGATTTTAGCTTGTTATTCCCAAACAGCTCACTCTCTACAACTTCTTCTTATGTTTTAGAGATACTTTATTAAAAAGAGAGAGAGGCTGATTGAGACATGGTAATGGGGCAATATGAGTACCTGAACTAGATACCTAAATAATAGTGCTAATAATTCTGATGAATCATTTTTGAGCAACAGGAGGCACTCCCATCCCACAGGCTAAGCACATTGCCTGCACAATTCTCTCAGACTCGAGAATGGAAAATGAGAATTAGCTGAAACCTCTAAGGCACTGCTAGCTACTAGGAGACCACTGAACAAGCCACATGCTCTGAGCTACAATTCCACCATTCTGTGTGCAAAACCTGTTTGTCAAATCAGGTTGCTGTCTTCTTCTCTGGGCACACGCGTAGTTATTCAGAACGCTTTAAGTGATGTGTGTAAATGTTCTTGCACATGACAAGAACTAAAAGCAAGCGTGCAGCTTTTTTACGCCATCCACCTACTGTAAATATCTGTAACTACTGTGACACTTCCTAAACAATCTGGAGTAGATAAAACACTAGTTTTTAGGATCAGTGGTAATTTCTTTCCTGTGTGAGATACGCCTTGCTGAGTTAAGAAAATAACGTGTAGAGCAGGGCAAAGAATCTCTGTTCTGGAAAACACCATTAATTCTGCTGAAGATTGCTGTAATTATGTTCCTTGGATCACCCTAATAAGATGATAGAGAATGAAAAGAGCAGTACATTTCAGATATATGCTTAGAAAAGTGAGAGAACTTATGCCAAAGATAGTTAAATGGGCTGTAATAAAAAATGAAAGAAAGAAAAAAAAAAAAAAAAAAAAAAGAGCAGCAGTATGCTAAACAGAAATTCTCAAATTTAAGAGTAGTTTATGCTGTTGTACAGTCTGTTATGGATGGCAGCAGCTGTTTCAGAATGCTCACGTTTGATTCTCACCCTGAAATGGTCTGGTTGCCTGGACCCTAGTTTTATGCTGGCACTCGGCTGCGTAATCCTCTGTGCTGCTTTGTGTGATTATTTTGGCGCAGGCAACATCTAAGGGAAACTGATTTTGCCCTTTGCAAAAATAGGCCATTGAAAAATAAATGAAGTAACACCAACAAAGAACTTTTGTCCCTTCTGTTGTTCTGATTTATTGCTCCTCTGCTAATTTTCAAAATTGTGCAGTTTTCAAATCTTCTTGCACCTGAAGAATTTTGACAGAAACAAAATTTTGTAGGCACATCCTAATTATTCTTGTATACATCCAGCATTGTTTTGACTTCTGTGGAAATCTGAAAGTGGTGAAGGTAGAACAATTTGAAATAAATGTAAAAGTAGTGGTTATTAGGACCAATAATTCTCATATGTAAGTTACTTCCTTTGCACTAAGGCTCAGAGGTGAAGTTCAGTGCGAAACTCTACAATAATGTTCTCAATACAGATAAGCTTAGGCTGTTATAAGCATCAATCCACCATCTTCCCACTTGTTTTTAGTGTAGCGTACCCACTTAAAAGAAGTCCCTTGATAAATAACTTCTAAATGTCCAGAGAAGCAAGTATTACTCAGTGTTGTTTAATATCATTTCTACTTTTTTATTTAAAAAAATGATTACAGATTTATTGCAGATTCTTAACTTTTATGTTTAAAAGTGGATGTGACAAATATGGGTTAATTTCAAAATTATAGTGCTTCATATTAAAATCAAAAATAATTCCTTCCTCTAGAATAGTGACTGCCTGACTGCACTCGGGGTGAGAAGAGGAAGTAGTTGTCCCCCAGTGCAAGAGACAGAGAGTACTGTTTTTTTCAGTATCTCTATAGCAGTTTCACTGGATCTGTGCTTTTGAAAACATTTTCTCTTTTTTTCGGCTTGAACCTGAGGGATATCTTTGCAGCCCTAGATTTTGGAATTTTTACCCTGCTGTTTCTACATCACTCTTAAAAATAATTTTGTAAAATTTTGATAGAGATTTTTTTTTTTGCTTGAATGTGAACCCAGAAAGCATTTAACAAATATCTGAATGTGAGATCAGACGACATTCCGTTGCTGTGGCCATAATTTTGAATCTTTTACATTCTTTTGTGGGTGACTTTGTTCTTGAGGTGCATTTCCTGTATCCCTTCATAATTGTCTTTCTGATTATATTTCTCTAATGAATATAATGACAATTCCAACTGTTTTTTTTTTTTTTTTAAATTATCAAGTTTGCTACCCAGTCATATTACAGGACACACTGCCATTTGAATTTTTTATTTTGGGGGACAGCTCCATTGTGGTATTGGCTTAGTCATTTGTTCTTTTTGTTGGCAGTGTTTCCAAATTACTGAATTTTTGTACTTTTTTCAAAATGGCAAAACATTTACACTCAAACTGCCATACAAAAGACAGTGCAAAAGATAAATATGCGTAGCTGTGTCTTTCCTTGCTTTTTCTTGTGCCAGTAGTTACATTCCTTCGTCACCTCGGATGACCCCGTGAGTTTCCTAGCGCTCTGTCACTCAGGAAACCTTTGCCATGTGCTGAAGTGGGAGAGCACTCCGCACTGTACCAGACCACAGAAGCTTCTGGTCCCGTAGTGCTTCTCCTTGTGCTCTGCATTCCCTTTTAAGTCAGCACCATTCTGTGCTCCAACATTGTCACTGTTATCCCTAGTTAACGTACTAGCATTTCGAGTACCCAGAAGAGTTCTGGTGGAGGATGCGATTTCATTTCCTAGCCGCTTTATGGAAGTTCATCGTTAGTGAATGTATGTTTTGATAAAATTCTTGTCTACTGAGAACTAAGCTGATGTTAGCTCTTTTTTGCTGGCCAGCCTGTGAATTACCACACAGAATTTACAATGCTAGGAGCATTTCCATCTTTTCCCAGTCATAACTGATTTAATGCATCTTATCCATGACATGCAAGTAAGAGAAA
Source organism: Nothocercus julius (assembly GCA_013398735.1). Lineage (NCBI taxonomy): Eukaryota > Metazoa > Chordata > Aves > Tinamiformes > Tinamidae > Nothocercus > Nothocercus julius. The sequence continues at coordinate 7,557,992 of VZSV01000023.1, read as the reverse complement.
TAAAGCCACATTGACTATATTTTTATAGCTATAGCTCATAAATAATCATATTGAAGTCAAAATATGAAAATCTTTTGTGCGTTTCATCAGTCTTAAGGTAGATGTGCATGCATAGGCAATAAAAATGCAAGTTTATCCCTGACTTCTTAATAACTTAGCAGTCTTTAAACCCCTAATGAGAAGTGCCCTTCCCTCACTCCCTAACAATCCCTATATCTAACCTCTTTACTTACAATTTCATGGAGCAATATGATGTGACAGTTATAGAGATGGGAATAGTGTTCTATGTGTAAAATATTTTTTGCTCATTTATGATGAGTGAAGTGAGCAGTTGCCTTATTTTTTCAGTTCACATGTTTTGAGGCTGCTCTGAATTAGTAGGGATGGATTTTTGATTGCAGGTGATGGGAAGGTGATGGGATATTTAAGTAGCAAGCAAGCTTCTGACTGAAGGTAACGTCCTCTACGTAGTGAGCATAGTGCTGACCACCATTGGTATTTCTATCCAGCAAATACTGATGCATTGTATTTTGCTGTGGCTTTATTATGTGGAGCAGAGTATACACCTGTTTTTGCAGATAATTACAGAGCTGTGTATGTAAATGCTTATTTCTAAGCAAAAAAGTTTGTAAAGGAATCAATTCAAAACTTTCCAATGACATTTTTCCACTAGACTTTTCCTTCTAGTAAAGCTATCACACTGCTGAAATATCTATTCAAATGCATATGCTACACACACACACATAGATCTGAAGGTGGTGTAACAATTCTGAGAAAGTGAATGTATGAAGTGCTTTTTTTTTTTCCTTTGCTTCACAAGTAAATTGCTTATAAAACTAACAGCTGCTGTTTTGAAGCTAATCTTAGTGAATTGAATGTTCTTAACCATTTCTGCAATCCCACAGTCCTTTATCTTGCCTCTCCTGCTGCTTTCCCACCACCCCTGATCCCATTAGCAAAACTTGAGAGAGCCTCAGCTTTTACCAAAGTGCAGCTTTGGTTTCAGCTGCCTTTCTGCAAGAGGAAGTGAATGTTGCGCTTTTTTCTCTGTGGCAGGGTTGTGATAAAGCTGTGGTGCTCTTATCTCTCTTTTAGGTAGTGGCTCTTTATGACTACACAGCGCATCGATCAGATGAGCTAACCATCCATCGCAGTGACATTATCCAAGTGTTATACAAAGATAATGATAACTGGTGGTTTGGCAGCCTAGCAAATGGACAGCAAGGCTATTTTCCAGCTAATTATGTGGCTGGTGAAAGTAAGTTTACTGCTCTCTTCCTGGTATACCGGTGTGGGTTTAACTGATGGTCCAAAGTTTTAGCATGCTGTACTGCAGATTGCTGTGAAGATATGAATTTATTTAGCACACATATGGCATAATGATTACTTAATGCAATGCAGAAATTGTGTCAAATTAGCTAACCACTTAGCAAGTTGACATATCTAACTTCAGAAGCTGTTGGCACTTAGTAAAACATTCTAGCATGAACTTATATAAACCACGGGCTTGTTTTTCAGTCAACTGGTTTGACTCCTCTTCCCTTCTTACATATCAGCACCTCCTCGTACTCTGCCTTGGCAGTGTTTCAGGATATATCCAAGCATTTCAATTTCACAGACATCTTAGACTTTTCTTAGATCTAACCAGTTACCTTTAGAAAAACCCTGTTTATTCCCCTACTCTAGCAGGGAATGTTCAGTTCCCAAATAAGTGGAGTTCAGTATGAAGTTTTAAAAGAATGGTGATGATTGAATCTCCAGTCTGAGAGATTACTACCAGGTCCTTGCCATTAAAACAGTTTTGATTAAACTACTACAGCCAAATGTAAAATAAATAAATAAATAAAACCAACTTGAAATCTGCTTGAATAATATAGGAAGTATTCTACTGAGTCAACTAATATACTAATCCTCAGCATCATGCCAGTTCTGAATATTCAATTTATAGACACAGTATGTGGTCTCATGCTACAGGAAATTCATGTGCTTTCTAAACTATCAATTATACTGGTGTTTAGAAATCTCTTAACCCAACATTTCTCAAGATGTTTTCCCCCATTTTCTACTTCCTCCTTCCATCTTCCAAGTGAACTGTTTAGTGTTTATGCCTCTTCTCTAAAAAGCTTGGACACAATAATGTGCTAGCTTCATGATGCTATTTGAAATTAGCTTAATTGCTGTCTTTCTCCACTGTCCTCCCGTCACACATCCCGTGCATTTTCTCCTTCCTATCCACCTTGCAAAGCGGGCAGAGGGCAGCTTGTAGGGACAGTCTTCAGTGATGGCTTGTTCTTGAGAAGGCTTTAAAAATAAGTGTTTGAGGCAGTTGGCCAACGATGCAAAAAACCCACAATGTATATTTTATTTCAGTCACTCAATGTCCTATTAGATATTCTATTATTCAATAGAAAGAAGTGTCCATGGTATGTTTGTTATGCTTCAATTTTATTCCTATCAATATAGATTCTGTTCTTAGTTGTGTATTTGATTGCTGCTATTTTATGTAATTACCTGCAAAGTTAGATGTAAGCTTACTAATATAAATAAAACAGCTAATAAGGAAATTCTGATAAATTCTCATACAAAATTTGACTTCAAACATTTTTGACTAGTTAATGGTGTGCACAATGGTGAATTATGGATCATATTTTCAGAAGAATATGAAGACCAGCCTTCAGGATTAGTACCAGATACTGCTCCTCTCCTACCTGATGAACAAACAGAAGCAGAGGAAGGCTCTCCACCACTACATAAGGTAATTAATTGTGAAGAAGGGATTCTGTAAGTAGTAGAGTACTATATATACAAAATACAGTAATTTTCCCTGCCTTTCTTCAAATTTCTAATGTCTAGACCTCATTCCAAGCAAGCAGATGTATTTTCAGTTGATGGCTAATGTACATTTCTTGTGTGGATCAAACTGTTCTGACATGTGCCAATTAAATATTCATCCACTCTTGCACCATTGAAATGAGTAGCAAATCTGTCTGATTCCAGGGTTGACAGAAGCATCTCTCACAGCTACCTGGGTTAAATAGCTGCTGAAGCAATAGCATGGATTTGTCAAAAATAGATATACTTTCTGGCATTCAAATGTCAGTCTTGGAATATGTAGTGCCCACAAGTTCTGCAAATTTTCTTCCTTAAAATTTCCTTATCCATCAAGTTGCTTAGACAAGTTAGACTGTTTTTCTCTGGAGAGTTTGTTAGTCCATGTAATAATTTGCTAATTAAAATACACCATGTGATGAAAAAGTCTCATTACCAGGCTTTGCAAGGTGCTGCCTCAAAACCCACTTACTTGACAATGGATGTTTCTGTTTAAAAGCTGCTGGTGGTCCTCTGATGAATGATAGCACCCTTCCTGTGGGTTGTTCAGAAGCATTCACTGTCTAGTTTGGAGGAGCGAAGCAAAGAGATACCAAGAAACTTAAACATGAAAAGTATGGGTTTTGTTGTTGTTGACTCCACCCCTTTTTCTTAATTCCAAATGTAATTATTTTCCGTGGGTATACATAACACATTATTGAAATAGTGCTTCTAGATGTTGTCTGTTTGGTTAATTATTTTTATCATTAAAACATGTGCTAACTAAATAAATCTGGTGTGTCTACCAGCCAGTGTACGTGTGTTCCCCTGTTAGTGCTCATTAAGTCTTTTGTGTTGATGGTAGCTGCAACTCGCTATTCCTGCAGCATGCACAAACTGCTTTGCAATTGTTTATTGTATTGTGGTGGTGATAAGTAAATATCACATACTATATTGTCTGTTTAGGAGACATTCCTGTTTCTGTGACATTAGTTAGAAATCAGATTGCAGTGTGTGCAGGAGAAAAAAAGAAACTGCAGCTGGTTTTTAGTCAGGTTAGAGAAAATGTACTGTATATGAAAGGGGGTGGGGGGGAAAGGAGTTGATTTTTTTTTTTTTTTTCTTCCAGATATTTGGAGATACAGCTATGTGCAAAGCAGAATATACAACTCTCACTTCTGCAGACAAACAGGGATTAGAAACTTTGCATAGCTAATGTTCCCCTCCTGCAAAATCAGAGTGATTGTCTTAAACCATAGGGTGTTTCGTAGGCAACAAAAGTAATAGAAGCAAGTCCAACAACAGTGTGTAAGAATTACTCAAATGTTTGTAGTCCTCTTAAGTTGCTTTCCACAGCTCTTCAATTAGTCAAATGTTACTAACATTATTTTAAAAATTACTTTTTTTCAGAGTTCTTTCAAATGACTTCTCCATATATTTTCTAATTTGTGTAATTCTATATTTTGTCTGATGTGCAGGACTTGAATGCTGTATGGCTTAGTTACTATTTTTTCTTTTCAAATGATTTATCTAAGCTTTACCACACAATGAATATTGTAATATTTAAGGTTAAAACACACAACAAGCCTTTAATTCACATATTTTGCGTAACTTCTGTTTTTATATACCTGAATAGAGAGGTAATATTCAGTAGATTATTTGTTTTTTCTTAGTTTAAATTACTTTTCTAACAATAGTTTCTGAATTACCATTAGTACTTTTGATAACACTCCGTTTCAGCAATATTTCAGGGAAAGTTTCTCTAATATAGTACTGCTGGTACTTTAAATTAAATTGACTATATTGTTAATCATTACTTTGAATTTTGTAGTAAAGATTATTTGGTACATAGAGAAATTCCAAAGATGAAATTATTAAAGTGCTCAATAATAGCCTGAAAACAAATAGATATCCAATCTATTACTTTTTGATACTGAGTTAGATTTCATATTGATATAGGGTTTTCCTTTTTATTTTGAACTTCATCCAAAGCACTACAAAATGATAAAGAGTCTCAGAAAAAAAAAGTAATGAAAGGTTTTGAAGTCCTGGAAAAAAATGGTACAAGAAGATGCACTGAAAAAATTAAACTGGGAAAGAAGAAACAATTAATATATATAAAATAAAACATGGTGTAGAGAGAGTGCCAAGAGAACATTAAACTGAAACATGAAAATGAATGTATCTAATATCAGTAGAAGGAAGTATTTGTTTATGCCATGCTTAGTTAACCTGGTGAACTTGCTACCACAAAACACCTACGCTCTCAGGGATTAATTTTTTAAATACAGATTTTAGGCAGAGGTAATGGCTGAGGCTACGGCAGCATCCAAATGCCTGGAAAACTAATCTCACCAATTTTCACTTTACAAAAGCAATGTATCACTTAGCACAGATACTGAGTTGAAGTTCCAGCAAATGAGTCACATCCCTGTGTAAGACATGGTATGGCTTGAAGTGTAATGGTTTTATATATGCCACTTAATACTATTAATAGTATTAATAAGTGAAATGAAACACATTGTTGTTCAGCTGTTTGTCCAGTCAAGGGAAGTTCTGCAGTGCTTTGGCTTTAGGCAATACCAGATACTTCCAAGACACAACTGCTAAGAGGGACCACTCTGGGGGCTCATCAGTTATGGCAGTTCCTGTGTTGCAGCAATGAGAGCGCAACATTGTTTTCCTATCCCTTTCAAATTTTTATGAACTTTGCAAAATATATTATTTTTAGAGCTGATCAAAGGAAATACTTTTTTTTTTTTTAACATGGGAAATATGGAAAATCTTCAGTTTGAAATATCGTGCATTTGTTTCTGCTTTGACAGAAAATACATGGCTTTCTTTCAAAATCCAAAAATATTTATTGAATAATGCATTAACTTTTTGCTTAAATTTTTATCCACAGACAGGAAAATATATTTTTTTTTTCCACAAAAAGCATTTTACTTCTCCAAACAATTATTTCCAGGTCTGCTGTATCTTGTTCATTCTATGTTTTTTGAGGAATACGTGAATGTTTAGATGTGTTAAGACTGCAAAAAGAGCATGAATGTAAAAAAAATCATAGGAGTTATTCATGAGGTTTTGACACCATACTAGACTGAACAGGGCACTTAAAATGTAGATAAATAATAATACAATTTGAATCGCTGAAAATTCCCTGTATTCTTATCTAGTAGAAATAGTTTTCCCTGACTGCAAATATTATAAATAGGGAATTGGCTGGCTAATCCTCAGAATTTGATGATGAGTGAATAAAATCAAATTAACAATTTGCATTAGAAGAACGCATAATACTTGGAATTCAATATTAATCCTTGCAAATGTGGACCATTCTGTTTTAGTTCAAAGAACCTGTTTCAAAAGTGATTTCTACCATGAGCTTCGTATTCATAACATAATAATTTTATGCAAACCTTGTTTTCCTGCCTTATGAGTTACTTAACTTCTGAACCACAAAATTATGTCATAATCATCTTTAATTACAACACATGTCTAAACTGCCAATAGAAATTTCATGGAGTAAAGTTCTCATTGAGCGCATGAAGAATCCCAAGAGGTAGGGACAGACCCACCACCTGGCTGCTTCAATGAACTGCTGTTTTCAAGTTCCTCAAATTGAGGGGAGAAAAGGCAGGAATTTGGACATGTTTCTGTTAGAAACTAGCACATGGGTTTGGCAAAATTGTGTCAAATCTGAGACATTTGGAATTCAACAGTCTGCCCTTATTTGCCCAGCGATATTCTGCCATCTGTAAGTTCTTGGGACTATGTTTTATAATCTAGGGTGGCCTAATGGTCATCTTTGAAAATGCATCTCACTGGATTCTGAATGGTAAGAGAGTCAGTTCTTGATTATATGGAAACAGTGGGAAGAAACAGTGGAAAAAAACAAATAGATGGTAATATAAAATGTCTGTAAAAGCTGTAATGTACTCTCTTTTGGTACATTTATCTTTGAAAAAAAAATGAAGCTGAAGTGTATAATGAGGTCATAAGCATGAAGAAAAGGGTTACTTTACAGAACTACATTATTATTGCACAATGTGGATAATCTTGTCAGAGATCGCCAAGAGTTGATTCAACATATATTTAACCAAAGATTGGGATTACGTTAATGTTCTCTCTCTTCTTTCTCTATTGTCAGAAACTTTCTGAAGTCTTAGCCTAACACATAGGAAACTGAGCTGCCAAGCTACTGAGGCTTTCTCCCTGGGCTTGAGGTTTGATGTGGATGTTTTTCTGAGCTCAGAATTAATTTATTAAGCATAGGAATCAAAAAGCTTAGAAAACTTACTGAAAAAGATGTTTCTTAAAATGCTAACTAGCTTTTTTTTTTCTAGTAATTTCACCAAACAGTTTAATTCTGCAGCTTGTTCAGTTTCTGTTTTCTCTTTTATAAGTGCCTTTCTTCATATTGCTGGGAAATACCTCAGTGAATGAATATCTATTAGGAAACGTAAGCACTAGGAAGATATGAAAATATATATGAGGGAAACGTGATAGGATTAACATCATGGAACTCAAATAATAGATGAGTTAAAGCCTTTCAACATGTTGCAACTGTGTTCGTTTATTTTGAAGACTCGGAAGGGTTGCAGACCCACAAAAATGTAGTTATCCCAAGATAGTCAGTTTAATGAGAATCTATTATAGTGAAATTTATTATTCTAGGGTTTGTTCTTCCCTACTGTGATTAAAGATTTACTCTTCTAAAGGCATTGGCACCTCATGGGCTTGAAAGAAAGTATGCCTTTCTAGAATCAAAGCCTGATTGTAGTCTTCCCATACAAACAGGCATTAAAAATATATACCTCTTTGCAAATCATGTTCTTGAAATAGTAAGTACTTCCGTTCTGGAAGAATACCCTCTTCTAAAGAAAAAGTTGCCACATTGCCATCTAGAAAAAATAAACCACTTTCCTTAAACGTTATCTGGCCTTAGCATATACCACCTTTTGAGTTTGTGATCTGCAGTTTTCTGGTTTTTAATATTTATTTTCCTTTTCAAGTTGAATTTGACCTCTTCATGTTGAATTACTCTCTAATAAGCATGTACATTGCTACTTTATTTGTAAGCTGGCAATTCTTCCTTTTGTAATTCTCAGACTAGTTGCTGCAGTTCCTAATGAGTTCTGTCTTATAAATCTTGGTGCCTGTGCCTGTAGTATTATGTATTGTGGAATGAAATGGCATCTGATTTGAGAGCAGATCAATATCTATGGGGGAAAAATGGCAAAAATGATAGGTTGTCAATAGCCATTCACTGTAAATGACTGAAAAACAAATTATCTGCTTAAAGATAAGAAAATTCAGGCTGAGCCACTGAACTGTTGAAACAGAACCCAAGATATTATTGAGGAGCTTACTCATCATCAAGATGGCTCTCAGGGACAAACCTTCTCTCTTCCCCTTTGCTTTTTCTCCTTGAGCCCTAACAACCTCTTTCTGAGCAGGATTGAACTATTTTATGCAAATTTTAATGCAAATCTGTAACCACAGATGAATTCCCAGAGGTAAAGACTTTGAGACCTAAGACAGTTGTTCTAAGCCATAGTACTTCAGTCTGAAGTTTCTTGTCTCCACTCTTCCTCCTGTTTTTGCTCTCTCTCATAGTCTTCCAGTTGATTGGATTTCTAAGGTGCAGTATATATCAGCATTCAGCAGTGATACCTAAGATTATGGATTTCATCCACGAGTCTTCCTGCTGGTCTCCTCCTTGTCCTAGACAAGCCCAGAATTTTGTATTTTCAAAGGAGAAGGCAAATTCCCTCTCAGCCTGTTGTTCTATCTATATATATGTATCTGTACATATATGTGTGTATATATATATGTGTCTGTATGTATATATATGTATACATGTCTCTGTGTATGTGTGTATATATATATATATATATATATATATATATNTATATATATATATATATATATATATGTATCTGCTATTGCAGATACTCAGAACTGAATTAATAGTATTAGACATAAAGGGAAATAAAGTGTACCAGATTTAGATAGATTTGTACTTTAAAAGCATTAGAGAACTTGGAAAAGTAAGTGCATTTCAAAAGTGCATTTCAGATAGGGAGATCAGAGTAAAAGCGATCCCTGTGATTCCTCTCTCCAGGCTTCGCGCCAGGTGTCCGTTTTGGAGGGGTACAGAACAGGAAGAGGGAAGGGTAATTAGCAGAGTGTGGTGCCGTGGCATCTCTCCCAAACTTGACTCATTAGAACAGTTTTGACAGAAGACATCAACAGAGTTTGAGGGAGTAAAGGTGTATTGGCATTAAGTCATTTCATCCGGGGACTATTTAGTACAAAACAAAATGCAAACTTAATACAAAAAGTGTTTAATGTCCTAATGACTAGTCTGAAGACAGACATGTTCCTTCTTGCTCTCTCTGATCCAATGAATCTTTAATTAAATCAAGATGTGTAGCAATAGCTTCTTTGGGAAAGTTCCCCATAGGCAGCAGACGATGCAGTAAGGGCATTTCTCTTCAGGGGTTGATTCACTTAAGTGGAGGAAGGAGGTCCTTTCCGATTGCGCTGTGCCATTCTGTCCATCTACTTCTTAATCTGGCAGGTACCTCTCCAGATCTTCAGTCTTTGAGGTAACATTTCACAGCCTAGAAGAAAGTGCTGCCAAAGATCTAGATGTAAGATGAAAAGTCATCTCTGATATTACCTTCAGATTTTGCCATGTTGTGCATTCTGATGCATTTGATTCTTTCCATCCATTGCCCAGGGAGGGTTAAGTTCCCAATTTATGGCTGTGGATTCTGCTGCCAGGTTCAGGAACTGAAATACTTTTGTGCCTTCAATTTTTTTTTTTTTTTCCTTAGTTGCCTAGTTGTCTTAGTTTAATCTCTTTAAGTATTTTAAAACTCAATCCATTTTTGAAAGAAGATGTGAATTTTCTGTAATGCCACATTGAGAGGGATTCTACCAGAACGTGCTTTGGAAAGGTCTGTGCTTGGTTGCAATATCAGTACAGTGCAGAGATTCTATTATCAAGATTATTTTTAAAAGTTATATTAGCTCAAAAAGGAAGATGAAAAGCCTAATTCAGCATGATTTCATCACATAAAATTATTAACATTACTGTATTAATAAAGATTTTGTATGTAAATGGAGATTTTCTGTAACCTTACTTTATTCTAAAACTGTGATTTTTGTCTAAACCGATCCAGTGAACTGTGTTATTTCATCAGAATTATTCTAATGACTAATGTTTGAGCACAGTTCTTGTGAGCAGTGTGCTTATAAAACTTCAGGAAGTCATTCAGAACTTGTTCCTGTTACCTTTAAGTCATCAGTAAAATAATATTCAGCTGGTAAAATAATTCCAGGAAGCAGGAAAATAATAATAAAGTAGGAATTTCATACAAACGCTAACACTGACTTTAATTAATTCATCCTGAGTTTCAGAAAGTAATTAAACTATATCTGTTTAAAGCTTAGAACTGAGGCTTGGGACATAAGAGTTCAGTTTCCAATATACCCTTAATTCATGCATGCAAGGCAATTACCTCACTTGACCCTGGATTAAAATTGGGCACTAGTTGTTGACAAGGGAATTTTAAGTTTTATTCATTAATGTTTATAAAAAGTTTCGATGAAAATTGTTTGCCTTCTATTTTAAAGTAGTGAACCCATTTCTTAATTTTAAAGAATTGCTGTGGAAACACCCCTCTGTTTTCTGTCTGGTTAAGTTGCATATGGAGTGGCTACAGTGTACCCTGCCTATGAGGCCACACAACATGAAACAAATAGTTAGCAAACTAGAGGGTCAGGAACTGTCTTTTTTTCCGTCCGCTTTCTTTGTTGCTTTCAGAAAGTTTTCATTGATTTGGTAATTACTTCTTTTAGCAGCTGTAAGGCAGTTCAGAGCTTCTGAACTTAGTACTGCTGAGTTGTCACAGGGATTTGGGAGTTGTTGAGCAATGTCAATAACTGGCCGTTTCCTGCAGCAATGTAGTGTGATATCAGTTTATTAAACATCTCATTTACAAGCAGATGAGTATCTCTGTGCATGGAAGACCTGGATACACAGATCTTTTACACAGATCTTTTTTAGCACAAGATCTATTTGAGAAACTCAGGGGAAAAAAAAGAAATAGTGGGCTTGGCTTTAGGCTGGCTATAATTCTGAAACTGAACTAACAATCTTAAAACTCTGGCAACATTTATGATTTTTTGAGGGCTGAGTTAGTTTCAAGCCCATCCTTCTCCTTTGCTCCCTGAAAAAAAATCTTATTTTTTTGGGAAAGTACCAGATCTAATCTCCCCCTCTCTTCTCTGGCCTAGGGCTCCAGTATCCTGAAAGTGACCTTTTCTGCAGCTTCCCAGGATCTTCCTAGGAATCAGTCCCCACGCCTACAATTCCTGCCTGCATATGACTTCTGCTTTTCTTTTATGATTGCCATGCCAAACAGACACATACAGAATGTAGTAGTCCTGTCAGCCTGAAACAGAGGAGCAGGAAAAAAGCTCTTTAATGATAGCGTTATGGTCCTAGCTCTGAAACCAGAGTCTGACTGCGCCTTTCCACAGCTCCTCCCGTTGGTCGTGGTGATGTTCGCGACCGGATGAGTAGCGTAGGTTGGGTTCCAGTGAGCTCCTGAGTGAGACATCAGATCTGTCACCTGTGGTGGCTGCTCCCCTCCGTGAAAATGAAAGCATAGTGAGCATTTGTGAGCATCTGTTGGGAGAAGGTAGAGAAAACAGCCTGTCCCTAAAGGCAGTAAGTTAAGAAGGGCCGTTTACCATTTCATTATGGGAATACTTGCAGTCCTGTTAGTATTAGAAAAGGTCCGTATTTATAGAAGGCAAATTGGGTGTGAACCCACTTATTACACTAGAAACTAGAGAATTATGCTCAACTTTGAAATGCTCTCGGTTTTTACTTATTTTGAGCCTGGAATTACGAGTAGCCTGGATTTGAAACACTCTTGAACAAAACTTGCAGGGTTAGATTAGTTGAGAGAAAGAGGCAACTTTCATATTGCTGCTAGTAAAACCGTGCAATAAAATGGCTTTTTTATCATGCTCTATTTATTCATTCAGTAACAGAAATAGCTTATTTTGAGACGGACTGTGTGTGTATTTTAAGCTTATTTCAAGCAGATTCATAACCTCTTGTTTTTACCCACACCTGAAAACTGCCTTTTATTTGCAAGCAGCGTTTTTTTTTTTTTTTTTTTTTTTTTTTAAAGCAGGGGTACTGTTTCCTTGTTTTTAACCACATAGGAGTTAACATTTTATGGCTGATAGACATTCTTTTTCAAACGAGGTATATTCTCTCCTTATTCAGGAAGCTGGTGGGTTTTCAATGTACATGTGTTGGCCCCGTTGTCTGTCTGTCTTCTTACCTTCCTGCTTTTTTTTTTTTTTTTAAACAGATGTCACCAGTCATCAGTAAGTCAGAAGACCTGAAATTTATCTCAGAGCGTGACACAGAAACAGACTCACCTGCAGCAACACAGTAAGCAAGAAATATTTAAAACCATATGCAGTGTTATTTCTGCAACTACTGTTTGGAAATTGTGAGAAATGTTGGAGGATTTACTTTGTTTGAGGAAGCACAACAAGAAATTAGCTTCAGGATAATTATTCAAAGAGAGCGTTTGACACCCAATGTGAAGGAAATACTGCTTTATACATATAGGTACGTACACACACTCACATGCGCGCACACCCTCCACACACACCAAAGAGAATCAAAAGTAATCTTGAGATACTGGTTTGCCCTGTGGCATAGCTTAACTCTGTGTTAACCTGTAGTGCTACAACCTGCAAGCTACTTCCGCACTTTCTAGAAATTAATTAAGGTAAATTGAAAAAGTGTCACATACAGAGAAGATGAGCAAGCTGCCATCTTTGATTGCGACGCTCATATTTTTAAAAATTGGTGTTTTCATTGTCTGAAAGTTGGAAGAAGAAAAGATCTCGACATTTTGTACATGAGCTTCCACGACATCTTTCACTTGTTGCAACCATTTATATTTGAAAAATACATGTGGAAGTATTTCTTTTGTTTGCCAGTACAGGCATCTGTCATCTAAACAAAGTTATTTCACTGATCGTTTTCCAGACTGGACCTGTCTTCAGATAATCTGTGCTGATATAGTAGAGATGCAGCTAGATATCTAGTTTCAGCTTTTCTTTAGATCTTAATTTTCTATCTCGAGCCGTATCTAGATTTGAAAATGAATTGTGAGTGGGGGGCTTATCACACAAGTTTGAAGAGAAAGAGACTGTAAACTGCAAACTGACAGAATTCACTCAGGGCTGAAGTGTTCTAGTAGAATTTACATTACAAAAGGAAATACCATACAGTGGAATAACTGTAGCAGTTAATACAATCTTTCAAAAGACAGGATCTGAAATTTGATATGATTCAACTGCATTAGTGGAACTTAAGTAAAAACTTCTCTTGCTTGACCTTTCTAGGGTAACCACAGAAGAATGTGGGACCACAAATTTAAAATGTTGAATTACTTGAATTTGATTAAATTCTTTTTAGCTTGAGTATTGTGAAATACAGAATACCGGTTTTGATGGAAACTACCCTGAGTTACACTAACCTGAACTGGCATGCTGAAAGTGTAAAGGCCAAAAGCCTTTTCACTTGCAAGATCAAAAAAGACACCTGGAATGCACTCCCTCCTCCTGAACATTGGGAGTGGGAACACCATGGACGTGGCAGTCTAAATGTTAATGTCACTGCTATAAATCTTCCTGCCACTGCTGTGCAGTGTGGACAAGCTTCAGGGTACCAACTCGTTTCGGTGCTTCGTAGTGAGGGAGAGTCTGAGGCAGTGCCCGCGGCGGTGGGGCGGCGCTCTGCCTTGGCAGGAGAGCGCCGATTTGAAATGGGGGAAGGATGTCAGTATATCATAGCATGCCAGTAGTGTGCTGTGGTTTTCTGCCATGTTCCAGGACATTCTAGAGGTTACGTTTTTGTTGCTTTTGTTTTTCTTTCATCACATTTTGTCTGTCTGTGGAGCAGACAGACAGCTGCTTTCGCTGGATTTTTAAGATGATGCAATTCCTGATCTAAAAGTCGGATCTGCAAGCATATACTTTTTGAGTTATTCCATGACCTAGAACACAGTAAAATGAGATCCATTCATCTTTGTAATTTTATCTGTGGTGACTGCACATATAAAGCTATTTCCAAACAGCTTTTGCCTTACTCAGAAAGCTGGAAGAGAAGCATCTTCTTGCATTTCTAATGCCCCTGGTCGGAAAGACTGCTCCATGTTTCTGTTTACGAGTTACCTGTACAGTACAGATTACGTGGTAAAACATTTCAGAATAATACCTGCAGATACATCATTAAGTTTCTCACTTCTTTTTATCTGAACCCATTTCTCGTTCACTGCAATTACTGAGTCTTGAAATATCCTAGAAAACAACATGCTTGCAAATGTGAAGTTTTTTAACTGGAGAAGGTTTCTATTTTAGCACCCATTAGCAACATCACATGACTTGAGATACAGTCCCATCTGTATTTAAATACTTGCTTCACCTAAAACTTTAATTTTCTTCCTATTTTCTATGAAAATACACTCAGTACTTGTGCCACATGCTAATTATGCAGTAAATAAATTTTTGAAAAATCAAGTGAGATATAATTGCCAAGAACACGGTTTCATTATGGAGAAGTGAAACTGTTTTAGCAACTGCACAACTCATTATACCTTTCTCTGAGCCTGAAGATGAATGCTTGCTATGTTACCTATTAGAATAGTACTCCTTATGGCTGCAACATTTCCTGCAAAATAGAGAACTGCAAGACGTTATGGCATATTCACCCTTCAGAAGAGTTAATCTATCTTTTCCAGATTTTAGAAGAAAGAGGAATGTCCATGTGATGGATGCTATCTGAACTAAGGTTTTATTTAAGGAGGCTAAGGTTTTATCTCAGGAGGCTAGAGCATCACCATATGTCATACTATAAATAATAAAAAGATGAAAACTACTATACAAAGTTTGAGTAGGTGGGTTTAATACTGAAAACCTGCATGTTAGCCTCACCCTTCCAGTATTAATGATTTGATCCCATTTGTCAGTACAGACAAAATCTCCTTAGATATAATTTCATGTTATAGTTTTGTTGAGCTATGCTAGGTAGAGCTCACTCTGTAAATTTACACAGGATTATGCGTTAGGCCCAGTTAGATGCGTAGTTTGGTAGATTGGTACATAAATTCCTGTTTAATTATGATTCCATGCCTCAGTTTCCTCAGACAGCAGTACTTCTGAAATCATTCCAGGTGTCCTAAAGCAGAGGATCTTCAGAACCTTTTCTTTCGGGATGTTCCGCTATTAGAGCTGCAGCAATTTCCATTTTTCAAGAATACACAGTTTATTTAAAAAATAAATTAAAAAAAAATAAACTATAGCCAAATAGCCATTATTCCATTAATAACGCTGATGTATAAAGGGTTTCATCTATAAAATTTTACTACATTTGGACAACATCACCAACAATAAATACTGTTCTTGCACCAACATTTTTGGGGTAACTGCTGTCACCTCGTTATTATCGTGGTCCACTTGTTTACCTATGTTTCAGCAACATCTTAACAGTTCCGGTCACAAACCAAGACCTGTTTGCGCTATGGGCTGCACATATTTTAAGCAAAGACTGCACCTGTCCTTGAAAGATTAAACTCTTAAGTACTACTACTTATTCATAGTTAAATAATGTTACAGCTTCTGCTAAGAATGGGAATTCATGGTAGGAGTGGTATAAACTGTGCATTATCCCTGGCATCAGCAGCAATACCAGTCTAATCCCATTTTTAAATGGCACTAGGTGGGAAAGATAAAAAAGGATACTGGCTAGATTGCTTTTGGTATTGGATGAAGTGCAATAAGCATATGTTGATGTTAAATTGACTTCTGATTCATAAATGTATCCTACTTTAGATAAGTTAAAATGAGCAGATTAATGTTTTGCACTCTGCTTGTCTGACTTCTTACAGCAGTTGAATAAATAAACCAGAGATCTCTCTTCAGTTGCAAGTATGTGTTGGCATTTGAGCTTAGGGAAAAAAAAAAAAAAAATAGTGCAGTGACTTTTATGAGATGAGGAGGTTGGTAATTTTTTATTACATCTGCTGACTATTAATCAAGGCTTCAGCTGCTTTTTAAGAACATGGGCAGTTCTTTTCAAAGCGGCACAAGGACATGCACTGAAAAACAGACTAATGGATTTGGAATGGTCTTCTATATTTTGTCCTCTTTTTTTTTTTTTCTGTTTTTGTTCTGCAGTGGAACAGTAATTTTTATAGCTGTTTCAGCCTTGTACTCAAGGGGGACAGGCAAGCAATTGTTTTAACATGTCAGGTGTGGGTGGAAAAAGCTCTAAACTTGAGTTAACTTTATGTGTTTCTTTTGCTCTTTTTATTTCCACCTTCCTCTAGAGGTACAAAGAAAAAGAAGAAGAGGCTACAGAAGAATGAGACAGAAGATCAGAGCAACTTAATGGGTCTTGATACTCCTGTGTCATCAATTACAGCTGATGGTGTTGAAAATGAACCTACAGCCCATGGGGTGGAATTGAAGAAGAAGAAAAGAGCAGGGAAAGGCTCAAACTTGAGCACAAATGGAAAGGCAAATATTGCCTTTGAGCCTGAATGCTATGATGTGTAGCATTTAATTCCAGACACTGGTGCGACATTCACTATACAGAGAAAAATGAATGTGAGTGCTGCAATTATGATCTCACTTCTGCGATTATCAAGAAATAAAAGACCAAAAAAAAAAAAAAAGGGAAATACAAAAATGGTGCCAGTTGTGACTTACTAATGGTGGGTGCCCGTTTCAGAATAATTTCCCCCCCACAGTCCCCTACTGTCCTCGAAATCAACAGAACTCAATTATTCAACTCTTTGCTGAACCTGTAAAATCTGAAATTTACTTTGACAGGTATTTCCTGAGAACCCTGCTGACAAGGGAAATTTGAAAGAATTTAAGATCTGACTAGTCCCCTAGCATGGGCTAAACAGGCATTTCACTTGAATTCTGACGAAGATGGGAAGTGTGAAATCTGTGGACCAATCCATTGTGAGCAGGGAATTGAGTCGAAAAGTGTGATCTAAAACAAAACAAGCCTGGCCACGACAGAAGTTATGAAATTAGCAGTTCAAAATTTGTTGCAAGTCAAATAAAGCAGTGTTCAGAATGGTGACATTCCAAAGGAAGTCTAACACTACAGTGTACCTGAAAATGTAAGCTATAAAAATATTTTCCTTACAGCACATAGTCACTTGGACTACATTTGCAGCTTTGGAGCAGCTTGTTGAGTAACAACCTATGCAACTAATTTGACTTCAGTGGGACTCCTTATGCTTACCAATCGAAGTAAGTATTGCAAAGTCTAGCCATTTCTGTTTTCAGATGAGAGTTTCATGTATACAATAAATGTGCAATGTTAGACTTTGTGGCTGCTTTGGCAGCAGTATTGCCAAATACACTCTCTTTTGTCTAAAAGAAATATTTGATATCAAACTCTGTTGTTTGTCCTGTTGTGTGTCCTTGATCTGTTTTTGATCTGTTTCATGGTGAACTTTTATTAATGATTTCACTCATTTTCTGCAGTTCTGAATAATTTACATTTTATATTAAATGAAACACTTTCTATGAGTTACTGTTGGTATTTTTTTCTGGCTGACAATGTCCAGTTTATTTTTACTCTGCTAGGAAATTCTTCCTCCTCCCCCTCTGAAGCAATAAATAACATAAAATTAGAAAGCCCTTATTTAGTAGACAGGGCACTTGATTCCATTAAAAAAAGAAGTGAGAATAACAATGTTGGGCACTGATGTGTGAAATGCAGCCAGATGCAGAAGACTAGTTGCTGTATATTGTAATATCTTCCCTGCACATGGTTTAAAGTTAGAAGAAATGTTTCTTTTTGAGTAAAACACAGGAGAAAATACTCTTTTTTGGCCCCATTGCTAAGTGGTTCTTGCTAACAACCCCTGTTCTGCTGTGCCCGGTGCCTGTGTGTGCCCTAAGTGCCACTTACACCCATGTGGTGCCGCGTTCTTGTTTGTCTCCCTTGTCATATGCGGTGTCGAACTGTGTTAGTCCTGGGACTGCCTAATTGCAGCAAGACTTACAGCTTCTTACCTCTCAGCTTTGGAAAGATACACACAGTTCTGCAGGTTTTATAAGAGAGAAAAATGCCATCACCTTGCGATTTTAAAAATGTCCAGGGTCCCATTTAAAATAAGGGCAGAGCCTGACTTGCGGCTCCACACCAGGCAAGGCTGAGCAGTAGCCAAGACCTGGAAGCTCATTGGGAAGCTTTGTAAAATGTTAATTTGGCACTGTGGACACTGAAGACAGAAATAACACTTGAGATAAACACCGCGGAGCGGTGGTAGCTCCAATCAAAGGCACAGCACCTCCTTTCATGCCTGCGAACTGGGGCTCCAATTATGTTCACTGCTCTGCAGCTGAATAGAGCGGCGCTGCCACACTTCCCGCATTGAGAGGAGAGGCAGCCGTCGTGTCTTCCAAGGCACAGTTCCAAATAACAATTAAGCAGAAGAAATCAGATAGGAGCCCAGACATGAAAATGCATGGAGTTGAAAATAAACTTTTTTTTTTTTTTCCCCCATAATTGCAGTATCTTTTGTTTTTATAATTTTTCCTCCCAACCTCCAGGTTTGTTAGATTCTTCTATAGTTTTCTACTGGTTCACTGCAGTATTAGAGGTTTCTGCATTTATTTAGCAGAAAATGCTTTTTTTTTTTTTTTTTTTTTAAAAAACAAAATTTCTAAGTGATTTTTTTATAGTATAAAAATTAAAAATCCAGGCTACTTTTTTTTTTTTTTTTTAATCAAGTTACTGTTAGGCATAAAGTTTACCTGCTATTTAGAAACATGGCTATACATTCATATTAAGATAAATATATTGTTTTTGTCTTCAGTGATGGTAGGTTCTCACTATGCCTGCCTACATTCATCCTTTTAAACTTGCAGGAAAAAATGAAACTTTTAAACAGTTTGGAATAGAGTGATTGTTTAAAAAAAAAATAGAGATTTTAACCCCTTGTTTCTGTTTTTATGTTAATGCAAAATGATTTTTCAAATCACTGTACATTGCCTGCATCTCCTCAAAATTCTCCAAGTGTTTGAAGGAGTTAAATTCAAATTTTAAGAAATTAATTCCAAAAGGATTCAGATTACCTGCTGAAAAGAAGTCCTTCTTTCATGTAATTAAAGGAGAACTACATTAAGTTTCCTAAAGCATGAGCGTGCTGCAAAATTGCTCCCCCAGTCATGATTTGAAAGAGCAGAGTTGCAAACACCTGACCGAGGCGGTGGTAGAGGTTCAAGTCAATGCCGTTCACCAGGGATGCTGTTTCAGTGCCGAAACAAAGCAGGTAAAAATCTGTATGGTAAAAAGGATTCAGTACTGGATATTTTCAAGTGCCTCGTGCTAGCAGCAAAGCACAAGGCCTGTCATTGCCCAGGGTCGTGGCGGCGTGGGGAGGGTGAGCGGTTGCAGCTCCCGCTCCTGCACCTCTGCCATTTGCCGGAGAGCTCACCAGGAACGTGCACATTGACAAAATAGGGAAGGAGGGCTGGCACGTTTTTGCCTTGTGTTTCTCAATAACCATCAGCCTGCATTTAGTTTTTTAACTCAGAATAATTTGAGGAACAGACATCATAAAACGCGTGTAGCATGTTCGTAGCATCGCTTAATTCAGAAGGTAATAGGGGACGGATCACAGTCAAGCAAGGGCTAATGAGAACACAGAGGAACATGACAACCGAAAGTCTCTGTTGACTAGTGAACTAAATCTGCCGGCTGGACCCGATTGTCTGCGGGAGAATTGGATGTCAGGATCGCTTAGGGTTAACAAAGGCCCAGGACAAGCAAGAGCAGACAGCTATGGAAAAGAGCCGGCATGGTAGCCGTTCTGCGCAGAGTGCGGATACAAACTTGGTAATGAGGCACTTCATTCACCACATCCTTCTGCTCTAATTGCTAAGGTGAATAGGAAATACTTCATTTCAGGCGGGAACAGACTAAAGAGAAAACACTTGTTTGGTAAACACAAAGCGTCGTGGGGGATTTTAATGATCTTTTTCTAGCACGTATGAAATTAGTATGTAAGCGCTACAGCCCGTTCTCTGAATGTGGGAAACTGGGAGAAAAACAAGTATTTTCTGAATAGTGAAGCAAGGCTGGGAAGGTGCGTGTATACATCTGCAGTGTTTTTTCTTCCCCATTCTGTCTAAAGGCTCTCCACAGTGTGGTGGATAAGTTAATTTACAGATACGCACCTGCGCCTGTAAAAACGTATCGGTTCAAGGGGGGTTGTTGGTAGAAATATAAAATATCTACATTTGAAGTAAAACTACTGCACATAAGGAATAGAAATGAGAGGAGGCCCAAGAGAGGGAAATAAGCAACTTGACAAAGCTAGTGGCGGGCAGGAGACTCGCAAGAATGTGGCAATTAGAAATTGGAACTTAAGAAGAAGGAACAGAAGCTGGCGGGAAGGCGTGTCAGAGCAAAGCCTCGGTGGCTTCAGTCGTGTCTTGGGGGCTTTAGAAATTAGGTGTTTAACCGCTTCATCTTTTAATACTTTAAGCTTTGTGCCACTTAAAGGAGCCTTTTTGGATGAACTCTTAGAACCCACGAGGAGGCTTCTCATCTCTCCAGCAGTTCCTAACTTTGCACTTTCCTAAACCCAGTGCAGAAAGGTCCATGTCGTACAGAGCCTGTCGTGCTGTCCAGGATTGCTGAAGCTTCCGTCTGTAATTCTTCTGGCAGAGGTCTTCAGAGGAGGCCTGCGCGGATGCCTGCTGCAACACGTCCCTCTGCGTAGGTCCACGCAGCTCCGGACTCTTCATCTAGCGTAAAACAGTTCGAGTTGAGATGAGGATTTCACTGCAAGCTGCTGCTGTTTTGAACGTTAGATTTTGCGTGATCCTCTTCTTACGTGGCACTTAGTAGAGCCTTTAGATTTGCTCTCCTCCCAGTGTTTTTGGCAAGAGTGTTGCCCTTGGGTCTGCCTGTTGAATGCCCCTCGGTTGCTGCCTTCCTCTCACGCAGGGCTCGCGTTGCTGCAGGGCCTTATATACAGAAGAGTCCCAGTCCTACAAGCTGCTCAAAATAGGCCCCTATACTGAAGGAAAGCCACAGCAAAGTCAGCAAGGTCTAGGCTTTCAGTAGCAACATCAAGGCTGTAGTTTATCCATTAATCTACGTAACCTGAAACATCTACAAAAAGCTATTTCGGTTTGCTCTCATAAATGAAAGCGATTGCTCTGCATTTCACCTAAACCTCCATCCACCTGACTTCTTGTGAGGCCTTTCTCAAGCCAAATGATTTTGCACTGCATCAGGCTGTGGCAAACAAGTTTTACAATTCCTGTCTAAGGCTCAGATGCAAATACTCAGAAGAAACTGCAGATGCCACTTTTAGCGGAAAAATGTTTCCACACCGGTAAAGCAGTATCAGTAAAATCTATGCACTAAGAAGACATCAAATTCTTGTTGCACTTATATCGCCTGCACAGGCAGGGAGTATAATAAACTAGTGTGCAGCAGCTGTAAATTTTCTGAGGATTTATCTAACCACAAATACATCGAAATGGGGAAATGGGGCTATATTAAACTGTGCAAGATGCTGCTGGAACTCAGCCATTTCTGCAACATCCTGTAATTAATTTATGATGACAGGTCTGGCAAACTGAAACACCCAATACACTTGCGACAGACTCTTATGATATAGCTGTTTGAAAGCACTGGAGTCACGTAAAATGCAGGTATAGCTGGAACAGGGGGGAGAAAGAGAGAGAGAGACAGAAGGAGCAATATCACCAATATTTCTCCAAGATTAGAAATCACTCCCGGGTCCACATTCACTAACACCCTGGAATGTGCCTGGCAAAGTCAGCGCAGACGGGGGTGCTAGCTGGGAAGGAAATTGTTGCAGAATATATTGGCTTAGATCCTTCTCTGCTGGGAGTCAGAAAGACAGTTAATGGTTAATGGTACTCTGTGGACATGTTCAACAGAGGAACCTCATTTCACACATTTTGTGACTCAGTGCATGTTTTTCTGGTGATGAAAGTAAGACGTGGAGCCGAAAGGCTCCGGGTTGGTGAACCTTTCTACTTGATCAGCTCGTGTTTGTGCTTTTCTACCGTTGTAAAGCGCACGCAGTTTTGTTTAATACTGAGAGAGTTCCAGTGAAATTGGCTATGAGTTGAAAAGAAGATTAGTAAAAGTTTCTCTCAAAACACTTTTTTTTTTTTCCAGACATCTCTTATTGCTCCATTCTTAGGAAGATAATCGGAGTAGTAGACCCTCTATGTATTCAACTGCTTATCCTAAACTCTGTGCCTGTTCTCTGTTAAAACGAAGGCAACCTGCATTGCATCTTTTTTCTGGGGTTACCTTCAGACTAGGATTATCCTGGTGTTAATCCACATCTAAACATAGCCCATTCTGCACTGCGCTTCTTGGCAATTTGAGGACTAGTCTTCTTTCTCCTCTCCCAAATTTTGATGAGCGAAATAGGCTGGTTTTCTTCCTTGCTCTAGCTTTTTAGTGTGCACCAGTCTCTGCCCGCTTACCCACTGCCGGTGAAAGCGCATTGCCTTGTGAAAGCAGCTTCTTAACGTCCCACCTGTTCTATGTTATTCACCTGGCACTGGTTGTTTAGTATGGGCCGTAAGTGTCCCTTTAGTGCCACTCGGAAGTTTTTATTTTGCCACTGCCCCATCAGCCGTCTTTTCTGCATATATATCATCAGTATTTTGACAGCTTTGCATAGACATTGGCTACAGCAGCTTGATTTTATGTCCTGTGTTAATTTTAACTGTTAATGGGGATATACGGTCACGGCTGTAATATTGACATCAGCCCCAGGCTCGTTAAAAGAAATGCCGTCTAAAGCCAAGCTCCAGCAGCCCGCATAAGCCTATAATAAGCTTCTAAGGGGGTGGTTAATCCCCTTTGTGCTCTGCCATAATGTATTGAGAAAGCGTTACGGGGCAAAGGGCGGAAGGGGCAGCGAGCGCGCTGGGCGCTGCGTCCGCGGCGCG
>VZSV01000023.1:7510508-7535038 GCA_013398735.1 Nothocercus julius | reverse complement strand
CGCTCGGCGCTGGCGGCGGCGGAGGGACGCGGCTGCGCCTGCAGCACCGCCCCGCTTCGACCCCGAACTCCCGCCCCGGCGCTCTGGCCCCAGCCCTGCGGGTCACCGGTCAGTGGGCCGAGCCCCGAGCCCTGAGCCCAAGGGCCCTGTTGAAGCGTACGGACACAGCGCACTTGCAGCAGTAAGTGTCTCCCGGCTGTGCAGACATAGTGCGCTTTCCTGCCTCCTGCTCTAACCGAGACCCGCATCCCAAACCCAACAAATCCGCCTGCGCTGCCGTGCAGCAACAGCTCGCTTCGGTCTGGTTCGCTGGGAGAGCTACGGCTTTAGCCGCACGTAGCATTGGCTGGGAGCTTTTCCTGCTGCTAAAACAGAAAGGTGCAATAAAGGCTGTTGATGGTCAGCTCATACCATTACCAAGGAAGATTTCTCCTGGGCCCTGAAAAGCTGGGAGGTTTGGAGGAGAAAGCTGAGAGGATAAAATCCGTTTTAGCCTGAGCGATAAGTGCATTTAGACTGGGCCTGCCGCCAAAGGCTATAAACCTGGTATTGAGCTCGGGTTACTTATTCTAGGAACAAGTTCTGCTGGGAGAGGAAAGAGTGTGACTTGAGGTGACAGACTGGTCAAACACTGTCAAGATTCAGTCTTTTTGCAGGCGGAGGTTCCTTCCCTGCTGTCAGTCAAACCCTGCCGGTTTCCCCTACTGAGAATCTGGCACTCTAACACCTGCAAGAGTTCAGGGCATCTCTTTTGCTTTGTTCTTTTTTTATATATGTGTGGGAATATATACTGGAGGCTTTCGTAGGGCTCAATCACAGACCGACCCAGCTTCCGAATTAGCAGACAGGTCGATTTGTGCCCGAAGCCTCAGGGTCAGGGCTCGTCCACCTTTCTCGTGCCTTGCGTGGAGTCGCTCATACGAGTGCATTTTGCGGCATCAGGTTGAATCCCGTGCGCCGAATAAGAGTTTAGCGAGGCAGAGAATTTACTTCTGGAGTGCCGTCACCTCACGCTGGTGGCGGGAGCCCGGGCAAAATCGGCGTGGTGCCGCTTGCCGGGGAGGCCGCGCGGCGCCGTGCGACAGAGGCCCCGTCGTGCGCGGGGTTGTGGGCGGCGGGGAGTGTCACACACGATTAAGGGCTCCCGGGAGGACGCCCGCTCCGCGGCGCGGCTCCCGGCCCCTCACAACTGCTCTCGCTTCCCCCCGCGGCCTCAGGGCCCGGCCGGAATGGAGAAACGCGCGGGTGGCGGCGCGCCAGATGTCCCCGCGCCCGCCGCCGCCGCCGCCGCTCGTGCCTCTCCTCGCTCAAAGGGCTCATTCTCTCCCCGCTTCGTCCGCGCACGCATCGATACAGCTGCCCGCTTCGCTGCTGGCCTTCGGGAAGAGGCTTTTTGTTCTTGTTGTTGTTCAGGCTGGTTGGCCGGTTAGTTGCCACGGCCCTTGTAGCTGTCTCGGGCTAGAAGGGCGCGAGTGGGAGGGTTTGTGCCGCTGCTGCCCCAAGGCTCCGGGCTACCTGCCCTGGGGTGAAAACCCTGGGGCCGAATGAAGTCTAGAGCTGCGATCTGGGATCATAGCGTTGTTTGAAAATGGGGAAAAAGCTCTCAGAAAACAAGCTGACGTTATGACACCTGCTCCCATTTTGCGGGGTTTAATCTAGGTCTGCTCTTTTTTCATGATTTTTTTTTTCACACAATATTTTTACCTGGATTTTTCATCCCTGAAACTGAAACTTTTGTTGAAATAGTCGTTGACCTAATTAATGTTTCTAGGTAGATTTATTTGTTTAAGAAAAATATCAGCAGTGATTTTACATTATTCCGGAAACAACAGTAACTAAAATGTCACAGAAAGCGTTGCTAACATTGAGAGTTTTTCACAGAGAAGTTCTGTCCTTATTTAAAAGCCATTTTTTAGGAAGAATCCTTGTATGAAAAACACTGGCAATGAACACTTTAATGAATTTGCTTCTTTGACAGTGTACCTGGGCTAAATGAATAAGGCAGCATAATGGGGAGTGATAAATTTTGACTTTGTTAAGATATTTGATACTGTGCCACGTGATATTTTGAACAAACCAAGTAAGGAAATACAGTCTCCTGGACCAAGAATTGATGCATAACAAATTAAAAAAAAAAAAAAGAAAAAAAATCCTACATTCAGAAAATACTTACCAAAGTTTGGTTATCCTACTAGGGAGATGCTGCAAGGAAGGTCCCCGAGGTCAGTTCTCTGTCACTTCTCTTCACCATTTCCCCTAACAGCCTGGAAGATGTGGTAGTGCTTATAAAACTCAGGCATGACACCAGAAGTTTACAGCTTTTTGCAGGAGGTGATCAGAGTTAAAATAGTTTTTGGAGATGAGGGCAAGCCAGCAAAGGAGCAGCCAGTAAGATTTGTGCAAAGTACAGGAAGAAGGAAGCAAAGGCAAAAATACAAAATGCCTTGTCAGTTTTATGGTAGAAAAATGTCGGGGCAATAGGTTTGGACACAAGCTAAGTGGATCAACAGTGCAATGCAACTTCAGGAAACACTGCACAAACTGTATCTCATCCCAGGGTTGACATTAACAGGAATGGAGAGTGGCCCAGACGAGGATTATTTCTTCCCAAGTTGGGCTGCTGAAGCTTCATCAGGAATGCTGTTCAGCACCACACGCTGAACTCTGTGGACAAACTGAAGAGGATCCAGAGAAGAGCAGCAGGAATGACAAGAGATTTATGGACCTATGCAGAAAGTTCAAGGAATTGAATTTGTTAGTCTAGAAAAGAGATAAGTAATGGGAGCCATAATAGCAGTACATAAATACAAATGTTTATATGTATAGGGTTTTATAGAGAAAAAAGGTTAGACAGCCCTCTGCTCCGCACAGTCTATGTGTAAGTGATTTTGTTACAAATCATGTTTTTTTTTTTTTCCTCTCTCTCTCTCTCTCTCTCTCTTATGGACAGGCTTAGTGTTACCTGATGGCAACGTGACAGAGTAAAAAATGTGTTTTTGGGACCATTTACATTTCATGGTCATATATTTCCTTTCCTTCTGTGTTATACATACTATTACAGTCGTCTTTTTCTTCCTCTGAAGTAGCATCTGTCCTACCCACTTGATCAGTGTTGGTGCTTAACAGCTGTTCTTAAGAAAAATGACAGCAAAAGTGTTTTATTCATTACTTTCTCTGCCATAAATCTCTAACTGGAGCAAAATCCTGACTTGAATCCTACTCCAGAACTCATGAGCCCATGGCTATTCAGTTTTAATCATGCTGTTTCAATGATTTATGGCATGGCCTTGGGTAAATTGAACCTCCACCTCAATTTCCCTATCTTAAGCTGGGGATACTAACATTTCTGCTGGAGAGAGTCTAAGAGCTAACCTGTATACGAATGCCCTGACGGTGGATCCTCTAACCCTTGTCTTTGCAGATTCGTGAAGGTTGCTGCCACACGCCTGTATGACCCGGTAAGCAGTCGGCATATAGGCCATATAAATTATGAGACGCCGTTTTGGGGGTTGTTTTGTGTACTTTTGTAAAGTCCTGGTGCCCAGTCTTCTGGCTTGGATGGGCGTTTTTAGCGATTTTATCTTGGGCGCTGGCAATAGCAGGCAGGAGATGAAGAAGCTCTGAGAAAGCCCTTTCTTTGTAAGGGTGGTTTACTCAGGTGTAGCTGGAGACCGTAACTTATCACAACACAATCATCTCCCCTGGCAGCTGCAATAGACTGCAGAGCAAGCCCCACTGGAGCTCCCGAAATCTGGGATGGAGTCTGGCCAGAAAATCTCAAAGCCTTGAAGTATGTTCCATGGCAAGGAAAGAGAGGTTACTTTTCCCCCTCAGGTTTCTTGCATTCATAAGTGGTAATTGCCATCAAAACAGAGAGAGAAGATAAATGCTGGATAAGCTGGCAAGGAAAGGACACGAATTGTTGTCCCCCACAAAAGGGAATGCTTGCCTACCACAGGGGCTGAAATGCTGATTTCATAACAAAACCAATGCATTAAAATCTTTTGAGGAGATAGTGCTTATTTTACAATCCAACCAGTATGGGAAATAATGCAGCACCGTAAGATTTGCAGGTCATGCTGCAATTCCAGTGCTCCTCTCGATTTTAAGTAGTCCCTCATTAAGGAATGGAAGAATCTTTGGGGAGAAACAGGGCAAGTACAGGCTGTAACTGCTTGGACCTTTGAAAAGTGTGCAGCCTAATAGTGATAGCCTAATAGGGGAGGAGAAGATCCATCAGGTCCTGTTCGATATATCTCCAATTGATTATTTCATTATGCAATGTGTTTTTAAGTTAAAATAAATACCTCAGCCCAATTGCAAATATGACATTGCTGGAGAATTGGGCGTTTTTTCATGTCCACTCTTCTTCTTCTATGATTTTTATCAGTGAAAATTTTGTAACGATCTCATATTTTTTCTTTATGGATGATGCCACCTCTACAACTCAGAATTAACACTATTTCTCTTCAGGAAATAATATGGTAAATAAGTACAACCTTTGGGGAAAAAGGAGGGAAATAATAGTCAGGAAATTAACTGTGCCATGTTTTGGTTGGTTTGTTTTCTCCACCCTCTCCAATTTCCCAGAAAACATTTACAGGTGTCAAATCTTTTCCAAATATTAGTCTATGAGAGTTTTTTTTGCTTGCAAGCAAAATGTGTTCAGCTATATTTTAGTTTTATACTACACTGGGTACAAACAGATTTGAATAAGACAACCATACCCTAAAACAACTCGGTGGCAACAGCAGACATTGCTTCTAGTGGGAGTGATGTAGAGCTATAAGTGCCCTTGACCAACACCTTTTATTGTCCGCACATTTGGCCTGGGGAAGGCTCCTCTGGTCTGCACTGAAGTGCTGGGGCAGCCTTGGTTACCTTCCACCTCCTGGCCATTATCCAGGCTGCAGTCAGTGGGAGCTGCTTGGCTTCACTACTCCGTGGTGTTTTAACAAAGTCTCTGGTTCACACCCCCGTATGTGTTTTATCAGAGGCTTCAAGGGCAGCCTGATTTTGGAAGGTCGAAATCAGAATGAGGAGACTCAATACTTACAGCCTAAATGACCCTCGACCCTAGTCCAGCTTTCTGCTAGCGTAGCATTTCCTCAAGGTTTTGTATTTACGTGCCATCCATAAAGAAAGAGCGTGGAGCTCCAGCGTGGGGTTTCTCCGTTGTCGGTACCTCGCACAGGTCACGTTGACAGCACCTATTGTTCCAAAGCATTTGAAGGGCATCCAAGTTTTGGCATCATTAGATTATCGCCATGGTGCTAGGGCTGCAGATCCTGTACAAGAAAGAAGTTTTACTTTATGTTCAATCACTGTGAGCTGTTATCTGTGGCTTTCATCTAGTCTCCATTAATGAAAGAACAAATCATTCCAGGGACAAAATAGATGTCGGACCATTCAAATATATGCAAAGTGATATGATTTATGAATGAGAGGAAGTAATTTTGCAAGCTTAGAATTCCTTTCACTCTAGAATTTCAATTTAACAGTGTGAATCCTGTTAAATCCTGAAATATTAGAGTTAAGAGCCCTTCGCAGCCAGAGAACGTGTTTTGTCATACTGCATTACTAAGCTGTTCTGCCCTTCAGTTGAAGATTTCTAATGACTAATATTTCTAAATCTCATTCCATTTCATTAGATAGATGATTATTTATTAGTATTAATTATTTACATTGCCGTAAAGAGGGAAATAGCAAACTGTTCTTCATGCCTTCTGCCAGTTAAGAATAAATAAATAAATAAAAGGCCTGAGTTTAAACGACAGCAAGGAAGATTCAGGTAAGAAAAAGCATCCTGTTAAGGATGGAGAGACCTGAACGTGATTGCCCCAAGAAACTGTGGCATCTTCACCACTGAAGTTGCTGAAGAAGAGGTGAAACAAACCTATTCCACGTTTAGGCAGATTGATCCTGCCTAAAAAAACAAAGGAGAATTAATATAGCAAGCTGCTGCAATGCTTGTGTCTGCCGTTTTAATAGAGAATAAAATGTCCGAGATTGCTGTCAGCTGCCCTGGCAAGGGAGGCGCTTTTCCTTTCGCCGAGTCTGTGCATGGCAAGCTGAGGGATATGGGAGGCACGACGGGCGCAGCCGCGCGCTGGGGTAGCGGGAGCGCGGGCCGGCACTGCCAGGGAATTGCGTCAGGGCCCTCCCTGCTTTGCAGGGCGGCAGCCGTCCACGTGCCGCGTCCAGAGGCAGCGCTTTCCTGGCCGCCGCTGCTGGGAAGCCCAGCGGGCTGGGGCTTGAGCTGCGGCGCAGGAATCCCGAGCTCCAGGCTGCCAGGATGTGTTTGCCTGGCTCTTGTGCCAGAGCTGAGCTCATGCTGGGCCGCTTCACGGCACGTTTGCCCCTTTTGCAGCCTGCCTTGTCCTCTCCATCCCCATCCAATGCATTACTCCTCTTTTGCCAGGACCGCCTTATTTACAGCCACGGAGGCTTTGCTGAGGCTGAGCTGGGGAGAGACTCCACAAAAGCAGGACCCTTGGGAGGAAATGCCAGGTGCAGCAGAGAATGTCTCCCCTGTTTTCTTCTTTATCTTCCTGCCTCTTTTCCTAGCTTGGTTACACTAAGGAGTGAAGGTAAAGAGAGGCCCAGATATTTCTCAGTTTTCCATTGCAGTGAGGAAGCTGTAGATTATATTAATATTTGTGAGAAATCAGAAATGCAGTTGGATCATAAACCAAGCTGTTGTGGAAATATTGATGAGGGGGGAAAAAGTAATCTGGAGCAAATATGCTTTCCATAAAGGAGGAAATTGTGAAGTTAGTCATAAGCTCATGGTGTGACCAGGGAAGAAGAAAAAAAAAAAAGAGAGAGAAAAGAAAGAAAGAAAAAAGGAGGTTTAGAGCCCATTTGGAGATATTTTGAGCTGATTGTGTTGAGGTATCAGATGATTGTGGAGAGAGGGGAGACTCTTTCCTTCTCTGCGGTCGTGCTGAAACTTGGAAGACCGGGAACGCTCAGAAAGCACGGCAGTGATCGGGGGCTGGCTTCACAGAGGTTTTGAGAGAACTAAATGTATTTAGTGACAGCCATTTAGTTAGAAAGGACGTGAACAAGAGGTAAATATTTGAAACATAAATAGAAATGATGGATGTTTTCTATTTAATGGGGGAAGCATAAACAGCAGGAATGAGATGAAAATGAGAAGCAAAACTTAGGCTACATGTAAATGGAAAAATCCTAAGATTGAAAGTGTGGAATAATCTCCCCAGGGAAGTAGCAGAAGCCCATAGTTTAGAACTTGAGCAACCAGACAGAGAAGTAGCACTTTAGAAACTGCATCATAGAGAACGATCCTGCTTTTTGCATGACACATTTGGATTTCTCCTGCCTTTTTTGAGCAAGAAAGTAGAAAAATCATAGGATCCCTTGGCTACTTCTCCTTGAAGATCCAAAGGAATGTTTAATGTTGCTGTCTTGGCCGCAGTGGAGCTTTGGGAATTCTTATCCATCCCCAAATTCTTATCTTTATTTTCAGTTGTTTGTACTTCTCGAGCTCCTGTCTACAGTGCTTATCCAAGTGATTACTTACTTCTGCTATTCCTTGTTTAACAACTGCGCCTTGACGCTCCAGAGTTGGCCATGCTTCAGCAGTAGGTGATTTCTCTGCTTATCTTTACCGCCTCACTCAGGTGTTAGAAGTAGCATGCAAATGCACGGAACAGTCTCTGCCATCCCAAGTTGTCCCAAAACTTTTGCTGGTTCTTTTTTTACTTTTGCATTAGCCTTTTAATTCACAGCAAAGTTTTAGACTAGATGTGATTATTTCGCTTCCTTACTTACATGATTTTAACTTGATTTTTTTTTTTTAATGTGTTGTTTTCTTGTTTTTGGCCCATTCTAGGCAAAAAAGGGGTTAATTAGTCTCAGTAAAACGTTGACAGTCAACAGGGACTGCTGCAACTGAGATGAAAAACAAGACTGCACCTGTATGCTGGCAATTTCAGATAGATTCTGGTCAGCTATTTTTCTCGCGCTTTGTTCTGCCAGCTGCCTCAGTTCTTTGGATGCAGGTGGAAGGATGGACTTTGCTATCCATAAAAAAATTTAATGGTGAAGACCAACTTCCGCTTCACGTCTCGGGAGATCAAAGTTGTTGTACCGCTACATAACATGGCAAAGCACAAAACAGGAAACAGGCTGCGCGTGCCTAGTGACTGTGCAGAGTTCTCGACTCAAGAGAAATATCTTGAGACTTTTCTCTCCCATCTTTCTTTCTTTCTTTTATTTTTTTCTTGTTTTGGATTTTTCTTTTGAAAGACACAATGAATGCATGGAAGGAATCCCAAATTGAGCAACTGTATGCAGACGGGACAAACAGTCGCCTTATAATCCATGCCGTGCAGCATCGTTAGGGCACTGCCTTGACAGAGGAGCGGTTATATTTGTTCCAATGATCCCACATACAGCCATGAATTGCTCTGGAGCACTAACTGTACAGCTTGATGTATCCTCACAAAAGAAGTTCTCACAGAGACCCTATAGATTTTGGTCATAGTGAGTGAGTGTATGATGGAAATAAATAGCCCCACCTACCTGTGCAGGTACCTTCATTGCCGGTAGCGGAGCGGCAGATAACACGCGGGCTCTTTGAAGGCGCCAGAACTAGTCCCATGACAATACAATACTCTTAAATAAGTCTTGCAAAAGAGGATTCTGCTAGACACAATGGGAACTTTCTGGGGCCGTGTTACATTGTGCTGTTCAATAGGGCTCTCCTTGATATTTTCAACTGCGTTTGTAATAGAAAAAAAAAAAAAAAAAAGGTCTGATACCAGTGTTAAAGCTGAGATATTTAAATATGAGCAAAACGTACGACTTGTAGGATACCAGTCTCCATAACAGGACTTTTAGCAGGAGGGAAATAACCAAACATCCCATGGAAAAGTTAAATGTTAAAGAACTCTGCACTGTCTGTGTAGGTTTTTGAAAGTGCTAATAGAAGCAAAGACCATCTGCTTTTTTTCCCTCTTTTATTTTTCCAGTGGTATGAACAGATACTTAATTTAGATTGTTTTCTAAGATTGTTGTTTTACATCACTGCTCTATAAACCCACGCCTTCAAAGTGCCATAAAAAGAGGAAAAAATACAGAAGTTGCTAAATGGAGATCAACAAGTTACAAGAGCTGAAAATAGCTCGTGTGTGCATAGTGCTGAAATATGCGGGGGCTTCGGAAGAGCTTTCTTTTTTTTTTGTTCTTTTTTTTTGTTTTGAGTTGCCTATTACCTTCCAATGCTACTCTGTCTGTAAGTGGTGTGTTTATGCATTAAACACAACTGACCGCAGAATAAAATCTGGTGTTAAGAAAGGTTAATAAAATCTCACATTTCAAGACATGTTGTACCCAGAGAAAGAACGGCCTTCCCTTTCCTCCATCTCCAGGGAACATAGTTAGCTGGTTTATAGGTGAGTCACACCTGTCCCTACAGCAGCATCTATTGCGTACAGCAAAATACAGTAACAGCTGCACCGAGGCTCTTACCTTGCTACATAGACCCAGTGCTTCTGTGCGTTTAGTGGAGTTTGGACTATCTAACATGGCCACATATAACTTTACGTAGGAGGAGCTTGTCAGGATTCATTTTACAACACCAGCTTCCTATGCAGACATGGGACAACACTTTTCTCCCATGCCTCTCGTGGTTAATGAAGGCGGTGGTAGCTGTGACTGTGGGGAAGCGAGTGAGATGCTGGTATCTGCTGGAGGGACAAGCAAAGAAACTATTGGTCTAAGATGCTGTATTTGCTAGTCTAATAAAAATATTGCTCTGCCTTTAAATCTCACCTTACTCTGTTATATACAGGCTTAATTTTCTGTCAAGTTTACAATCTGTACCTTTTAAATTGGGGCTCTGTGTAAACAGGCTGTTTCCTATTGTTGTGGATTGATATGGGGCATCATTTCAAATTGTCCTCCCAGTGCACACACGCACATGCTGTGTCAGTATTTACAGTCTGTATGAAATAGTGGAGCGGAGATCTGACATACTCTACTCAGTTAGCAAATACCAGTAAATGAAGAGTGACCAATTACACACGTGCGCAACATTTTAACCGCAATTCACATGAGCCCAAAAGGCAAACCTGACTCTCTGAAGATGTCTTTTTGTTTAGATGTGCAAGTGAGCCTAGTTAGTGGAGAAGGGCTGAGATAAAAACTATGCTGCTTTGCTGATAGCCTTTCACTTGGAAAAACTGTTTTTTAGCTAGGGTTAATCATACTGCATGGGTTTGTATGTGATGGTATGCTGGGAATGACATCTGATTGCATATGTTTTGTAGTGTGAATACAGGTATATTCTTGATAGACAGGTGGTACCAGACATGTCTGATGGCAGGGAGGGGTCTGGTACTTTGCTTACTGAGCAAGTTGATAGATTCCTTAGTTCCTCATGCCTTTATAGTCCTCAGTTTGTATCTCCTATGAAAACATTACATTTCCTACAGACAGAAATCCCCAGGATCCTCATGTACATCTTTCCATACTGAAAATGGTCCATTCAATCCTGGGTCCCATCAAGGTAGCACAAACACATGCAAGACCCCGTGAATAATGAAATATTTAGTTAACTCATTACAGTAGAAATACATTCAGGAATATCCAAATCCATGGGAACATAGGAGCCTCCTAATGCTGATTTTCAAAGGTAAGAACTACATAATGAATCTTGATATTGAGGTAAGATAAAGAATGCTGTCATTCTTGGGATACCTAAAATAAGATCAAACGAAAGCGCAGTGTCATTTGCCTTGCCAAAGATCGATTTTGACTGTCAGAAGCTAACACTGTACAACCATTGCACTTTCCTTTTCAACACTCTTCACCTCTGAGGTTTTCTTTAGTGTGGAAAATGAATACTTGTGAGACTAAATTACATGAAGCTGTATTTCCTTTCAGTGTTAAATGTCCTCAAATGGATGTTTCTGAAGGAGAGTTTCACAGCTTGCATTTGTATCTTTGCTTCACCTATATTTCTCTTCTAGTGATATTAAACTACTCCAGGAGACATAGTGAGTTCAGTTAGAAGTATGCAGAAAGAATGCTGATCTTCATGATGTACTAAGTGCCTAAAATAAAATAACACTGTGGTTAATGAAGCTTTGCCTATATTAATGTGCTTATTCACTTTACCTCTACTTAGCTCAGAAGTGCGTTCTGCATATCTTTTCATTAAAGGCATTTGCATCTTTTCAATTACTTTTCTTTGCTTGAATGTAAAGTGTTAGTGTAAAATGTTGCCCATCTTTTTTTGAATAATCAAAAGGAAAATTATCATTTAAAGTATAAATTAAAAGATCATTAAGGCTTGGGAGTGCAGTACTTCAAAGTTAGGGGAGTCATCTCTGAGGTTCTCCATGCAATTAATTTACCCTCCTCTCACTCCCCACCTTTCTGCATATGCATTATAACCCTAATCTGAATTGCCCAGTCACATTTCTGTGCACGCATACACTCACGCCCACATTTACATGTGGATCCGCACCAGTGGCTCCCCTTGCTTCCAGCTTGCCACCTTGCGCCACAGCCCTCTGCATTCGTGTCAGAAATTTCCCTCCTGTGCTCAGCAGGTGATGGCAGGTGAAGCACTTACGGCCTGGGCGCTAGGAGGAACCGCTGGCCAGCACCGCAGCAGCCCCGGCACAGCAGCGCGCCCAGAGAGAGCCCCTTGCAGCCCCCCAGCCCGACCGCGACGCTGCTGCCTGCCAGAGGGGCTGCCCTGCTGCGGTGCGCCGCTATGGCTCCCATGCCAAATGGAATTTTCAGAGGCTGACGTGGTCAAATTTGTGTCAGTCTTCATGGGAGTACTAGCAAAAATAATACTCCTCTGCCAAATTTCAAGTCCCTGATGCATGACATGGAAACAGTGGGTTCTTAATTGACAAGGTTGTACAGAAGCTAAACAGCGTGTCATGGTTTCAGACTGAATGACTGTAGAAACCGAGTTGTTTTGGATACCAAACCTTATTAATCACTGATATATAATTTAAAACAAAATCCAGTTAAAGTTCATGGGTTTATGGTAACAGCTTTGCTAACTAGGTCTAACAGGGCAAGGAAAAATTAGTTTTTCTCAACCTCATTCTCAGAAAGAGCTAAACCGCTTTTGCTAAACCTTTTTGTTTTTTACTTTGACAATTCTCTTTATTTGTCTTCCAGCCTAGAATGTGCATTCTAGTCATTCTCTTACCTGTGGTTAGTGTTATTCAAAGAAGACACACTCTAAATGAAACTTGGAGTCCCTTGCAGCTAATCCTGAACCACCTTGCTTGACTGAAAATCCTGAAAATACTTAAAACAAATATTATGGTTTTCAAGGTGGACAGGGCTGCCTTTCTAAAAAGAGCAAAAAGATGAAATCTTGCCTAAGTGGCTGGCTTTTCATCAGAACTTAGCATATGGCCAACTAACAGGAAATGTACTGATAATCTGAAAAAATATTTTTCCATTAAATGACACCTGCCAGATGCATATTTGGCTGAACATCATCAATTTAACGTAGAAGAACTCTAGCGCAAGGCATGCATTAAGATGATGATGATCCACCCTCTCCTGAGTGTTATGGGAACATGTGGCTGCAATGTCTTGTCTGGAGGACAAACCATGGATTTTTTTTATTGTTGTTGCTGTTTTTTTTCACGCCTTACCTGTAACTTGGGCAAGCCTAAAATAAGCACGACTCAGGATATCCATATTTTGTACTTAACAGTTAATAAGCAGCCTGTGTGTGCTTTTTTACACCATCTTGATGAAAAATATGTGAAAAATAGAGCAAGCCATGTATTAGATCACATCAATCACAATGAAATTGCTGCAGTTCTGGAGTTTTGGAGCCCAGGTATTCCCAGATAGCAGAACCTCTATTGGATGCCAACCTTTCCAGGATGCTGTAGACCCCGTGGTTTTGTCAGTGACACTTTGCTAAATCCTCCTGAAGACGATGGCTGCGACACAAGTTGCCCAGGCGTGCTGTCGGCTCAGCACGGCCAGCTGTGGCTTCCAACAATGAGTGGCTTTGTTAGGTCAATTTTAAAGTAGGTCCTTAAAGTTAATGTGATTATGCAAATGTCCCCTTAACTACCAGGGCTGTCTTATAGCCTTCACAACTGAATGCATTGTCACTTTTCATTATGTGCGTAGAGTCCTGGTGGTTTGGTGGTATCGTTAGATCTCTCGGAAATGGACCATGTAAAGGCCATTCACTGTTGGCACCGCATTGTGCTCTTCCCCAGGCAGACCAACCTTGACCTACAAACAAGGGTAGGAAGGATTTTCAGGCCCAGTCCTGCTCGTCTTATTCACATGATTACTCCTCTTGACTTCACTGGAATCTCTTGAGTCAGGCATGCTGGAATTAGGTTAAAACATCAGTGTGAAATTAAGTCCAGTCCACTCTAAAATGCAGTGTTTCTGGACAAACCTCTGCCAGCCTACCTTCAAATATATGTCTTTTATTTTCCTGGTGTATTTGCTACTAGTATTACTATTAATTTCATTTTAAACATAAAATATCTTTTCACAGACATCTGCAATCACAAATGAGGAACCTGAGAAATCTCAAAATCCATGAGTTCTTGAAGATGGCATATTTCAGACGACTCATCAGTTAGGAGACATGACTGATTTCAAACTCTTGGTTGCATTGCTTTCAATGAAAACCAATGACTTGCAGTTTCAGTTCTCATCACAGAAAATGTTCTCACAGCAATCTCATTTGGATTGTTTTCGCTTTTTTTATGGCAGTTGTCGTATTTTTTTTGCTTTGTAATATTTGTCTTGCTGGCCAAGAGTCTCCATGATGCCAGCATGCTCTATACAACCTGTGACAGATTGTCTCCACTGGTTAGGATTTGAATGTCTTTCGTAAAATGTCTTTACTGCTTTTAAAAGTACAAGTATGTGGCTATATAGCTATATATGTAGTTATATACAGCTATACAGCTATGTGAATAGATATACGCTTATATATGCACTTTATATGCTTTTATATGTGCATTTATATATGTAAGTAAATATAAAGGAAAATAATCACCTTCTGAAGCTTCTGCTTTGCTGACTTGCTGCAGGTCTCCAAAGATTGTAAACTTCCTCAGGAATCTAGGAGCTTCAATAGCAAACTTTCAGAACAGTTCTGGAAACTACAAAGGCAGTGCATTGTGCTACTCTATTGTTTATTCTCTGTGTAGCTCATACTGGTTGAGCTACAACCAACAAACTGGTTGTTGTGATACTTGAATGTTGCTCCAGAATGAGGGTAACCTGCCCTATGCCAACCAACGTGCACAACTAATTGAAAGCTTACTAAGTCCAAATGTAAGTAAAAAAATAAGCTCTCCTTTTTCCCATAAGTTTGGTTCTACTGGGAAGTTTGGATTAGGATGCAAAAACGTGCCTGATGTAGGAAGTCTGAAGTTTTAATGCCATCGGTATCACCTTCAAGAGAATACGCAAGAGATTTGGCACTTAAGAGTATTCTGGACAACTTCCTCTCCTTTAAGCAAAAGCTGATTTCTGTTATTGGAAATCCTTTGAAAAAAAAGAGTCAGTTATGGGGGTTAAAGAGGAAGGAAGAAGAGCTTGTACCATTCTGGCAGTTAGGAAGGCGAACCAAGGTATCATTTTAAATTTTGCATTCTAACCATTCAAGCTGTCATATAAAAAAGCCAGTTGCTCCATTGATCCGCTGCCAGAGAGGATGGTAACAGGTATTTTTGGATGTCAGACAGACAGCACAGCAAACCTCAGAAGTGACAACCTAACAATAGGAGAAAAAAACTCCGGCAGCTTCTTTTAATCATCAGGTGGGTGAGTATGCTGCGATACGGCGCCCGTGGCAGCATCGTGGGGCAGGGGGGTCAGCTTCGCTCCTTTCTTGCCACGGTGGGGTTTTTCTGGAGATCCAGAGATCTAGGCAGCAGTTTTGTCTATTGGACGCGATGAGAATCTGAGCTGGAAAACACAGGCTTTTAGAGCACTCGCCGGGGGATGTCTAGCGCACCAGGCCCGCGGGTGATGGCCGTTCGAGCTGAGCTTGCAGTGGTTACAGGTTTTCTGTTGACGGATGCAGCCGTGAATCCCAGGCTGACAAGGGCGGGATGGCGCTAACCTCCTTGGGCAGAGGAAGGTGCGGATGTGCCTCCCCTGGCCTTAGCTCCGGACGTCCCCGGTGAGGGGCCGCTACCGGGCGCCGCGAGCGGCTGCGGGGTCCCCACGGGGCTGCGGGGAGGAGCTCTCCCATCCCGGCACGTTCGGTGTTGCTGGAAGGGATCGGCGGCCACCGAGCGGGGCTCCGCTCATGCGCCCGCACGAGGTTTTGACGCGCTGTGGGGAGCCACAGTTATGGCCAGTTATGGCCATATGGAGTTATGGCCAGCCATAACCCGCGGTCGTGTTCGGGAAAGGCAAGCCCCTGGGCTGCTGGGCAACAAAACACCATCGTGAGCGCGTTGCCACCATCACTGCGCTGAGGCCGCTGAAGCCAACGAGTTTTTTTCGCTCAATTTTCAGCAGGATTCGAGTCCAGCTCCTGGATGCCCATGTAACGTAGAGCAAGCAGCAGCTGGGAGGGTGAGAGCCACCAAGCAGCCGCGCAGAGCCTGCGCTTCGCCGCGAGCAGCGCGCGCGCGTCGCACCGCGCACAGCTCCGTCTGCACAGGAAGGCTGAGCCAGCGCGCCGGAGCTCCCCGTCGAGCGCTACTAGGACCAGAGATATTGAAAACCCCATCTCTGAGATTGCTGCTGCATGCCAGCAAGTATAGATAACCCTCGTATTGACATGCACTGATGAGAGAGCTGATGAAACATTAGAGGCAGCAAATGGAGATACGAGCGCATATTAAAGCACACCTGCACCCAGCCTTTCAAGGCGCTGCCTTTATCGGGGCTCCCGAGGCCGCCTCGCAGCTGGGAGATGTGGTGCTGGTTGCGATGGCTGGTGTAGAAATCTGTTTGCAGAGAGTTTCCTGGAGCTTTCTGCTTTGCTGCTTGTGAACACTAGCTGACAGATGTGCACCAAGAGCGAGTTTTGGATCTACAGTGATGACTGGTGACTCAATCAAGTAGTAAAAGTTGCTTCCCCATGAAATGAAATGTCCTTAGGCGTAACCAAACAAGTCCCTAAGTGTGAATGCATCCGGTCTGAGAAGCAGAGACTAAAAAAAAAAAGAAAAAAAAGAATAAAAGAATAAAAGAATTCAGCAACTGAACCGATACTCAATTGAACTGAGAAAATGCTTTGCAGAAATGCTGTAAGAGAGACTGAAAAAAAAAATCACAAGCAATGTATGGGTAAATAATAATGGAGTGGATACATTTTACACTTTTTAACAATGAGCTGCATAACTCGTGCCAGCTTGCAAACGTGCCTTGAGACAGAATTTGGACCTTTCGAGCTATCTTCATTATCTTACCCTCAACAGACAGTCACCAAGAGAAGAAAGTCACAGATGAGTTTATGCTGCTACCAAGGTCTTCAGTGAAAACTGCGGAGAAAGCTAAGTCGAGGTCAAAGAAAAGATCAAACGGTCAGGAATGAGAGCTTCAGTTCAAACTGAGACATTATGCTAGTGATTGAAAGATGTGGCCAGTATGACTTTATTTTATTTTATTTTTGCTTTTGTTGCTGACCAGGTAAAATACTACTGCATTGAGCCAGCCAATGTTTGGGGTGCCAGCTGACTCCACCTGCAAGAATGAATGAGAAGACAAACAAGACGCAGAACAGAATCAACATCAAAATCATTATTTCTTTCCCAAACTGGAATAATTTAATGGTCTCTTTTTACTTTTTTGTTTGTTTGTTTGTTACATATTTTAAAGAGTTTTCGAGGAACAAATTTCCTTTCTGACCTTTGTCATTGCCTGTCTCCCAAACCAGGGGTGATGTGCCAGGACTAAGAGAAAGTGCAGACTGGTATCAACCTCACAAAACATCGTTTGCTTGTGTGACCGACTGCCTGGGCTTGAAGGAGAGTTGGTCACCCTTGGTTTAGCTGCCCTGAATGAAGCTCAAGATGCAAAAACTGAGGATAAATGTTTCCTTCTAGCTTTTTTGAAAGACTACTCTGTACTACAGCACATTCGGTGCTGCACTCGGTGCTTTATGTACTATTTTAGCTCCGAACTACAAAGTCTGACTCTTTAATTCAATCTGTTTTATCCAACTCTGGCTCTTTTTCTGTCTAGGTCGATAGCTGTCAGAGAGGTAGGACTTGTGGGGTTTAAACCCCTGGGTTTCTCCACACAGCATAGGTTTTATTCAGGAGCGATGTGCTGAGGAGAGCTAGGAATTATATAGTCTAGCTGAGAAATACCTCACACGCGGGTATTTTCCTTTCCTTTTTTCATTGGCTCCTTTGCCTCTTCACTTTTAATTAGTGGCGCATGCTGAAATAATAATTCAAATTCTTCTCAGAAATCAAAAGAATTCCCACTGACAACATTATTAAGTTATAATTGCAGCGAAGAAAAAGGTTAATAGGAATTTGAGCCAAATCTCCCTTCTCCATTAACTGAAAACTTGCCTGAACCTGTTTTTCCTTCGTTTTGTTAGGTTACTCTGGCTTTAGATGAGTCTGAGATAGACAGACACCCGTATGAAGGGCCAATGCAAGGCCAAATATCCCTTGTCAAGACCATTTAGTCAGACCTGTTGGAAGACAACTCTTGCCTGCCCTATGCTCGAGATGATAGAAATTAACAGACACGCAGGACTGCTCTTGGACCTTGTGAAGATGTGTACTGTAGACTGTAAGCAGAATGTGCTCATGTGGGGCTATTTGTGTGAGAAAGACATGTGGGAGGCGGTGGCACTTTGTTGCAAAGGAAACTTACTGAGTAGGGGTGGGAAAAAATGATGAGCTTCCCGGGCTACCGTGTTCAGACAAAGCCTCCTGCTTCGTTCGCGGACAGCCACATGCACGCGGGATCGTATGCAAAGCAGGCCTAATCTACCCAGTGCTTTGCATTGTCAATGTAATTGGGGGGGAGGAGGGGGAAAGAAACATTTTCCTCTGCATTAGCTGTTAAGCGCGCCCGTCAAGAAGCCACTTACTGAAATGGTTTTGCATGTTAAAATGGGTTTTAAAGCACCTAAAGGTGTACAGAAACACACAAATCGCTCCTTACACTGGGCAGCCGCAGGGTGAGCCTCCCTGTGTCCCGGCACAGCTCGGCACCGCGTGCCAGATACCCATCTGTTTCAAACCAGCCACGGTGTGCGCAGTTACGGAGCAAGGCCGAATCTTTGACTCTGAGACCCATTGGTGTTTCTTTTTTTCCTTATTATTTTTTTCTTTCTTTCTTTTAAGCTGTAACACGTTGCTTAAGCTGTGGCATGCCTCAAAGACAGAACTTTCCCTCTTCCCAAGTTGCATACCATGAAATCCTGCAGTCCTCTCTCGCATCTTGCTCAAGCATTTTTTATGGCTTAAGCCTGCAACCTTTGCACACACACAAGTGCTCCCACAGACTTCCTGTTTTCTGTAATCCAGACCAAGCTCCTGGGTCCTGCTCGAGATAACTGCTTCAAAAACCCTCAGGGCTGGCTCCCCCCTGACCTTGACAGCGGAGGCGGCTGCTGCAGGCACCAGCCCCTGCTTGTCCTGGCAGCCAGGATTGAGAAGCACCCAGAAGACCATGTAGAAGTGCAGGACCTCCTCTCTGGGACACAGAGAGAGAGCCAGCATGTGGCACGGACAAGGAGCACCGCACTGGCCATGGGGAATTATTCAAGGGGTCCGGTAGCCACTGCTTTGTACCCACCCAATGGGGTGGCCATGGGACGTGGGGAACAAATGCTTCCTCCATCTCACGCTTGGGGCCCTGGACAGCTCTGGGTCCCATTCCTTGGGATTCTGCAAAAATAAAAAACACAGGAGCCCAGCAGCATGTCCTGTGCTGACATGGCCCTCCAGGACCCTGGGGAAAACCTCTGATGGGCTCATTTATTAGTCCGTCTACCACAGCACTTCATCTGCAGGGACTCTCCCATGAAAGGCTACAGGGCTTTTACACTGCCCTCGCTCTCACCTGGACTCTGGTGCCCAGAGTTACTTGGATTCACCTTGACTTATGACGAATTATTTCATTCATAGTGCTGAAAGAACTCTCAAGAACATCGTATGTCTTTCGCATAAATGCAGCAACTTAAATTTCAGCAAAGGATGTGTTTTCAAGCATTTTTTTTTTTTTTTCTGGCAGGTTGCATCATTCTCTTTTTAAGAAGACAATTGCTTTTACTCTCATGGACTTTGGTGTCACTGTAGATCATGGTTGGAGTCTACAGTGAGCTAAGTACCTACCATTTTGTGCTGTGCTCTTTCAACGCCCACAGTAATCACAGAGAACTGAGACTGCTACTTAAGCCGTGCAAAATTCAATACCTTACTTTTCTGAGTGTGCGGGCCAAAACACTTCTTGGCTTGATTATTGCTCATAAAAACAATGCCAAAACATTAAGGACAAACAAGATCAGGAGACCATACAGGTTTAAGTAAAAAAGAACACACTTTATTTATCTACAAGGCAGTACATTGTTGTATAAAAAATTAAGTGCAGATGAAGCTGCACCAAATGCTATTAAGGCAGCAAAGTCAGAGGCTTTTATTAAAAAAAATAATAATAAAATAAAATCAGTGTTTTGCCATATCGATAAAGATTTGGTATGGCAGTACAAAGAACCATGTATTTCTAAGAACCTGATTCAGTACACAAGACCCAAGTTAGGGAACAACAAGCTAGACATGGAACAAAACAGACAACACGAA
Organism: Nothocercus julius; assembly: GCA_013398735.1. Taxonomy (NCBI): domain Eukaryota; kingdom Metazoa; phylum Chordata; class Aves; order Tinamiformes; family Tinamidae; genus Nothocercus; species Nothocercus julius. Next base: position 7,515,257 of record VZSV01000023.1, on the reverse strand, counting down.
CAAGACAGTGTTCTCCCAAACATATTGAAGGTGCAATGCATGCTGTTATAAATCAATGGAAACAAAACAACACATCCAGACAAAAAAAAAAATCTCCCAGGAACAGTGTTCAAAAATATTGCTTATAAAAAAAAGGAAAAAATATAAATGATGTAAAAAAAATTAAAATAAAAAGGTCTGAAATGCTAGTGCATAGTCAAATTAGCTAACATCAACATTTGTTTTCTTTCCATATAAAGCTCTACTGCTCCTTTTACACTAGCAGCATGTCTACACGCTAAGGTCTGTAGCAGCAAAACACAGTATTCATTTGGCATTTACAAAATTAAATTACTGAATAAAAATATATTTTCTTCTCATAAATCTATGTTTCATACAGTAATATCTTTTAAAGCAAGCTAATTAAAAAAATCCCCCCCAACAGAAACACACAATGTATAATGGTCTAGAACCATAACAGAACAAAAGAGTATTTCAAGCGGCATTCACGATCTTGATCAGTTTTCCCTCTTTGCACAGACTAGAGTTTGTAGTAATGCTTTTCACTTCAGTATTTTACACCAATGCATTTTGTTCAGTGATTCAAAATAAATCTGTCTGAGTACCTGCTCTTTTATTATTAAAAAAAAAAAGAAAGAGAAAAAAACAACCCCCCCATCCCTGGATAGCACATCACTGAAGTAACAATACTGGTGTATTAGGTCTGCTTGATCTCAAGAAGTACAAAAAAATTACCATTATTATAAGTCTGCATTTAAGATCATTAATAACTGATTAAAACTTAATACCTAATAATTTAGGCAAGTATCATTTATTCAAAAAAAAAATCCTCTTAAGTTGGGTGAAATCCAACAAGAATATATATGCTCAGTGACTAAATGCACTTGGTGCTGCTCCCAACTGTTGTACCACAACAAAGATAGGCTCTTCTCCCATTCATGAAAAGTCTTCATGCAGAGGAACAGTAATTTCCCAGGGAAGGTGAAGTGTTCTGAAAACCATAATGCTTCTCTGTAGACCCGTTTACATCACCAGAGTCCGGGTTGGGAATGCCGTCATGTACTTGCGCGCCTGATCACTAAGGGCCATCTGATCCTCTATCTTTCCACAGGACGCGGACTCCCAGGCGTTGTTCAGGTGCTGAATTAAAAACAGGCACAGAGATTTGGGGTGAAGATCATGGGATTTATTTCGGGCTTGTGAGCCACTAAGCTCCCATTTAGAATGTTGCTCTTTTTTCAAGGCCCTATTTATAGCCTTGCCTTTAATCTTTCCTTTCCGTGCAAGGACTAAGACAAGAATTTATTTGCAGGTGGACTTTACAGTCAACAGGCCACAAACAGGCTCAAACCCTTGGTGCTACAACCACACACGAATGACTGCGGAGCCTCCGCTCCAGCAATACAGCTGCTCTGCCTCTGTATTCCCTAAACAGACCTGACAATCTTGGTAGTGTGACCACAGCTAGCAGCAAGGCCCCGCTCGAAGCTGCCTTCACCTGCGCGCGCCGATTAGCACATGCCCATCAGCAGAGCTCCTTTGGCACAGGAGAAGACCTGCCGGCGGGGAAAGCTCTCGGCAGCAACAACATTTTAATTATCATGCAAGCCATTTTGCTTCTTGTGGTATTTATGGAGGTTAGAGACACCATTGAGTATAATGTTAAAATGAGATAAACATATCTGCACCGAGGGCCGTGCACACTGTATTTATTTACTAGCTACACAAGTGAAATGTTTCTCATTGCCTTGAGCTATAAACAGTATTGAAATTTCAAAGCTCCTGGAATTTACCAGTATACACGCTTATATATAAACATTTTTTTTTCTCTTGAACTCTTCCAGTTACTCTTTATGTCTGTTTTTCCACATCAAGTTTTTCACTAAACTCAGAATAAATACTGTATTATTAGAGAGAGAGCTAATGGCATGAATAACCCACATTCCAAAAAACACAACTGTGTTCAACTGCAAGCTGTCAGCCAAGAAAGGGATCACTGTACTGCTGAAGATTAGGAAGGTCTAAGCCCAAGATCCATCAACAAACACAAGCCAGGGGAAACTCATCTCTTTTATTTCTCTACTTTTGACAAATTGACAAAAAAAAAAAAAAAAAGAAAAAAGAAAAAGATCTGTATTATTCATGTATTATTCAACCGGATGGCCAAAGTCTCCCAAGCATCTAAGACACTCGGTGAAACATAACTGCTTGACTGTAAACTGTCTGCTAAGAGGAGACCTGTCCTGGCATGGGTAGCCATTGGGCTACTTGGCCACAGCTCTTTCTGCTGCTTCTTATATTTGCCAACTGTGTAAGAGGAACCTTATGTTATTCTCTAGCCTGAACATTCAGAGAACGTTGTTCTTATGGGAAACAGTATTAGCTGAGACACATGTAGAGTAAGAGGTTGGATGACATGCTAAATATAGAGAATTTTTCAAAACAACACCCTAGGTTGTCAGGGTCTTGGTGTGAATGTCTGCTGCCCTGGAGGTTTACAGTCTAAAGGAGATAGACCAAGGAGCATGTAAGCAAAGTCACCAAGACATGGGCAAGCACGCTAGTCCTCTACAAACACTGGCACTCCTTCCCTATACACTGCTTTCTTTTCTCGACACACAAGCTCTACATGTCTCTACTCTTGATCTCTTGATTCCTTTTTGCAGATGAAACTCCTGCTGACTCTCATAGGAGCCACCCATGGGGAAGAAGGACGAGGTCAGGCCTCGAATCAATGGCTTCTGCAGCTTTTTGTGGGACAGCAGCATCTCTGAAGCCAACAAACATGCTATAGATCTTCTTTCTACATGTGTTTGGCCTGTTGTGGCTGCACACCTTATGTGGGGGCTCTGCCTGGGCTCTGCACGGCAGCCAAAGAGCAGGTGTGACACACTTTTCATGTGCCACAGCTTCTTTCATGTTTTGGTCACACAGCTTCCAGGGCAACCTACTCAAAGGCCCCTAGGTCAGCTGGGAACCTACAATCCCCTATTGATCCACAGCTGGATGTAGGCACCTGCGAATATTTTACGCTTTTATTTTAGAGGTATTTGCATCAGGGACCAAATTCATCTCTTGTCCAATGCCATCGGTTTTACTTAGAAGTCAAACTTTGTCTATAAAACTCAGAAGCAGGTGGCAGTTCCAGAACATCCATCATTTCAAAGGACAAAAATGTGTCCAATATTCCCTGTAATCTTCCAAAGCTTCAATACATTAATCTTAGAAAAGCGAGTTCAGCAGTACCCTAAACAGCTGAAAACATTAAGCAAGCAAAACTCCATCTGTCACAGTGTCATTTTTTTTTTAAATGGACCTAAATTCAGGCAAAGAGTGTCCCAATTTCATAAACTCATCTTAACTGTTAGTAGCTACATTAGACTCTTTGTATTAACACCCATGTGTTTATAAAAAGGAAAAAAAAACCCTGTATCTTGATATCTCCACCATCTCAGCAGGCTGCTACATGTCACTCATTCCTCTTAGAGCCTGGTCTTCATTTAACCTGATGTCAGAACAGCAGAATCTCCCTCTGCCCTCTCTTTGGTGTCAGCTGTCTCCAGCGCCCCAGGGAAGCGGAGTGGGGCAGACATAGGAACCACAGCAGAATGAACTGGATCGGTAACATGAGTCTTTTGAAACCAACTTACTCAAGTTTTGCTGTAGAGACACGGTGGGAGAATCTACCCAACAGAATTTTCACTCCTGTATTTTTTCAAGACATACATTACACTTCCTCTTTTTTCTCCTATGACAGTTTATAAAATGAGACTAATTTTTCAGTCCCACTGAAGCTGGTAGGAGTTTTGCTCCAGTAAAGAATGCAAAACTGGGCCCAAAGCAGTAGTATCACTACTAATAAAGTTTCAAATTTGTCCTTGGGGTCTCAGATAACATTTAAACTAGGCATTCTGAATAAATATTTTCCTTCTAAAGCCTTGGCTCTCAGCGGCGAGCACATAACAAAGCACAATGCCTCGGCCTTGCCAGCCCTGCAGCGCCGCGCCGGGGGCACGTGTGAAAGGCATCTGAACTCGAGAAATTTTACTTCCACTCTTGGCACGGAGCGCTGGCTCTCACGGCCCAGGCCGAGCGTGTTTCCGGGTGTGAGCACACACCTCTAAGGAATCACTGGGCAAAAAAGGCAAATTGCAGGCTGAGGCGCACAATGGCCCTCTCCACGCCAACGTCTCAGCAAGTATTGACAGGGCTCAGCTACAGGAAGGTGTCAGCACCCTGCACAAAGCTGAGCTTACCAACCATGTCCAAAGAGGAAGGGAGCGTGAACAGAGTCAAGCGAAAAGCAGGAAAGCAGTTCAGGACCAAGGGCTATAACGCTCCTGTGTGAGAATGCTTATTATATCCCCCATATTACCGCCCTCATTTAAAGGTCCAACTCTGCAAATCAATGGATGAAATCACAAAAGCCTTGTAGTTTGGAGCCATAACCCAAAACCCACTGGAATTGATGGGCATGTTTTCACTGATGCACTGAATTCATTCCACTTAATTGCAGCCATCTAGGCATGAGGTGCTCATTTTGGCATCCAAATCCCCAGTGCAGAAGGAAAGGGATCCCCACGGCCCGATTCACTCCATGCATCAGACAACAGGAGTTAGCTCTTAGTTTAGCTTTTTAATTAAAAGAATGTAAACTTCTATGACTGAGATTTCCATAGCTGTATTTTTTGCGCAGTTGTTTTCTCTCTAAATTAAAATTCAGGGTAGGCAAGGTAATATGAATTCCCA
>VZSV01000023.1:7489243-7510441 GCA_013398735.1 Nothocercus julius | reverse complement strand
GCTTGTTTTATATATATATATATATATATATGTTTTTTTACACCAGTAATCCTACTAGCACATCCTTCTCCTGGCAACAAAGCTACCTCACTTCTCCTGTAACTTGCCTTTAATTGCCCTCGGGCAGATGTGAACTGTAAACAAACTGTCAAAGCTGTAACTGGGATATCCAGTTAAAGCACTTTCAATAAAAACTTGGACCATCTAGAGAAAACAGACGAGAGTAAGGAAAGAAAAGACTGTGCAAAGGTGCTTCTCCAACAGAACTAGTCCTTCTGCACTCGCAGCATGGACTGCCTTTTTTATGTGCTGTCTGCAGGGCTTAAGAAAGTTCCTGCATTACGACACCCAGCCTGTTAGCAGGGGATATGAAAACCAAACATTGCTGCAGTCTTGCAGCACAGAGCTCCTACACAGATCCAAGTGTAGCAAAAATCCTTGTGCAAAGAACTCTTTTAGAAAATAGATTTTCAATTCTTGAGGAGCAACTTTTATTTCAGCTATGCTGACAGAAATCTTCAGCAGAGCTATTGGTACTACACACATTTGTATGAATTTAGATTAATTGTACTGACATTCAAAAATAAAACAGCCAAAATGTTTAAAATATTCAGGCTACTAAAAGCTATCTTATCCTGTTTCTCTACTCAAGGAGCAGCCCTTCATGCCAGTTTTCCCTTAGCATTCCATGGCATGGATAATTTGCAGAACATTCCATTGAAAAGAAGGCTTAAGACAGAAATGCAGTGCTCTTTTTTAAGCAGCAATGAGATCAATGCCATAAACAAAGCATTTTTCTAGCAGAAAAGATTATTAATAAATTCAAGCGACCAAAAACCATTTCTACTTCATCCGCTGAAACAGGGTACTGTTTCTGCTCACATCGCTAGTTCCCACCAGGGACAGGGAGCAGCTTTTCCCTAAACTCTGTGGTCTGTCCAGTTGTTCAGATATGCAGTTTGCTAAATGTGAGAGAATAAGACGGCCAGACTTCTCAGCTTTTATTACAAGGCCGGTTCCAATGCTGGAACGAGGTATTTTGTGGTGCTTTGCTTTTAAGAGCTTAACCCTGCAGCCCTCACTCAGACAAAACTCCTATTCGAGATGCATGAGCTTTCCAAGCAAGATTAATGGGAGAGATATGGAAATGCGCTGAGCACCTGCAGCTCACATTAGGATATTCAGCACCTCTGTGAGTTTTGTCCATAAGTTATTCTTCTACTCCTGGGTCAGAACACACTGCTGCCAGTGGCTCCGTGTCAAGCTGCCACTTTTCCTCAACTGCAGCCTCTGGAAGCCGAGAGTCTTTTATCTACTCGAGGCAGCGACAACTTCTGATCTGTCTGCAACCCAAGTTCTGCTGCCTGGGGAGGGAGGAGACTGACTTTAACTTCCCACCTCCTCCTGCCTCCCTCAAGCCTGCAAAGCCCAGCGCACATCCAGCTCGGCACAGGGAGAGAAGCGGCAGCACTAGCGAGGGAAAAGCACTCGGCTGCCCTGCACTGCTGCGCACTGCGTCCCCCTCCACCCTTTACTGAAGGAAGAAGAATATGAGACTTTGTGATCTTCTTGCCCCCCAAAAAGCTGTGGAGGGAAAGCAGAGACGGGCTCCTCCCAAAGACGGCCGCTTCAGGGCGGCACACTGCCTTGCCCCTGTGTTGTGTCTTGCAACTGCAAGCTCAAATCCACATTTTACTTTTTAAAGTGGAGAAAATTAAGCTTAATGTCAGCTCCTGGTCTTGAAAAAAGTTAACTGGGTAGCAGTTTCTCTTAAAATCCTTTAAACTTGCTCTTTAAAGAAAATGAAGATGGTTACACAAACCACTGAAAGTCAGGAAATTCGAGCTGAAATGTGTCAGTCTGTGGTTAAAAAATGGAAAGTGACAGGAGCTAAGGGTTTAAGAACACTCTCTTTAGCTTGCAGGGCTTTTACCTTATGTTATTTCCTTTGTTACCGGGAGAAGAAGATATCAAAGCAGTGCTATTTTCTTAAAAGGTTCCATTTCATGGTGTCTTTTGATAGCCTGCCGGTTTAGGTGGATGGTCTATGATCTTTTCTATCTAAAATGTACTTGTTAGGGTAGTTTGTTTTATATACTGTTACTTATTTGATTGGCTACAGAATATAATATGAAATAAAGCATGACTTTTACACAAGAAAGACCGAAAGTATAGATTTTACTCAACCAGCTCTTAACAGGAGCTATTCAAACAAATGCTCAATGCTGGTAATTGGTCTGGCTCAATAAGGGCTTCATACCTCATCCCAAAATCTTAACCCTTCCAAGTTCCTACCGAGGCTAAACTCACCCTGACATGAACTGGGTATTGTTGGAGTCACAGCAATAGAGGGTGTTGGCTGTCACCAAGTGCCGTGTCGTTGAGACTGCCAGACGGGGAGGATGGCTGGGCCGCCTCCGTTCACTCAGGCCGTGTCTGCCGATGTGGGAGATGAACAACGTGCAGCTGGCCCAGGCCCCATCCCGCCCTGCTCTGAACCTCAGCTATGTGACCTGCTCTTCCTCCCGAGTGACGGTCATTCATGCTGTGCTACCTGAGATGATCGTCAACTATCGTTTGCCAAGCTGCATGAGGGTTTATCAGCTGTTTATCTAAAATGCAGTCAAAAAAAAATCCTTTGACATCGCTCTGAATTTTTGTTACTCTTGCCTAGTTTGGAGGTGAACAGAAAAAGGGCAAATCATCAGACACTTCCCTGCATTTAATACCAGTCAAGTACCTTTTTTCTTTAAGTAAACACGGTGTAAACTATTAAAGCAATGAAAAATACTGCAAGCTGATAATGTACTATTTCCCTTTTAGGTAAATTTAAATTTAAAAGAAAATATAATTTTAGAAGCTTTGTATCAAGCATATTAAAAATAATAAAGCTTAGAGTTTGCACTCTTTCTCTTCCCTCTCCACGCACACATCCAAGGTACAAATTTCTCTATAATCCTCACTTGGACTGAAGTCAGTGAAAATTTGCCTAGGTAAGAGCTACTGGATCAGGCCCAAAATACTAACAGCAGCAATGTAAACATATGCAGATACAGTTAAATTTCACCCAGATGAGTTCCACAGTGTTTCATTCCTGCCGGCCGGGATTCAGCAGCGCTAACTCTGTGTTTGTGTGTGCACGGAACAAAACGTACAACGTACAAGCGGGCATAGGGTGATGGCACTCTGAAAACTGGTTAGAAAGGGAAAATCATAGAAGGAAGGGTAACATTTGCAATTTCTCCATACCAGTCAGACACAACCTGTCCTAACAACACACATGTGCTCCCAAAACGGGGCCACACTCCTACCGCCATGAGGCCGACTCATGCATTTACCCCATCCGCTCCTGGAGCAGCGGGGGCCGAGGATTCCTCTCCGGGAGCTCCAGCAAGCTTCCCGGGGGATGAAGCAGATTTATCCCCAGCACTAACTCCAAATCAGACTGTGCAGCGACCAACATTCAATACTGCACTACTATAAAACACCTGCATTTCACTCTGAAGAAAGTAATCTATGTCCAAGCACAGACACCTCTACTCTCGTTCCTCATTTACAACAGTATTTCGTCTGAAGCACTCAACACTTCTCGACCAGCAGGCAGAACACTCTTACCTTTGGACTAGCACACCAAGGTGCTGCCTGACAAATATTTTTTGAGGCTTTCTACTACTACTGCTGCTTCCTTCAGTCTAACAGGTTCTAAGCACTAAGACAAACTGTAAAGTCCCTTTTTATTCATTTCCTACTTAAGGAAAAATCCTCTTTAGACAAACAATGGCAATAACTGACTTTTAACTTCAAGCAAAATTATAAAGGCTTTTCCTGACCCAAGGACTGAAGAATGGGCTCCAGAATGGCCCACAAATTGACTGTGCCTACCTCCTGACCAGAATCAGCATGAGTAGGGCAAGAAGGTTAAATAAGTCCTTTCGTTTATAGTGGCTTGTAAAATTATTTTTAGATAATAGGAAATGTAATGTTGTTATGCCAGAGATCAAAAGATCCTATTTTACAGGCGCCTCAAACACTTCATTTCTATTACAAGCAGAATGCAGGCAACTGCCATCAACGGGGCAATCCTCAGCATAACTCCAGTTTGCTGCCAGGAAATTCCTTCCTGCCCCTATGGATGTGCTGGAATTCACGCACTGGCCACGCCGATGGGGAGAGACACGCTGTGCCGAGCAGGGGGAGAGAGTGGGGAGACAGCGGGGAGAGCACGACTCTTCCAACCTTCCTCGTAGCTGCATGCCACAACACTGCTAAGGAACACAGCGATTCATGAGGCTGGGGAGAGCCAAAGCAGCACGGAGTACGGGTTTTTGGCCCAGACATCTCCATGCACGGGAGAGATTTTAGTGCCAGACTTTCCAAAGGTACTTCTCAACAACATGATCTGGTAAATGCAAAATATAAACCTACTCCATTGCAAATTCTGCAGCTCACCCTCTGAAATTGTTTATTTTTAATTTCAGGCTATTTCACTCATATTTCAAAGGGAAAACATGTGCAGGAATTGTGGAATTCTTACAGTTACAGTTCTAACACTGTTTTGCTACTGACATTACCAAATATTATTGATGTTTGAAATGCAAAAACAGGGACAGGTGTAAAATTTCAGTATATTGCTTTATAATGCTACACTAGAGATGCATAACCAAACATAGATTTTAAACATTTTGTTTAACTGCAAATAGCCAATATTCCTCCTAATGTAAATTCTGGAAAGAGGGAAGAAAGGACTAGCTGAAAACTTGTCTGCAAGTCAGACACTGTGGAGTTATTATTTCCTCTGTGACCCTGACTCACTTTAAGGAATGATTAAGTGGCCCATGTGGAGAAGGGTTATAGAATTATTTACTCATATACCTCAGAAATAAGGGTTGTGGTGGAAAGACAATTAATCATTATCTATACAGCTGTGGGCCTGATCTAAAATCCACATGAATGAAAAGGCTGCTAAATCCTTTGTTACTTACTTACTTTACATTAATTATTTAATTGGGCTATGGATCAGGCCCTATATAATAGTTATTTATTTACTAAAAATTATTGCAAGTGTATACATTTGTTAACGCCTAGGAAAAGCCTAAGTACCTAAAATACAACCTAATGCCTGGATGAAACAACCATACATTTACTTCAGTTAAGAGATCCTGAGACATAAAATTGGGCATAAGTGTTACGGAACCGTTTCAGACAATAAACGACAACTGTATTCCTGGCACAAGGTTCTCCTGAGCTCCAGGGAAGATCAGCTTGGCTCTTGCCCTCCGCTGTCGGCTTTGGTTTGACAGCTGCTGGCTGGGAGCACCAGCTACATCTGTGCCCGCAAAGCAGCCGCTGCCCGAGGCTGATGCGGCGCCCGCGGCCAGGGACGTGTTCCGGCCGGAGCCGCGCCATCCAGCTCCCTGCTCTGCAAAGCAAAAGCTGCATCCACGAAGGCTACAGGTAAAGGCCTCTGGCCCGCGTTGACTCCTGTGCCGGGCCTGCACTTTGCGCTGGGGAGCGATGGTTGGCTCCGGGCAAACGCATGCCAGGGACTACCCCACCAATTTGCTTGCGGAGTCAAGCAAGTTACAATTCCCCACACGCGGGCGTTGGCCCAATTTAATTTCCTGGCACGGCTGTAGCCACCGTGTCCTCGTGCTACACAGATGAAGCGAGATCCTGAATTACGGGCTACTCGCCTTACTGTTTCATTCTTGCCTGCTTGAAAACTCAGGATCAGCCTGTGAGAGAGTACTGGGCATCTGCAGGAGGCATTTTGGTGTAAGAATGGTTTTTGCTGGAAGAATGGTTACCTGCAGCGGGTTAGGTAGTGGCCTGTTCCTAGGGACCGCAAACGGCTTGTGAAAACCACCATCCTCTTCTGACACCGGCATCTTTAAAATGGAGCTGGTAAGGAGATTCTGAACAAATGAACAAGAAAAAAAAAAAAAAAAATCAGAAGAACGTTTTATTACAGCTCAGCAGAACAAGAAAAGAAATTAAATCTGAAAGTATTCAGAAGCAGACCCAGCCCATCACGTAACACCGGGCGCAGTCACGAGTGGAGGGGCAGCCTCAGAGCACACCAGAGCCTGCAGGACCCAGGCTGGACTTTGGAGGAGCCTTATTACGTGCAAGGGTTTCACCTCGTGATGCTCCCAAGCACACGAGTGACAGGAACAAAACTGAGCAGTCCCACGGAAGCGCATAGCCACCATGCGCACGCTGGAGCGCCTCTGCACAAAATAACCCTGTTTTTTTTTTTTTTCTTTTAACGGTTCTAACTCCGTAACCTGGTCATTTTTATACACAGATGCAGATGTCCTGTAAGTGCATGCTCTTTACCGGCTGCAACTACTGCTAACTTCTATAGGCAGCGCAACGATCTAATTAAAAGGTGTTTGCCTCTTATCTGCTGTGTATAGGAAAAGAGTGTGAAAATAGTGAATAATGCCTTCTAGTTAGGAATGTCATATATAAACTATTCTTTCTGTTCCATTTAAGAACTGGACAGGATGTGAAACTGAAAAATCATTTGGTGGTGTGGAAGCCTGTACTTACTGGCACATCTTGCATAGTAGACGCATGTGTAAAGAGCTGAGTGTTCAGGTGCTCTCCTTCCCAGTGGTTTGAGCAAAAAAAATGTCCAGCTTTATCTGTTGGAGACTCCACCTGAAAGCAAGAAAGGCACTGTGAAAAAAAAAAGCAGTATCTAACTGATCAAAAGGAGATTTATCTGCCAAATTTTTAACAGGCTGAATAAATATTCTTCACAGTTGTGCATAACACAGATTTACAGGGTAATCTTTTACAGCAACCTCGCTCTTTGCAGAAAAATATGTTCAAGGTTCTCAAAAGAACACCATCTAATAGGACTTTGAATACTTGCACTCAGCTTTCTGTCAGTATTCAAGAGTTTAATCCCCTAAAGAAGATGGAGAACGTATGTATTTTTGGAATTTTAGTGACAAAGTAATATAATGCAGTGTCCTCAAATCCTCAGGTTTCTAAGTCACTCCATGTAGCTTGGTCCCTGTGGGGTTCTTCTATAGTTTTCACCAATATTAGAAGGACTCAATCCAAATTCCGGTCTAATTTCTTTTTCTTTTTAAGTTTCAAATGAAAACTGCATTAGAACAGCCCAAGCAAACCCCTGCTGAAAACAGCAGAAAGACTTCTATAGAAACCAATGGGGGCTGAATTAGGCATGCCTAGTACACTATACAGAACCGGCACTAAGATCTTGGGGCTCACATGAAAGAAAAACAGACAGCGCTATTTAACAGGAAAGGTATTGCTATAAGTTTCACAGCAAAGAGTGCTGAATTAAATTGCCTCAGGTAAGTTTGCAATTTACCTCTTGTTTGATTTTCTTCAGCAAAGGGGGTCCACTTTCATGTAGCCCAGGCATGATTGCAGTCTCTTCAGACTCCTGCTTGATAACGTCCTGCAGATCTTCTACAAGATGAGTCGGAGTTTGAGGCTGAAAGGAAGGAATGTTATATTTGAGTGCCAGAACATCCCTCCGCACTAATATCAAAGCAACTTTTATCATTGTTTCCTTCTTACCAGCATTTTCAAAGGACCATATTTGATTTCCTGAGCTGCAAGTGCGTTTTTGAATGGAGTGGGTGTTCTTGGAGAGCTCTCTAATATCGACCTCTTGATTGCTGGAGTTCTGAAACTTTAAAAAAAAGGCAGAAAAACTTTGAAGGGATGCATTTGGAAACAGTAGCCCATAATAAAAATATGCGCATGAAGATAATGACTGCACTAAGACTTTGATGAATGTTTTCCTGCAAGTTGACATCTTGTTTTTGTGGAAAAATATCTATTGCAATATTAGAAGGCAGAATGGCTTTATTCAAAAAAAAGGCAAGTCTACATGCCCAATCATTCTTTATTAATAAGCTACCCTGGTAGTTATAAAATGGAAGCATTTTTCTGAAGCAAGAAGAATCTGGATGTACTTGCAAACAACTCTGCAGGAAGCACACAGTTACTCGGGCTTTTGCTCTGGTTGCGTCCAAAACTGACAAAACAAACCCTCATGAATCTGACAATACAGTGCTGGAAGAAGCTTACAAATGATGATTTTCCTTCTGAGTCCGGAAAGGCTGGTCCCTGTGGAATGGCGTCGTAACAGCCATCTTATGGCCACACACTGGGGTGGAAGTTAAAGCGGGGTTGTCCAGGCTCAGGTTTTCATGATTGCTTGAGGTGTTTAAAAACTGTAAATAGTGAAAGAGAAAATCATTTGGAACTTCCAGATGACTAGGCTGATTTTTAAGTTAAATCTACAGAAAGAAAGAAAAATAAATTACTTTCTTCTGGTTGACATAAGTGTTTTTCCTAAACCTACAGATGGGTGCATGTGGGGTACCTGACTACGTGGGAAAAAAAAAAAAAAAAAAGTTCAGTGAACAGTTTGGTTGGGACATTTGGGAAGCAAAACCTATCATCTCTAGAAAGGGGACTTATAAACAGAATGATAGTCCATTCCAGTGAGAAACATCCTCCACCACTTAGAGAGTCAAATCTTAAAAGCCTGATGTGGGTTTTCTGCAAAAAAAATACAATTAATATTAAGAGCAGTGTGCCTACGTAAGAACTGAGTGAAAATGAAGAAGGGATGTTTCAGGAATAAACCCACAGGATATGGGGCTAAGTTCCATGAAAGTTATCATCAGAATCTAGGCACTTGAAATAAAGTATTTATGACTGGAAAATAAATTTCCTATCATTGCTGTCCAAACAAAGTGTGCCGTTTTTACAGCATAAGATGAAAACTATGGCCCTTGAGCGGTGCGTGAAGTGCTCTGCAATGGAAATCTCTGACTGCAAAGGAAGCAGTGGTGTCGGAGAGGGGGAGTTATTTTTGCAGGAATTCCACTTAGTAACCTAAAATACTTTTCCCACTTCCAGTATCTATGAATCTGTTAGTGTATCTGTATCCCTTCTTCTGATAAAGATTTGCTATAAGATCTGTTGCCTTCTGGACTTACTTATATCCCATTAAGATTTTTTTTTCAATATGTGAAAATACAGATCTCATTGGATAAATAGTATATGCCAAAGTGGAGATAGAGTAGGAGACCATTACATGCACTCTTTTAATAACCGTCAATGAAATAGTGTTTTTCTGACTCTAAGGATCAAAGCCAAACCAAAGACTAAACCAGCAGAAATACATGAGCAAACAAAAAAACCCCAACATGTTTAAATAGTGCTGCAGCTGTGAAACAAAGCAACAAACAATAGGAACTCCAATGGGCAGATCAGACAGTTTTAACAGGCCAATTTTCTCTTCATTCCTCTTCCACCCCACCCCACATGGCTTGAGTTAAGGATGGGGAGCCATGATTTGAATTTGCGGGTTGTTGTTAGTTTGTCTCACAGCCTGAATGCTATTTAAATGCAGTTTGGGGTTTTCTAGGTCAATGAATCATACTGTGAGTGGACAGAGATGGAAAGTATTACAAATGATCAGAAATGTTAAACTCTAGTAGCTGAAGGAGTTAAAAGCAAGAACAAAGCAAGCAATCACATTCCCCTACAAAAATGATCCAAATGAAAAAAAAAATAAAAACAAAAACCACACATGAATTTGAAATAAGAGAATCAACAGTTAGCTTGCTGATCATCTAAACCCAGTGGTGAAGAGTTAAGAGCACTGAGAAGATTCAAACATGGAGTGAAATCAGCAAGCACAACGGCGATTAGTCATTTGTTCCAAGGGATTAGTTTCTAAATTGTTAACACTGCGGCGACTTTTGAGAATTAGTAACATCTGTGCAGAAGTCTTGATCTACCTGCGAGGGAGAGAAGGGCAGGCTTTTGACAGGGGAGCGCTTAGGAGTTGAGCTGCTGTCGTCAGCCAGGACCAAGGAGCTACCGTGGCCCCTGGCTGAGGGGCTGGAGAGCCCTCTCCTTTTGCGAAGAAGGAGCCACGGGGCCGCGCTGCACTGCGAGGCACATAAGGACTTGGGTGAGCCGGGAGGGCCCTGACTCGACATGATTTTGCTCAAGTATGTGATGGGGTGTCCGTGAGGTCTACAAGCACTGGCCCCTCTTTGCTGAAGCTGCACGGCTCTGCCTGAGGGAGCTTTGCTAGCCGAAGTGTCTGTGTCTTCAAAGAATTCAAAACTGCTGAGATCACCCCGTGATGAAGGATCCTGAAACAACGTGGGAGGCACGGAGCTATCAGACAGTGTATAGTGCCACCTCATGAAAATACAGCGCTAAGAAATGCCAGTAAGCAACAATAAAAACAATCTTTCCCAATTCAAGGCAGCTTGACCCTGTTTACTTGAGTAATACTGTGAATGCTTGTTTGTGTTTTTAGTGTATACCCTCAGTGTACCGAGTTGTCCAACATCCCAGTGTTGCTGGCAACTCAGTTCCTGCAATGAGTCAAACGATGTCCTTACGACTTTACCGGTATTAGCTGCTCTGCGTGAAGACGGTGCCTTTCATTACAGAAAAAAGGCCTGGGCTGGACTCTGAATGAAGTCCGTCTCCTCTTAACCAGCGTGACTGCTGAAGCCACGTTGAGTGTGAGGTGGCCCACGCCATTGCTGCTCAAGTAAGATGCCACCACCAAAGGCACTTCAACACGCTACTTATGTTACACATAGCGTCTGAGAGACCATAACAAAAAAAGGCCAGCAGCAGTGCCAGTCAGTTGCTCGGTATACAGCGTTTCCAGTTCTTTAGATTAACTAGGTGAGCTCCTTAAACTTTGAGAAGCAGCTATCGATGCCACACAGACAACCTTTAAAAAACAACACAGATAAATGAACAGCCTCATATGAAACAAGAGCATGTGTCTCTCCTGACACAAACAAATATCATCTAACTGTTTAAAATGTCTGTTGGTGTCTCTGATTTTGTTTTAAGGAGACTTCATGTAGTAAGAAACTGTTTTAAACTCCTATTTTGCAGTATGCTAAAAATCACACTTGCATACCGAGATGCAGCAAGGAAGGGAGAAACCCTCAAAGAGCATACGTATCTGCACTCGAGGGCTGCATTTATGAACAACCGTGTGTGGTTATTTCACAAGGCAAGCTTCAGCTCTTGAAGCAATTAGAAGCTCCTCAGAAAAAAGAAACAGCTTTAGGACGCTCCCAGCTCCTTTCCCCTTAGTCCTTGACCACACGCAAAGTCACCTGAGGCGACGGTTCTACTTACGGAGTCTATTAACTGGAGTGTTTCTGCAAATTCTAAGAGATTCTTAACATTGTCCAGGATGTTGCTCTGGTGGACAATCATGCACCTCGCAGGGGATGCACTTTCCTCAGGTAAGCAACCGTGGTCCACCGGCGGAGAGGGAGTACAGTGGTGATGTTCCCCCAAACAGGAAACAGGTGCACTGTCACCACTCGTCCTGGCACCGTCAGCGATTGCGGTGCTGTGCCAGCCTGTGTAGTTTGATGTGTGGTTCTGTGTCTAAAGGAAGAAGAAGAAGAAGAAAAAAAGGGGGGGGAAAAGGCAGAAGGAACTTAGCAATGAAATTGCACAAGGTGTCAGATGCCGCTGGAGGAAAGATAAAAGCAGTTGCATCATCATCTAAAGACTTATGCCCATGAAACAATTGTCAAGATGTTTCCTTTCATCAGCACAAGATCTCATTTTAAGTAACAGCGGCATTGTATTTGTTATCCCCAAGTTACCTCAGTATTGATTTCCAGGATTATGAGCATATATCACCACTAATATACAAGTAAGTCATACTGCGTTACTCCAAAAAGCTCAAAGTGACTGTAAGTCATTTTCTGTGAGAAGCAA
Source organism: Nothocercus julius (assembly GCA_013398735.1). NCBI lineage: Eukaryota > Metazoa > Chordata > Aves > Tinamiformes > Tinamidae > Nothocercus > Nothocercus julius. Next base: position 7,498,657 of record VZSV01000023.1, on the reverse strand, counting down.
GAAATGGCAGGAGTTCCCTACTGAGCGCTCAGCACTGTAATAGGCTAAAGAGTTTAAGAGTTAGAGTTGCTTTTGTTTGCTTATCTCCTTTTCTTCTTCTGTCCCTGTCTAATGCTACAGCTTACACCAATGCAATGAAGAGGCTGTCAAATCAACATGGTTAGGAAAGCAGAAGGACAAATTAACAGAAGTTTCTTTCCAGTGTGATCATGCAACAGAAGAAATTGCAAAACATTAACTAAAGTTAAAAAAGTGGCCAAACTAACGTATCATGCATGCAGTTGTTTTACTATTAATTTAAATATCTGCTGGCTATCACCTATCTTCTAAGATGATTTGGGCATCCTTGGCTTTGGTGATAGTGATTAAGTAAATACATCAAGGTTTTCACATTTTAACATCCAATGGCACATACCGCAAAGTGTAAGAATACAGTAATAGCCAGCATTTTTTCACACATGCAGTTATGAAGGATCTAACATTATTCAGATAAGTAAAACAAACTGTCAAACATGCACCAAGTCTGAAGCTTGCAAAGTGTATAATACACAGTTGAAGAAAAGAATACAACAGAGAAGAAAAATCGGATGTACAGGCACTACATTTTCATCATATGAACCATTGCACACTTTCAGAAATGCAGATCCTGCTGATTTAAGATCTGTGGGATTTTTCATTTTAGCATCGTCATCAAATTTCCAATATTACATAACATGACAGAGCCCAGCCCTGCTCCCACTTTTCAGAAGCAAAATAACTGCAGTTTCTTTTATAAAAGAATTCACAAAGCAAATGCGGACAATATATGTGCTATGTTTCATCCTTTTAAAACGGAAACATAGAGCCTTGATTAGTACCAAAGGCAAAGAGGGAATAAAAAGTTAGAAAGACAAGCACTGGGGTAATGCTGCTATCCCTCCATCCAAGCACACAGTGACAGTCTTACTGGTAATGCCTGCTGCCCTTTCAGTTCATTCTCAGTCGACATTAGTAGCAACTCTAATTCCTTTATTCGTTTTTCTTTCTCAGGGTCTTCATCATTATAGTGTCTCTGAAATTAAGAGTTAAGGGAAAAGAAAAGATAAAGGTCTGATAGGATGTAGCAACTAAAATGCTTATGGCTTGCCGTCCTGTGGTTTTAATAGCCAAATTAGACTCCAAGATGAAACAAACATCAGCTGGGCTTTCCACTAGCACAGTCCCTGCTGAACTTCAGTACAAACATTTGAAATGGAGAAAGTGAAAGCTAGCACACCAGACGTAAACTACTGTGTCTTAAATTCACTTCAGAAGAAGCAATCATTATCCATGTCAGAACTCCCCCTCCTTCCCCATTTTCGCTCTTCACACTCATTACATTAAAATCCTCAATGCAAAATCTCCACATTTTGACTTGCATATCAAACATTTAACAAATTGGATCTTGAAAAGAGGTTCAAATTATCTACCTGAATAGCTGCAGCAGCTGGCTGAGGAACATTGAGAATATTTACATGCAGTGCTACTGGATATGGGATCTGACCAGGGACCTAGGCCAAAAAGCAAAAGACACTAAAAGTTATTATTTCTATCACATTAACTGACCTGCATTGTGAATTTCCATTAAAGACAACTTCGAGTTTAGGTACTTTTATAACATTTATAATCTACAGAGAGGAAAGAGCAATAAAAATAATAATAATAATAAAAGTTTAAAAGACAACTAAGCACTTCTTAAAGGAAGAAAATTCATATATGAAGTATCTACCCTTCCTGAACGAGAAAAGATGAATAATTTATAGATCCATTTGTACAATTTTCTACATTGAAGTGAAAATACTAAAGATGCATTTGATTGTAATCTAAAACTTTGTAATGTAGCTGATCAGCCTATTTCATTATTAATCATTAATAGAAAAAAATAAAAACAATACTTGTTTACTTGATTCTGACAGGTCACCCACAAGCATGTTACTAAAGCAGGATTACCCAGATTCAACTGATTTTCAGCATGGGTAGAATTAACTGCTATAAGAAATGGTACTCCATGCTACTGAGTGGTGTTTTGCCTTATGTTAAAAGCACCACATCCCATTTCATCCCTTCGATGCCAGCAACCGATTTGAAATGTACATATATTTATGCCCATTTTGCTCAAAGACGACCTTGCCTGACATCGAGGACCTACGAATCCTGCTGAACAGTGACCCAAAGGGCTTACCAACCTTTTCCGACCATCCACCCAAGCTGGCCAAAAGACCATCCACCCGCTCCCCAAAGCCAAGGGGGCAGAAGCTCTTGCAGGAGCTTACGTTTTGTGGCTCCGGGAGGTGGTAATAGGAATAGTCATTGCTCAGGGGGGCCTGGCCGGCCACCGGGAGCTGGGCAGAAGGCGCTCCGTGAGCAAAGCCCATCAAGTGAGCGCTCTTCTGGTAGCCAACGGCTGCCGATGCCAGGCTGCCTTTGGAGGACTCCTGTAGATAGCCCTCCTGCTCGACCTTGCGGCGCATGGTGGAATTCCAGTGGTTCTTGATGGCATTATCGGTTCTGCAACGGGAATACACAAATGTGAAGAGCTTTACAAAATAAAATGTAAATTCAAGCTGAAATCAAGCAACAGGGAACTGCTGCGAGTGTTTGTGTTCAAAACCTAGTGCTTTCTCCGACCTTCTGCCTGCCTCCCTACCTTTGAAAATTACTACTCTCCACTTCTCAAGAAAGATTTTTACTATAAAGAGTAGGGAAAAAGATGGGTGGGCTGCTGTTATTTAAAAACTTTTCGGAGCACCCTCAACGCCTTGTATCAAGTTCGCAGACTGCAAGAAATTGAGAACTTTGGCTTCACTGCATCCTCATGAGACAAGGCGACAGTGAGGACTAAGCCACTCTTTGAGGCAACCCTGAGTGACTACATTGCATTTGTAACTCTTAATATTTCAGTGGAACATTATTGTATCTCTTTGCTCGAAAGATAGAAAACAGCTGTGAAAAAACTGACTTCCAGACAACTTTCTGGTGGGCCACCTAGACAGTGATACCATCACGCTATACAAAGACATTCTGTGAACAAAACCGATACGTTTTTTCTCAGCTGCAGAAAAACTGAGATAGAAATTCTCAGATACATGAGTCAGAAAAAGCTTATAAAAACTTGTTACTGAGTTTGTGAAATTTTAAGAGTACTCTTAGAAGTAACTCCTTTATTAGAAAAACCTCACCATCACACGATATTGTTGAAAGAAATATCTGTGATATATGGAAGCTACAGAAAAACCCTCTCTAGCGGCTAATCCATTTTTTGTTTTCTTCTACAAGGAAACATATGGAGTGCCCACTTAAAAATATGCCGCAATCTTAGGCACTGCATTCAGATCTTGAAGATATTTCACCAAACAACAAGAATAAAACTAAGAAGGAAAAATAATTTTTGTTTACATTATGCGCTCAACTGCACTTCAGGTGGAGTCACTTTTACTGCAAACCGAGTAAGACACTGAATCTCTGAATTCATATGCAAGTTGTAAACTTTGAATGAGACAGAAGACCGCAACTGAAGGAAGTCTACTTCTTCTATCTTATACATCAATTTTTACAGGTCAAAATTGTCTGACCGACTCAGGAGCAATTACAAATGCTGAGGCAACCTTCTTGTTAAATCGTTCTGAATAAACAGACTATGTTGAAGGCATACCCTTAACTGAATGCAAATTATGTTCCACTTGTAGAGCCTGATCCTTCACTGTTCAATGAATTTAAATGTTGTCTGTTATTTCAAGTACAAGTAAGTTTACACAAATATTTAGGAAAATGTTACGGTCTTGATCTAGTTATTGATTTTTTACCTACGACAAACATTAAAACCATGTACAAACAGCATATTATTCCACATACTGACCAAACAGAATGGTTCCTCACTGGGAAAAATGCACACTGATGTCATCGGCTTTCCAGGATTTGAGCCCAAATTTTTAATCTATACTGTGCAGTCCCAGGCAACAGAAACAGACTGCTCAGGCCTGCAGCTTTTTCCTTTTTTCCTATTTAAGAGCTAAAGGTATATGTCATTACCGTCCAGGCAGCAACTTTGCAATTTCTGCCCATCTGTTTCCCAGTCTCTTGTGTGCCTGGTAAATAATTCTATCTTCCTCTTCTGTCCAGGAGGTTTTCTTCACTTCTGGATTCAAATGGTTGTGCCACCTCTCCCTGCACTGTTTTCCAATCCTTCCCTTCAAATGCTTAGCAATGACAGACCAGCGCTTTGGACCGTATTTCTGCACGAGTTCTATTACCTTCAAAGAAGGACATAAAAACTGCCTGTATTTAATGATGCATAATGAATCAATGCAATTTTTCTATAGTGGAGCAATATTTTCAATGACATTTCTCAAAATTGCAACAGCAAAGCTAACACACAATTAAGGCTTCCCATGTCCCCTTTATATTTTTACCCAAAAGGAAAAGTCTGGTAATAATAAAGACAATCCAGACTGCATTTCCACATCACAATGTCGGAAATCAACATGAACTAATTTGTGTAGAGTGTTTAGAAAATACTATATAAATATTTATCATTGCTATCACAGGATCAGTCCTGTCTCAGGCCATATCAGTGTCAACATCACTGAAATCTCCAGTGGTTTTCTCTCAATACATCAAATCCACTTTTATGGTATTAATCAGATAGAATGGAAAACTGCTCACCCTTTGATCCTCCTCTTTAGTCCATGGGCCTTTGATAAGTTCTGGGTTTAATACCTTCTGCCATCGGTGCTGGCACTGAACATCTGTCCGATTCTAATGCAATGAGAGATATGCAAAGTAAATAATTCTTTAAAAAGATGAACATCGAACGATACTGCTCTTATCAAGGTACACTTACTTCACTGAATCTCACCGCCAACTACTATTACTAAATTGCACGGTAGTGATACAGTAGGTCTGAAAAGGAGGTGCCCAACTACCAAGTTGCTCACTGACCTAGACAATATTTCTATATTTCTGCAGTTTCTGCAGTTATGACTGTAGCAGCAAAACTACACAAACTGAACCTTCACCATCTGGCACAATAGCTGTCATTTTTAAAAAGAGCTTTCACATGCAGTATTTCTACAACAGCTGAAGAGCTCAAAAAATATTTTTTGAACTGCACTTGCAATTTAGCAAAGCTATTTTTCCTCTGCACTGAGGCATTTTGTTTCGGTCTCGTGTCTACTGCATCTACTGCACCCTCTGTTCTTTGCTTGTTTGAGGTTTTCCAACCCTTCCTGAGAAGTGAAAGGAAAATTAAGGTGAGGACTTCCAGAGTGCTCTAACTAAATGAACTGCTGAGCCCTCAACCTACAGAGGTTTTATATCTTCTGCGAAAACTGAACTATGACACAGCCACTCCCCTTTCCTTTCCTTGGAACCCCCTGATAAAGAGTTGTCACTAGAACTGGAAACAGAAACCAATATCCACTTACAGGAAGGAAATTGGCAATGACTTTCCAGTCTTCTGTGCCGTTCTGCTCCACAAGCTTCTTCAGTTTCTCATCCTGAATCACCAAGAAAAACAAACATAAATGATAATGCACCCCCAAAATCCCCAAATTTATACTACTAGCTTTTTATGCATTTGTTTCTTTGTGGGATCATATCCTGATATTAAAGAAGGGAATCATTAAAGAAGGGAATCTGTGTTCTTTTTTTGTTTTTAATTGTCCAAATCAGGAGACTTTTTTTCTTTTCCTGTGGATTTTGGCAAGTTCTTTAAAGGTGCTGTAGGAGCAGGACTGACTTTTTCTGGGCTTCTGTGTGACTCAACTTACACATTCCCATTTACTGTTCAGAGCAATGAGTGTTGTTCTTGCACTGGACTTACAGGAGTGCATGGATGGTTAGATGCCAGGCACATGAGTAACAGGGGAATTCAATAACACTCAGGCACCCAGCTGCCTTGGGACTGCTAAAAACCACAGTCTTGAACTTCAAATGTCTTGAAAGCAATGGAAGTACCAATAACTTGCTCATCCCCTGTCAGGGTGCAACGAATGCCCGATTACAGTAACAGCCCCTTTTTGCTGCTGATCACTGTGAGCGGGTTTTGCGCTCTCATCCACGATTAAATAAAAAAAAAGGAAAACAAAAAGACCTTACAAGAGGTGACCTGTTACTATTTATATACCAATAGAAGTTGGTAGAGAGAAGAAAGTCAAAACATAATTTAGTAATTGTATGAATATACTTCACAATAAACTTAGAGCAATTAAATGGTGACAGGATATCTACGTGGCAGAAGACCTGATATCAGAATTTATCTGGAAAGTCAACACAAGGGCACTAAAATATATAGTGACCTTTAAAAGTTAAATACACCTTGAATGGCTAATTTCGGTACTGTTAGATTTTTTTCTTCTAGCTTTTAACTTACATCCATGCAGAATCATAATGCTACAATGAAAGGGCCCATTTCACATGGCACCAAAGGAAGGGCTGCAGCAGTTTCTGCCACAGTTGTTTGCTGCTGTGGGACACCGAGCACACGTCAGCTCTCACATAGCAACCATTTTCAAACAAAAAGAGGCAGCAGTAGCAACCAAACACTGCTGCCAGTGACTCTTAATCTGTTTCTCCAACTGGGATCCCAGAGAGACTCGAGTATCTGATATGTAGACTTTGCTGGACATAAAACCTGCGGTTTATGCATTTCATCTAAAACAAATCAACACTTCTCAAAGTTAAGTCAAACAATGAAGGTATCTAATGGGTCAAAAACATTGTCCTTATTCATATAATGGGATTGTTGCTGAAGTCATTGGGTAGAACTTAAACTACGCTTCGTCTTTTCACATGCACTAGAGGAGAAGATGGATGAACTCATATTTACCTCTTCACGGGTCCACCTGGTTTTTCCTAAATGACGTTTTCCAGCTTTAGGGAGCAGACCATCATAATCGTGATCATACATCTCAACATCTTCATCATCATCATCACTGCTGTATATGCTGGAGAAGGAAACACAACGAGACATGGAGTGGAACATGGGGACTTGAGCTACTTAACTGCAAAGCAGACAAAAACCACTACAATCTTTACAAAGGTTACACAGATAAAAGTTTTAAAACTTGCACAACAAGATTTTGTTCTGCATTCTGTTGTTCTAACATTCTGAACTGGTTCTGCTGTTTTTGGTATCCACAGATACAAGCAAAGGGCTGGCAACCTTCTTATTACTGTGCATGTTTAGACCTGCTCATACTGTTAGATCAGTGGTGAATTACACTTTTGGCAAGCTTTCAACCAATGAAGGTTTCAAATTAAAATACAATGTTTGGGACAATGAAGCGAACAAGAGGCTGCGTCCACTACACAAGTGCACGCTCCAAATCTTTAACTCATGCCATACACTTTGGAAACTACTGGGTTTGTATACTGGGCTAAACCCCCAAGCCTTTCCTTTCTGGCCTGTGGCATGCACCATGAAAAATATGCTGCAGGTAAGAAGTTTAGCAGAACTTGCAGTGAGGTGTGTGGCCTCCTCCAAGCCACTGCTGGGTCGCCTGTCACCTCCACCCTCAACTCACCCGCACGATGCCCCAGTCCTAGGGCTCGCCAGGTCCCACATGTCCCTCCCCGCAGCTTTTGCCCCAGTGCATCATGCTAAGCAGGCTCCTGTTTGTCACTGTAGTCCCCAGACTTGAATGGGGCTAGTGGTTTGTACATTTAATAGAACAACTATACAGCTCCCAAATGAGACACACTGTGTATAAATGCAAAAAAAGCTTGCCAATGACAGCCTTAGTAGAGACTCTGTTTATGATACTGATATGTAGGGGCAGAAGTTTCTCTAATTGACTAAAGTAAAGCCAGTAAATGGTAGCATTAACATGCAATAAACTGTAACATGAAAAGTGCCTGCCATTCATAGAAAAGGTTGAGGACAAGTATATTTAATCACCTGCAACTAACAAATAAATGATTGAACCATTTTACACAACATATTTTCCTAGCTTATGACTTTATTACCTCTTTATTTACCTCCACTCCATTTCTTTATACCTCATAGGGTTTTTGAAATACTCTGCTACTCACTTAATACATGACTAAGGGATTTCCCTGGAGGCAAAAATGGGCAAAAAAAGAGATCTATTATTATTTTTCACAGGCAGTACTTGCTCTATCGAGTTGGATAAAATTAAAACTGTGTGTCCTGCACCAGGACCTGTCTTTCTGGTGGGTAGTATTTTATTTCCAGACTTAAGATATAAACAGAAGTTTTGGAACTTTAGCTAAGAGATAATAACCACAGTTCTAGCAAAGACGCAATGTCATGATGTGAGACTAATAACTGTGATATATCTGAGTTGTTAAAGTATGAGTAAAACATTCGGTGAAAAGGCTTTTTTTCTTGGTAATAAAACAAGCAACCCCACCAGTTACTTATTAGGTACTGTTTTTCCTGTGAACCTGTTTTCAGGGAATTACTCTTTAAGTGAAGCATACAGGCTATTAGCCAACATGCAAACACCTCCCAAATGCAAACAGTTGAACATATATTCTTTTAAAGCATACTGGGCTAAACCCCCAAGCCTTTCCTTTCTGGCCTGTGGCATGCACCATGAAAAATATGCTGCAGGTAAGAAGTTTAGCAGAACTTGCAGTGAGGTGTGTGGCCTCCTCCAAGCCACTGCTGGGTCGCCTGTCACCTCCACCCTCAACTCACCCGCACAATGCCCCAGTCCTAGGGCTCACCAGGTCCCACATGTCCCTCCCTGCAACTTTTGCCCCAGTGCATCATGCTAAGCAGGCTCCTGTTTGTCACTGTAGTCCCCAGACTTGAATGGGGCCAGTGGTTGGAGCAAGGCTCCTGCTGTCCTCCTGGGATGGGCTCCATCCCCTGCTGCTGTTCAAGGTAGAGGCACTTAGCTCTAAGCGACACACAGAGCCAGCTGCGTGACTGCCTTATGCCAAAGGAAGTTTAGTGGCTCATTCTCCAAGTATCATTCTGAAAACTGATTTCGCCGATAGTAAAAGCACCAGGTAACGCATCCAACGGAGTGACACTTCCTGTGCCGTGAAATGTTACAGGCACATCAAAGAAATGCCGCGCCGAAGCAGGAGGAGAACGTTAGCGATGAGAAGGTTAAAAGCATTTAAATGTGATGCCAGTAATGTAAATGATTTATTTAAATAACCCAGGCCTTGTTGTTGCACTGCAGAGCTATGAGCAAGTCCCAGTGCATTACCCGGGCTCTCCAGCAGGAGTAAAGGGCCTCGGGATTTTAGGACGCCCGCTCGGGAGCTCCCTCTCGGCTCTGCGCTCAACTTTATTCCCCCTCTGCCCCGGGTCCCTCATGCCGCCAGGCGCGGCACAGCCCGGCGGGCGAAGCGCCCGAGCCCCGCGCAGCAACGCGCCGCTTTTCGACGGGGCAATCGACTCGCGCAGCCGTACCGGGT
>VZSV01000023.1:7471986-7486584 GCA_013398735.1 Nothocercus julius | reverse complement strand
TCTTTCTGGTAAAGGCCAGACCATATTTGGGGAACTAAGGAAGTCAGGAGGCTGGAGAGAATGTTGGCGCCTAACAACGCATCTGGGTGGCCACACTGTATCTAGGCACTCTTGCTGGTGGTTGCGGATGCCGTGTTCCCTTCATATGGAAAAAGGACATTAATCAGGCAAAATCCAAATTAGTAAAAATCCACAAGAGTGGAGGTTTTTTGTTTGGAAAATGTTGCTTTCATTGCTGATGACTGGAATGATACTTCCAAAGCTCTGCTCGGATCTAATCTTGAATTCCTGGCAGAAGGCTGTTTAAATCAAGAGTGAATTCTGAGTGCCACTCAGCCCGTGAGTGTGGCTTATGTAAATAGGCCTGGAGCAAGGCCTACAGTCAATACAGCTGTAAGGGCACGAAAGGATTCATCCGATCTGCTCTTGCAAGTACCTTCAACCTACTGGGAATAGCTCCACTACTTTCTGTGACTGAAAACGCTCAATTCAGTGAAGTGCTGTGGTCGTGTCACCTACCATTTCCCATAGAGGTATGACCTGAAGCGTGCAAGGTTGCATCTCTTCCTGCTTCTGTGGGAAATATTTTCCCATGTTGATTTTTGCAAATAATTCAATGTTAACTGAGACAAATCCACTGTCTTCCCGATCTGGATGTAAATTTGCTGAAATAAATGCAAAGAATGTCTATTATTGCTCTCAAGAGAACTGTTAATATGCACAATTTTCTTCTGAAGGTTGCATATAAGACTACATTTCTTCTCCAGTGACTCTGAATAAATACTTTTTTTCTCTCTTCCTCCCAGAATATAAAAAAAGACATTTGGTTTGTAAAAATACATGAAATCACAAATAAGACATGGTTTTACTGAGCTTAAAATAAAGAGGGAAATAACACCCTGATGTAAAGATCAGTTTTCCCCTTGTCTGCATACATAAAAGCCACTAAAATCAGTAAGGCATGTGCATGCACACTGCTGCTGTCGCTTCATTCTTAATGTTTAGCTAAAATGAGCCACGACTATACTGTTTTCTTTTCTTTTTGAGCTTGTATAGCTTGAAGCAGAACAGGGTGTGAGGGTTCTTCTTTTTAATATATCGCTGTCAAAGCCCTAGAGGAAAAGAAATCACCCTTCTACATCTGAACATAAAGATCATATGCCCTAGATGGGCAGTATCAGCCCTCTTCTTGTCTTACTCTTCCAACTTCATTAATTAGTGATGTCTCTGAGCCTGTTTATAGTAATTGCATTAACTGACAGAGTAATTGTAAACAGTATAGCTACATGTTCTAGTGATCTTTTACTTACACAAATTATATAAGCAATTTAACAAAAGTAATTATATAAATGGTAAATACACATTGAATTATTTGATTTCCTCCACCTCTACTTCAAACAAAAACCTCAAAATAGAGTTAAAGCATGATTAGAAAATTCCAAAAGTCTTAGTTAGACATCAAACCCAGGATGTTCGTCCTTAGTATTTTCCTGTTGCGATGCGCTCTTTAGCTGGTATGATTTGGGCTGTCCTGTCTTATGCCTGGACTGCCATCCCCAGCCAGACATAACCAAATGAATTGTAAAAGAAAGTTATCTGGGAGAAGAGGAATAATAAGTCCTTGCCCTGGGATTTTCCAATTAGATGGGAGGTTGTTGCATAACTTCTTTCCAGGCTTTGGAAAATCCCAGCAACAATCTTAATGTATACATTGATCCTACTTTTTCTGAGTTTTTTACAGAATCTTAAAGGAATACTGTCAAATCCGTGTCTTACAACATGTGTGATCGTACCCTTTTTTTCTCTCTCTGTTTTTTTTTTTCCATATGTGGTCACATATGTTAGAAACAACCACCTGTCCTCCCCTCTGGTCCAATGTGATTGGCCTCTTAGAATGCCAGAAGGAACTTTATAAATGCTTGCTAATGTATGTGCTTTTTGTTTACTTTCTGCATTTCTCTCAGCCAGTGCAACGAAAATCAATAGACAACTTTCACTTTTTTTAGTTTCACTTTTAGACTCGTTACTGCAGAGTTTCAAAAGCAGCCGTGGTATATTTATCATTGAAAACTGGACTTTTTTGGATATTTTGGCCAAGAATGCTTTCAAGAAATGTTGTTAATACATTTGAAGCAAAATGCCAGTGTATGTTTTCCTTTCCTGTAGTCTTCCTAATGCAGTTTTTTCATGAAAGAAGATAAGAGGAGCGATTGAAATCACTGGGGAGGGACACGGGAGACTGGGGTTTAGCTCTGGCTGTCTCGTAGATCACATCCCTTAAAGACATGCATTTCTCCAGCTTCCCTTACCGTGCATGTAGATGATGCCCATGGATCCGCACCCACCGAGCCGTTCCAGGAAAGCGCGCTGGGAGCGTGAGCGCTGCGGCTGCGCTCTGCCTCCCTGACGGTACCTGCCGCGGAGGTGCCACGGGGCGTCCCCACCGCATTTGCATGTGCCCGGGGCCTCTGCCAGCGAGCACGGAGATGAAAACGGACCTCGCTCTGGACCTGGTGGGGCCAAAATATGTAGCAAACATGGGCCAGCGAGAGCGTTTAGTGCCCTATACCATCGTAGCCCCGCGCACGCTTGCAGCCAGACTGGAAAGGCAGAGAAAGGGCCACGAGCTGAGATGAAGCCGTCTCAGGAGCTTCCCTCCACCAAGCCAAGTAGATCCCCTCCTGGGGTGCAGAGGGATACAGATAATAATCGCATCGGTCACGATCTCCCCTGTGCTGCTGCAGGACGAGCTGCCGCTCCAGGTCGCGCTGGCAGCGCATCCCCATGTAGAAAGAGGCAAGGAGGAGCTCCAGCCTGGCGTTAAGCTGGACACCTCCCTTGACTGCTATTCCTGGCTTATGGACAGGCTGATTTGGAGCCTGCTACCTCTGTGCTCTCCTGTTAACACAGCAGAGCAACTACACTGAAAATCTGCAGCGCGTTGCGCCATAAAACTAGAATGAGACAGCAATGATCCGGGCTTACCAGCTGAGTGTGTTATTTATTTCTGTCTTTAAATTACAGTTAGCCTTCGCTCAGGCCAGATAATTATAAGAATCCAGTCCTAAGGCTAGACTGAATCAACTGAAATGTTATATGAAAAGGACAAGCCCCAGAATGACAGAAATACTCCCTTTTTGGCACAAAAATCTAAATTTTCCTCATGGCAAAGCTTTAGATGATCCTGCTGGTTGCAAAGGTGTGGGAAACTGAGCAGGGACCAGAGTGCTCCGTGCAACTCTTGGGAGAGAACCACAGCTGAAGGCGGCCCAACGTTAGATCGAAGGGCAGGGACATAACTGGCTGGAATTAGGATCCTCCACACAGGAGCAAAGGCAACTCTTCCACCTCTCAGCAGAGGTGTTTTTTTTTTGCGGTAAACCCTCTTTGTTTGTGTATGGCTTGGAAGGAGAGCAATGCCCGAGGCCCTCCAACTGCAAAACTAGAGCACTATAGGAGCCGAACATATGTTATACAAAAGATGTTGTCACGTTTGTGCTGAAACAGCACCATATAGGAGGCGCAAAATGAGGCTGGGGGCAAAAGGCACCAGTTCCTCAGCGGCCTCAGCATCTAATGGGCTGCCCAAACACAGTGGGCCGATGGTGAAGCAAGCGCAGTGCCCGCCGCGAAAACTACTCTGCTTGCCCTTCAAAAACCTACATCATCACACAGAATGATGTTTTCTTTCTTTTCTTTTCAAAGAACAGTGCCAACACTAGGTCGCATTTGTTGCCTATACGGCTCTTTCACCCACTCTTGTCATACAGGAAACTATATGTTTTCTTGCCTTTATTTTATTGCTAGCAGCTAGTATTTCAAAGGCAATTGCGGCATTTATTTATTTATTTAAAGCACGATGTGATAAAAAATATTACTCAATTTTGATTAATAATGCAGAACAGGACAAACAAATGTAAACAGAGGCAAATAAGTTTATTTTCTTAAGTGATTCATTTAAGCATGCTAATATGCCAAGGAATAGCCGTATGCCGTTCAAAATGATAAAGTAAAGCCTACTCACAAAAGAAGTGATTTGCTCTATGCACACGGTTTACCTAGGAGGGTGTGGTTACTATAATGTATGCCCGGCTGGCAAGCACAGAGGCTTTTGTTCTGGGGCTGCTTTTAAACGTGCCCTCCGTCGGAGCTGCGCCTTCGCGCTGGGTCCACGGAGGGGGAGAGGTCGGCCTCCTCTCTTTCCCACGGCGCGGCTCCCGGGGAGGCCGGGTGATGCCTGCAAGGTCTGCGGGCGGCTCCGAGGGGCTCCGCTCGGCCCTGCTGCGGCTCGGAGCAGAGCTCGCGCCGGCCGCGGCGGCGGCGCGGCTGAGGGAAGCGCGGCAAGCGCGCGCTCGCTCGCCTCTGCAATGGGCAACGCACGTCAAGGTCTCATCCGTGCCAGCTCCTGAAGTTCAGCCATATTTTTCTCTCGCGCGCCACTGGAGAGGCCCACCCTTCCCTTGCAACAGGCTTTTCCCCCACTGCTTCTATTGATTTTGCTGCACTGGAAAAAAATTTATTCGATTTACCCTGCTTTAAATGGGAAGATGGGCAGCCTCTTGTCCAACCTGTTGTCTATAGCATTAATGGATTACTTCTTGTATTGGCAGATATGAAAAGGAGCTGCATGTCCTTCTGTGGTCCTAACTTGCCCGTTGCAGTCTCTTAGAGGTTTCATTTTATAGGTTAGCCTGCTTTTAACCCCATCCTGTCACAGCTGTGCAACACATCACACACAAAACCCAACATCCCGCTGTCATCTTGCTATTTTTGATATATATACATTTTAATATAAATCCAGTGGTTTATTTAATTGTAAGCTTCTCTCTTTCAGTCTTTCTGCAAACATTGAATTAACTTTGTTAATTCTTCTCTTTTTTTTTGTGTTCTCCTTCACACTTAACACTACCACTATGGTAGCCTCATATAGACTAGATGATAAAGTTTTTCATTTCTCACCATATTTGTTTTACAACCTCAGGCCCTATGTCACTCCTTTCTGTATTAGTCAGCAGGAGGTGGCAAAAGATTGGCAAGACTTTTTTTCAGGCCAAGGCTGAATTAATCACCTCCATTTTATACCTTGCAACCCTTGCTACCCACTGCTATTTAAGAGCTTGTCAAAATTATGTTTTCAACAACGTTATGTTTACAAATAACATTATGTGTGTTCCAGTCTTCTTTGTGCCCATAAGCTTTTCCTTTTAGTTTAATTAAGTTATTCCTATGTCATGTCACTAGTTTTGACAGAAGTTTGCTAGAACCTCATACTAGTGAGACTAAGGAATTAAATAGGTGAACGAAGTAGTTAATAGGTGATTGCTGTTATTTAGATAACTTTGAAACAGACCTTGTGTTATTACTGAGTATTAGTGTCCAACAAAGTTTGTATAGTGTGTTTGAAAGTATATTCACACTATGTTTTTCTGGCAATAACTTTTCAATTTGTTTGTGACGTTGCATCTGCTTTCATTTACATTCACTGGTTTCCCAGTGCTGTAAATGCTTTGGGGACGTGCAGAATAATTCCTGAGCTCCCTTGTAACTGCTGATGGATAACATTCAAAAGCTTGTGGGGGGGTCTTGACTGGAAAGCAAAAGGATGATCAAAAGTATTGAAAAGTCTTATCCTCAGATTAGGTCCTAAAGATACATGGGCAACTAAATAAAACCTGGGTATTTGTTTATCTTTAAGGATTTGGGCATTCCTAGCTAAGTTAAAGAAGGAGTTACTCCAGCAAAGCAGTGACACAGGTGAATTGAAAAATAGGTCTATTGCAAGACTGTCTGGCTGAAAATGTTTGTTTTTTGTAGCTCTGTCGTGAAGGAACTACAAAGATAAATTGTGAAAATGAAAACAGCTTTAAAAGACAGGTGTCAAAATGGAATTTTCTGTGCTTTCCTTTACTTCTGCCTTTAGTGAAGACTGGTTAGTTATATAGAAAATGATACTTGGAGGACTCCTCTTACATTTCTTACTTAGATACCTTAGACTCTTGCTGTGCACTAGCTTGCACACGTGAAAGAAGCCATTAAATTTGTATTCACACTTTTCAGTGCCTTCATTATGTCCTTACTAATGATTGCACTTTCTGGACACAGCGGTGTTTGTGTCCCTGTTCTTTAAAGTTTTATTACTTCTATTTTGTGCTTCCCATATGTTTCCGGAGAGAATTCCCTTCTTTCTTTTACTAGTCTTGTTTCTGCTTGTTCTTTTTGTGTATGCCAATTAATAATGAAGACTGTGTGTGTGCTTCCCCTCCCTATGGCACAGTGTGGTTTTCTCTAGCTCTCACTTTCTGTGAAAAGTAGGCCATCTACTGTTGCTTTCTAGTATGGATTATAGATCACTCAGCAAATGGCCATGTTATGCATATAACTTCCGAGCTGTGCTTCACAAGTGGGAAGCATAGTCCTCTGCTTATAGGGCACATTGCTTTCTGGAAGCAAGGGGAGGAAAAAGTCTCTAAGGCACACTGAAATCCTAACCAGTTCCTTTTTAACTTTTTTTTTCCTTTTTTTTTTTTTTTTTTTTTTTTTTTTTTTTATGGTAAGGAATGTGTTTGGGTTATATATCCAGCTCCCATTTTCTTACTGTCTGTGATTGTGAAAATAGTGGTCAGGTTTGTTCATCTAAAAGCCTTCTAAAATGGAAGTTTTCAGAGTTATACACGAAGTTATACATGGGAGCTCATCCCACCCAGAGATGAGCCCCCATCCCATATAGGAGAGAGGAGATGGGCAGCTAATAATTTAGACAAGTGCTAGTGTCAGGTTTTGTCAGTTTAGCACTTTTTTTCTTTTTCTTACTTTTTTTTTTTTTTTTTTTTTTTTTAAGTGTGGTTATGAACAGAAAAGTGACTTTAAAAATTGAATCTTTTTGCTACCCATATCTATTCTCCATATGTCCTCTGAGTCATATCTGGATAGTATATTGACAAAAACAAGCTCTAGTGCTGTCAGCATTGTAGAGCGTTCAGAGCTGTGAAAAGGGAGCCGGATCATCATCTGCCCGTTGTACCACCAACCAGGTCAGCAGTTGGGTTCTGATTCCTCAGTTATTTTTGGTCATGTTACAGAAACTGAGCATCAAGAGTGCTTAATTTTTCTGAGGTAAATTTGCTGTGGGGACACTTCACAAGAAGAAATGGAAGAATTATCCAACTTTGACCTAAATGTATAGCTATGGCCAGAAAAGCTGTATCTGATACTTATCTAGCAATAATGACCTCGTCAAACTGAGGTCCAAGCAAGTGTCAATTGGCCAAGTGACCGTGACTTGCCAGGCAACATTATTATTGGGAAAAAAAACTTCCTTTACTTAGTCACCTATTATGCTTAAGTCTGCGATAAAGTATTTGCTACTTTGTCCATTGAAAATAAAGCATGAATAACCTACCTTTGTTATACTCAGGATTTTTTTTTTTTTTTTTGTTCACTTGCCTTTATGTTTTCATATAGAACTTTTACTAAAATTCTTTATTCTGGTTTTAGGTAAATTAGAGTTCTCAGGGATATTCCATTTTCTCAACTAGAAATACAGGTATGATGGTAGTCTCTCCAGGGAGCATTTTTTTTTTCTAAATACACCTGCTTTACATAAGCAAAATTGCAGAACAATTCCATCTTCCTGAATAAGTATCTGCTTATCTTTAAATTGGTCACCAACAGAGAGGCAGTAAAAGTACCTTGAAAAAAAAAAAAGGCTCAGAGAATGGTAAAGTGAAATGGATCCTTAGTGGTTAGTGGGTAGAAATATAGGGTGAGTAATGACAGCTCACTGATCTTAAATAGGACAATTAGGGAACCAGCTAAATTGCTGGGGGGTGCATATGAATAAATAAAGAATCTACCCATAGTGATCTTTCACTTGGCAGATGTTGCTTTAACTTCATGAGGAGGCCAATGGCTGCTTTAACCCTCAGTCTCTGCCCAAGTTTAACTGGAATGAAGGACTCAGAGTGAGGAACTAAGAGTTTGCTGTGGCCTCGCACCAGCTAAGTGCCATTATGCGTCTGTGACCAAAGATTTCTCGACAGGCACGCAGGAGACATCTGATTACATAGGAAAAAGTAGAAACTAAGCTCAGATCCCCTTGATATCCATCTAGCAAGCTACGGCACACACACACACACTTGCTTTGCTCTGTAATGCCAGTGCCTTCTAGAGGTCAAGAATAAAGCGGAAGGCTTTTGCTTGTGGTTAGAAAAGACTCCTGATTCTCGAGGAACCTGAACAGGGCTGAGAAACATTTTGAACATTTCTAATATAAATGGTGCAGTAGCCAGCAGTAGCAATGCTCGATATCAAATTGTTCAATTCTAGTTTGCATACTTAGCCAAATAAATGTCACAAGATCCTCTTAGAGCTCATTACTCCTCTTAGAGCTGCTGCTTCAGGCTGCCTTAAACTTGAGAAGAAATTTTGTATCAGTTCTTGTCCACGTCTTCACAGGTTCCTTTGCCTATGCAACTGCATGGGATGCAAACTTTCAATTGAAACAGATATGCCTTAAACATATTTTTATATTTTCACACTAGCAGTCTTTACTGGAGGTTGGTTCTGTGGCAAATCATGCGACTTTTTTGACCTCATACACCTCTGGGCCTTGCAAGCAATTGAGGCAACGTTGCTGTTTTTGTTTAAATGGGTGTTGCTAGGTATTCCTGTTAATACTTAATCATTTTCTGTAGAAAAGTACTGACATGATTTTGCTGAGACACATTTTCCTGTGATTTTTGCAGATACTTCTCATCTCTGCTCCCCATGCCAGTGTTCCACATATTATAAAGGTTTAAAGTCAACTGGACGTTGTCATAATAAGAGCAGTACAACTTCAATCTTCTACAGATAGCAGTTTTTTTTTTTTTCCAGCTGTTGGTCACTGAGATGTTAAGTGCTTTTCTGTGAAGTCTGTTTGTTTTAGCTGACATAACAGGGACTGATCTGCAGTAACTGTGCCAAGGAAGGATCATCTTGTCTACACAGTTCATCCAGGCTCTGCCTTTGCTTGAGGATATTGAAGGTTGGTGATAACGTAGTAGAAAATACATCTTGCCAGCAAAGCTTTGAAATCTTGCCCTGTAAGCTGTGGTCCTTTTCCCCTCCCCACTTTTTTTTTTTTTTTTTTTAAATAGTTCCTCTGGAATTCCCCAGTAAGAAAAATCTTAACCTTTCCAGTGACACTTTAGTTGCACTTGGCAACCATACAGTTAATAAGTATTTTGTGTAATAGTCTAGCCTAATTGGCTATTTCTCTCCACCTAGTGCATTAAGACTTATATCTACTCTTCTCCCAGTGCTCCTTAGACAAAGGTGGCATTATTAGAAAACCCCCTCTTTCTACTGCCTTACCAGTATGTCAGAATTCAGTGATTCTCAAGCTTTTTTTTTTTTTTTTTTTTGACTTGTTCCAGGCTAGTATGGAAATACTGTGGTTCTTTTCAGCAGTTTCTAAAACCCTCAGGGCCATCCTGTCTTCTATTTTCAGTTTCCTCTCCAGGTTTTACGGATTACCCTAACCCTATAGATGAGTATGAGTTTAGCTTGTATTTAGTGATTCACTGCTGTTTGTAAAGGTACAGTATTTTGTGACTATTTACTTTGTAAGGTTTTGGTCAGTTGAATGTATTTTTGTTTTTGTTTTTATGACATTTTCCAGAAGAACAATAGCCTGTAGTTTACCCTGACTCTGTGGTGGTTTTGATTTCTTCCACAAAATAAATGTATTTGTAGTTCTGCTTCTGTAACTGGATACGGATTGTTATGAAAACTTTCCGTGGGGCAACATTGCACATGACTTTGGAGTATTTGAGCCAAATATTCTATTGGCAGAAATCTTATAAAAATAATTAGGCAGAGAAGTTTTACATGATTTCATATATAAGAGTAAAGAAAGAGGATTGTTGCAATCTATGCGAAAAGTAACAACACTAAGGATACTCTTTGCTTTATAAGTCAATATTTTAGGCTATGGGGTACGGTAAGGAATACTCTTCTGTGCAGGGTATTAGAAAAGATACACCATTCTATACAGTGCATCCTTTTCTTTATGATTGAGATGAGCTGACTGTGGAGAATGACCTCAGTATTGCTGTAGACAACAGTGAAACTCCCAGAAGATTCATTTGTAGAGTGCGTGTCTTCATCTTGTGTCGTTTCACAGGAGAACAGCATGAAATGCACAAGCGACTTCCCTTTGCATGAGGAAGATACTCTCCACTTGCAGCTATCTCCTGCTCTCTCTGAATTAGTAATGGTGATGTAGGCCCTGATTCAAGGAAATATTTTTGCGCTTGATAACCTTAAGGGAACACTCAAACCTCCTTGACCTCATTTTAATTAAGCACATGCCTGAGAACTGTACTGTGTACAGAAGAACTGAGTCAGCCTTCCTAAACTGGCCTCTTTTGCTGAAAACCTTGAGAATGATTGCCAGTGACAAAAGCGTAACTTCAAAATTAAAAGTATTGGCCAAACGGGGAAATCTCAAAGTAGGCACCATTAGCAGGAAGCAAGCTATGCCCAAGTCTTCTTGAAATATCACTTCTTGGGGAAGGGAAGCATATTTAACCGCCCGATGGCTTTGTGAGAGTGGCGAGCTGAATGCCTTGCTGTCCTCCCTGCCTGGATTTCTTCAGGTTGTTTTTGATCTTCATGTACACTGCGTAGTCTCATCCTGCAGGTTCTGTTGCTGCTGCTCTTTGATTCTTTGGCTAGTTCTTCCAGACCTTGACGAGAAATGAGAGCCGAGACCACTCTGCACCACTGCTATAAGAAATCACTTCTCCAGCTTTTTATTCTTCTTGGCTCGCAGTTCAAGAGGCTCATGCTCTTTAAATGGTCCCTTCAAACTTCTATATCTCTTCTGTTGTTACAGCATTACCGCTCAACCGATTGTTAACCTATGACCTTCCAACATACAAGGTCCTGACAAACAGTCATTGTATGTTGTCTCATCTGTAAACTGTCCTTTCATGACTGGTTCTCCCACTGAGCTGTCTTGGATAACATTGGTGTGTTTTAGCTTGTGTCAGTAATGAAGACCATTATACACCAGTCCTGACAATAGAAGCACCAGGCCTGTTTTGAGGCTCCTGGGCTTGCCATGAGTTAGGAAATCCACCTCCAGGCTTCATCAGTGCTATCCAATAAAGCCGAAGAAGAAAGGCTCGGCATGTTCATTCTTAATGCCTTCTGTTCAGCACATGGCTGAAAAATGACCTTTCTTCTGGCATTTCCTACATCTTGCCTTTCTCGCACGTCTGTGACCAAGATCCCTTTGTAATTGCTGCCTACATCTCTGATTGCACACGCTTGCTTTTTCTGCATCCTTTCATTAGCTGGGAATACTTTTGCAATATCAGTAGTTTGTCAAAGCCTGGCTTTTTATTTCTTAGGGTCATCTCAGTGGTATTCTCTAGGGTGCCAGTGGTCTATGACTAGAGAGCCATCCATCAATTCTTTTCAGAAATACCAATTACAAGGATGTCTCAAATTTAATCATTCTCAAAGTCATAGAGTTACATCTTGGCAAGTATTTTGTATAGCCTCCTTTTGGTGTATTATCGTCTCATAGGGATTCATTTGGACATAAAGTTATAGTTAAGTTTGCTGGGGATTTCAAAGACTTTCTTCTTGATTAGGAAAGCTCTGACTGGCAAAGCAGTGTTTGCCACTTCCTACCCCATTAGAGATTAAGGGATCTGCCCTGCCTTTTACTACCCTTGTGTTGCAACATGATAGCCACATATGAGAATTTCTTCCATTCTGATTAATCTATAACTTTGTCAATATTTTGGTGCCTCAGAGGACGAAGATCGAAATTGGATTTTTGCCTTTACCAAAGTTAAAACTGTTTAGCTTGAAATCACACTAAAAACGCATTAGTGAAAACAGTACAATGCATGGTATGAATCTTCTTACTGGGGTCCAACCTGACTTGTATTAATTTAGGTTAGCTATCAATTTAGGATAAAGTTTATATGAGTTAGATTTAGATTATACAGGGTTTAAATCAATTTTATTGCCTCAGTTTAACTGAAGATGCAGTTTTAAAATTATGTAATTTATAATATAAACAAGGCCTCACTGGTGATACACAAGCAATATAATTTAAAGTCAGTTAAACTCTCTATTTACATCCATTTCTCTTATTAGCTTAATACTAAAACCTACAAGTCACAGTACTGGAAGACCTGACAAGATCACTTTTAATGATTAGTTGTTTCTTTTCTGTAGTGAGGTTTGGGCACTGGGCACAAAAATTACCATTCAGAAAGCAAAACTAAGCTTAGTAAGGCAGGTTCTAGGTGAGGCTGTGTAACAAATAACAGAGAGGATGTAAAGGATTAAAGTGGTTTAGGAAAGGGATTGTTAGAACTGATAGAAAAATATGTGCACATATGTGCATATATAAGCCCATATATCCATTTAAATAGATGGAATCAAGGTTCAGATGCCACTCTGCGTTTACTTCTTAGTCCTTTTGCAGGCTCCTTTCGTGATGTCATACGTCTGCTTCTGTTTGTAGTAGAGTCAATGGGAATATTCTAGGCTAAATGAGAGTAGGACAAAGCCCAAAACAAAATGAATGAAGCTCGATTCTAGGCAGGATGGATGACTCCCATCCTGCGAAACACACAGATGTAACTTCTGCGTGTACTCAAGCATAGTCTTGAAGTTGCTGAAGTCACTTGTCAGGCTAAAAGTGTAAGAAAAGAGGATTGCAAGCTGCCACAGACCAGTTGCATGACCCAAACCAAATCATCTACCCTCACTGTGTCTAGCTTAGGGACTGGTACAGGGGGTAATAAAATTTATCTTCCTTAGAGGATGTTGTAAAATTAATCCATTAAAGTTCATGAGAGTCACTGCAATTCTGGTGATATAAATCAGATGGAAAGTTACTGAAGCAAAAAAAAAAAGTTTCTGAGAGCTAGTTTTCTTGTAGAACAGTAGAACAGTCTCTCTGGCTCCACTTCCCTCTTTTAACACAGTTGAGGTCAATAGGGGCAGGGGCAGCTGTTGTGACTTTTCTGAGCGCTACAGAATTTTATTGAAGAGTATTTGTGCTATTTTCAAAAAGGGGAGCCATATTTATGTCTTTTTCTTAATGCTCCGACATCTTTGGTATGAGAAAGTTCAGCTTGGGTTTTATATCAGATATTTAGGTCTGTTTCTTCCTGGAACACAATGCGACATGAAGGATAATGGTATCAGAGACAACCACAAAGTGAAACCTGATTAAATAAGGTGGGACTTCTATTTCATCTAATTATTTCAAACTGTTTTTCTTTTCCTCTAACACTTAATCACCACAAATACCTAGACTATTTGTGAAAAAAAAAGAGTTCCCTTGTTCATTTTTAATATTCTGATCTTTCTGTTGAGGTTTCATAAATCTGAAAAACACAGGTAGGACCTCTGACAATGAAGCATCTGATGTTTAAAAGCAGAAAAGAAAATAAAGCAAGCAAAAATTTGGATAAAACAAATAATCCTTTTAGAGGGCAAAGAGAAATATACCATTGTATGTATAATACATATATTATTCTTATTTACTCTACGACAATAACCAGAGCTTCAGCTACAAATGATAATAGTAATAATATTAATTTGGGTCCTTGTCTGAGGCCTACAGAAGTCAGGTTAAAGGACTCCCATTGATTAGAAAGGATAATAGATCAGGCCCTTTCAGAATGCGCTTTGGTCAACTTTGTCCAACCGTTATTTCATAAAAGAGAAATAGAGTTTATCTCCTTCTTGCACTCTGGGCTTCTATCAGCAGAATGACATCCAAATAAGTGATCCAAATACAAGAAAAGTCAAAACTGTTCCAGTACAGAGGGTGTAACAGTTTTTAAAGAATATCAACACCATGATACATTAGAGAGCAAAGGAGAGGAGAAAGAAAGAGTAAGAGAAAACAAATCACAGAGTAAGACTGAAAGGTAAAGAAGTAGAGAGGCATAAAAGCAATTCTACAGCTTGTCCAGTCATGTTAAGACCTGAGCAGGTGGGAAAGTACAGCTTTATAGCTTTAAAATTTTATATTGTTTTTCAGACGAAACACAAAAGAGACTTCTTGAAAAATGAAAAATGTTCCAGCAAGTTTCAGAACAGGAAGGAGGCTATGCCAAATTATTGCTGATGTTCAGCCTTTACAGGTGTGCTTTCTCTCTCACCTTCATGGGAAATCCCCCTCATTTAATCTTATAAAATGTATCAGGAAGATTGCAAGCAACTTCCTACATGGAGTCTTTTTCTTCATGTTTTCAATCTGCAGTGAGAGAACAGGAATTAAGATCTTTACTACGTATGGATGAAATCATATGAAGTCACACAGTGCTGCTGATAATGGGGTTCTGGAGGGACACAAATCACCATATTTAGGGAAACATTTAGCAGAGCAAGGTGCATCATAAGCTGTTTGCTATGTTTGGTCTTTTCTCTGAATACTTTTACCCAGACTTCTCAAGAGAACTTACTTTACCATTAAAGTAAGAATTATGTTACGTATTATTGCATTTTAGTAGACAAGTGTTGACTGTAAGAAGGTTTGGCATTTATCTTATATGTCCACCTGGAGTACTGTGT
>VZSV01000023.1:7441581-7471516 GCA_013398735.1 Nothocercus julius | reverse complement strand
CCAACCTTAAGCATTCTATGATTCTATTTTCCAATACAAATGATTCATAGGAAAAAATTTTACAGCTATCATACATATCCTGTCAAAATATGGATGTCTTATATTATACTTTTATCTAGTTTTTGAATAGTTTGAATCTTATTGGAACATACAATTTCACCTTCTGTATGTTATTTCACTTTTCTCATGATATTTCATTTGTATTTCATTCATATTTTTATCTTTAAAACTTTTACATCAAATGTATAATCATGTGTGCATTCTGTTTAACCTTAGAATTACCAATTATAATGTCCCGACATCTTGTAAAAGCTTGTGTTTTCATATAGTTGTTTTGATATTTCCACAGAAACATTTTTGAATTTGTGTCATACAGCACACCCCAATATTCTGAATATTTGCCCCACATTTTGAAATGCAATTTCTTTTATCTGCCATTAAGATAACTATCAACACCATTTTCTTCTCCCTTTTCATGTGGTGCATGTGAGATTAAACATTCTTCCTGCCTCTTCATTCCTCTTACCCTCTTATTCCCATCCTAACACTATGGCCATAGAACAGTACTAACCCAAACCTCTTCCCTACACTCAAACTGGGTGAGACAAAGATATTCTACCTAATTTGTTCTTCAAGAAGAAGCTTGAATCTTTTTTCACCTAGGTCTTAACCCTTCCCCGACAGAAGAAACTAAATAGTTTCTGATCTCTGCTTATTACAAAGCTTCTCAATGGACACTGTATCATACCCTTAGTTATAACTGCAGTCTTTTAAAATACACCATCTTAATGTGACTCTAACATAACTGCAACATTTCCAAAGACTCTCATGTTACATTTATCCACAGTCTGACCACAGCGATGAGCGTAACCCGCCACACCTGTGACTCTTTGAATGTGCAGCTCTTCACTGCGGAGCGATGTGACAGCAGCAAACTCAGCCAACAGCCCAGGATACAGCAGAGTAAAAACACGATCTTTTTCCTTCCTGTAGAAGCTCAGTTGTTACTGGCCTGATACAAAAACCTAGACATCTGGAACAACAAGAAGGCCACATCTCATTCTGTTTTGTTTTGGTGAGATACTTTTTTTTTTTTTTTTCTTTCTTTCTTTCATTGCTGATAAGTGTAAGTCACAGAATAGAGAATGAATAATTCAATGAGCTCTTGCAGTAATTGTGTAAACATACTGTGAGAAAATGGGCATAATATTTGACAGCAATTCATATATATATTGCTGCTTCTGTGTGTGCAAAGAAAATATACAACATATTCCCCTATCACTGCAATTAGAAAACATGAAATATTTAAAAGTTTACTATAAGCACAGACAAAAATATTCCATTAATTTTAATCTATTTTTCATTTTTACTATTGTTTATTTATACTGAGTGAATAAACTATTACGGTTAAATTACTGGAATACAATGAGAACTAAACAAGATAGAACATGCTCAAGAAAATCTTTATTCATCATTTTTGGTTAATTTCCATCTCTTTAGATTCTTACTGTAAGGAAAGGCATAATTAAAGATTTTTCAACAAAAGCCTGGTCTAAACCTTGCAAAAGGTGACAGGTGATGTCACTCTTCCAGTAAAACTGAATGATAAGGTTCCCTCAACAAGAGGAGTTAGATTTTGAGGTAGAGGAGTTTTCCTGACTTTTGAAAATTGCAGGTTTATATTTTGCAATTTAAGTTCCTATTCCTGCAAGTACAGCTGACTTGAAAAAAGAAACAATAGTAACAACTAAAAGGGTGCAAATCTTCAAGTGCTTGCTCAATTGTATTGTAATATTTTTTATTAATGTTTCATTTTTGACAAATTTTTGCAAGAAAGTATCAAAATGTTTTATTTTTTCAACTTTCATATTCTGCATATCGATATTGTAGTATATATGAATATGTATTACATGCTTATTTTAACTTTTTCTGTCAGAAGCCAGAATCTCAAGGCCTAAAATAAATATTTTGAGTTCATCAAAACAAATATTTAGCGCATATCTCAATTTGGAAAAACAAATCTAATATTTAAATTTTCATCCTGATTTGGGATGAAACCTCATGCTTCTCACATGAGTTAACATTTCTAAGTCTCATGGTGGTGTCCCCCATTCTCTAGTCACAGGCTTGGCCGACCAACCAGTTGTCTCTTTGAGGTCAGTGGGATTTTTGCCATTGAGTGATCAGAATGATAGCTGGGAACTTTACTTTGCTTTGCTTGCGAATAAATATGTATTCTTCTTTGCTTTTACTACCTCCTTTCCCCTTGCACCTCTAAAGACTTTTGTCATTTCTTACTGCCATGACCACTTCATGCTTCATAGACTGCTGTGGTCTAGGCACTGTGGTTCGCTTATGGTCCAAGTATCTCTCGCTGTGTACGAGCTGTCTTACTGCGATGCTTCTTGATGTCCTGTCTCTCTGTAATCAACAAATGAGCTTGCTATCTGAATTTAAACTGTTGTTGACTAGCTGGGAGGAAGGACAAAAGAGGAAGGAGGTTCATGTGGTTATGGTGTTAGCCAGAGCCCCTGGGGATGAAGGTATATTTCCTTGCTCTGCCACACACATCTGAAATGAGCTCAGACAAATTGCTTGAAATGCTACCTAAAAGAGGGTGCCAGTCCCCAAAATGTTACTTAGGCAGGACTAAATCCTCTCTTAAAAATCATGGTGCTGGAAAACATGCTTCTATGTTTTTTCCTACCTGCTTGTGTAAAAAAAAAAAAAAACGCTTCAGTGTGGACATGACTGAACAGCTCAGTATGCAGCTCATGCCTAAGCTTGTCTGGAGCAACAAGAAAACCCCTTGGTACTTCTCCACCTGGCTCCCCACAGGGCCGTGGTCTGGCTGGCATGCGCCCCCGCTCCCTGCCCACCAGGCTGGGTCCTACCCTAGGGGCACCTGCCAGGGCTTCGGAGAAATTTTTACTTGGTAACCCTATGGCTAAAGCGCTCTGCCAGGCTATGGGAAAAGCTAGTGTGAGGCCCTTTCCTGGCCTGTGTGCTTTGATGAGCACGGCAAGGCTCGTAGGCACTGCTTTCTCTGGCAGTTGTGTGCCAAAATGGAAGTGCCTTACCTGTATGTCTGCGTTTTACAGAGCTGTGACATTTAACTGCACTTAAGGCTGTAAATCCAACTGGTGCCTTCTTGAAGGCCACAGTCAGGTCTTTGGCAGCAGGGTAAAGTGTGTACATTGGAAGTAGGCTGCTTTACCTCAGCGTTTTGGGCCTGGTGAGCTCCAGATGGCATCTTGCTTTGGGTGCTGGCCCCTTTGAGGGGTCCTGCTCTCTACAGCATGGCTGGGACCTGCCAGGAGTAATCACAGTTACTCCCATGTAATCACAAATGTTCCTAACACAGTGTCCCCAATGCAGATTGAAGCCGTACTTTTGAAATCAATCCCTTGATCCTCCATCTCCACCAGCTGGGTTCATGGTGCATAAAGTTTTCATGAAAGTAAGGAAATACTTTTCCTCTTGTAAAGATAAATATTAGGCCAATTTCTATGCTCAGTTAAATGCATGTAATAACTAAGGCCTCAAATTCTTTTTTTCCTACTTAAACCTTCATAAGAAGAGCCAGAAAAGTTGTTAATCTCACCTCCGATTTTTTATACTAAAAGGCAACTGAATATTGTCCTCCTTTTTGCAACAAGATGGCTGGGGGGCTACGGGAATTAAACAATTCAGCAGTGTTTTACAGACTTTCACTTTTCCCCAGTGGATTTTTTTTTTAGTGAACTCTACTCCACGTCTCCTTTTTCACAGGTGTATTTGATGGCTGTACATTTGACCTCCTTTCTCACCCCTGTTTGCACTCTGCCACTAATAAGTGATGAGTCTAACTTCTGCAAAAACTGGCTTTTTGTCTGTACCTTTCAAATCTTTTATTTTCATATACTGACTCTGCTGGTGATAACTCAAAAAAAACAGAGCCTTTGTTTTATTGAGAAGAGGAATGCATTTAAACCCATGTTAATTAATCTCAGATAAAATCTTGAGAAAGACAGGACAATTGTAATTTTTAAGTCATTTAGGATAAGGGATTTTAACAGAGCTGTAAATAGAAAAAGCTTACGCTATTTTGGGTTTTTAAACCTCATGAAATATATCTTTGAGCAGGAGGAAGATGAGTTTGAAGTCTGGAATCAGAATACTTCAACGAGCGGTATCTAAGTGATATTAATTTTCAAGACACTTCTTAGCTCTAAAATATTGAAGAAAACTCAAAAAGGCTAGGTACTCTTTTTCAAAACCAGTTGAAATTATTACAATTTGAAATGATTTCCTCAGTGTCAGGATTGTAGCATGGATAACGAATAAACTGGATTAAAAAACATTTTCACTTATTTCTTTCTTCTTTTTTTCTTTTTTTCTTTTTTTAGCTTTTTAGAGAAGATCTGTACACTAAGTATCTAGCCAGGTGCACAGAAAAGCAATATATAGTTTCAGTATGAAAATGACCATCTCTCTTTGCCCCAGAACCCTGTGATATGTCCATTATATTACACATTTGTGATTATCAGCTCCAGAGACCTGAGAGTTAAAGAAGTCTACCATGTCCTGCAGTAAATTTTGGATAGGGCCATTGATTTCCTTTTCTGAGGTGATCACTGGCTCAGTCACAATCCTTGAACATGTCACTTGGGGAAATCTTTTCTAAAAAGTCCCCCACACACTTTGGGTTCTTCTTTTTTTAGATAGCCTAATTTAGACACCGGCTGGTAAGCGTGTAAAGCCAGACAACCGTAAACAGTGGCATGCAAAATCAGTGAATACTTTTCAGACTTTTTGGCCTTACCTTTGTACGGCTGAATAATTTCTGGTATGATTCGGAAGACCCAAATGAGTTACATCAGGGTTGAATTGTGAATTTTAAGTTAATTTTTTTCAGAAAAGCTGATCAATATTATCAGACTCGAAGGACTTAAGATAATTCTTCAAATCTACTTGTCTATTGATCTGTTAAACATATGCCCTGTTCTGACAAAGTTCTGTAGCTCTCTTGATCACGGATGAAGAAGATGCTTGTTTGTTAGTTTCCATAACTTTAGGCAGTTAAGCTTAAGACTGAAATGAACCACACACTTCAAACTGATTCTAGCAACAAGAAGTCCTGAACTGTAGCTTAGCTCAAAAATATTAAGAATATGACAAAGAAGAGAAAGTATATTTGATGGTCACCTTTTTATCGCTAAGCTTTATCATTGTCACGCAGATTGAAAAACAAAAAAAAAACACCGAAAACAGAAAAATCCACAAGAAAAAGAGTCTGACTCATGAAAGGGATGCCCTTATTTTCTCTATTGGTAAAAATGAATCACTTGTGTGTGTGAAAACTAAGTGAAAAAAGATCAACTGTAAATATTGCTTTCTTTTTCCTCCCTTTTATCCTGTGCTTGCACCTCCAAGCTGTGGTTGCTATGAAAAACAAACGACATTTACTGAAGTGATATCCACAGAGGCAGAGTCATCATGATACCCAGGCAACTAACCTGGAAGTTAATCTATCTTCCTTTATTCTCTCTGATTGCCTTGGCTTTTAACCAAATATAAGTTCTGAGATTCAGTTCACAGAATCACAGAATGGTTGAGGTTGGATGGGATCCCTAGAGATCGCCTAGTCCAATCCTATGCTCAAGGAGGGACACCTAGAGCACGTGGCACAGGTAGGTTTGGAAGATCTCCAGAGAAGGAGACTCCACAACCTCTCTGGGCAGCCTGTGCCAGGGCTCTGGCACCCAGTTGATCCATCCTTGAGCCCAGAACAAATATCTTGCAGTTTGGGCAAATTGTATGCTCAGCTAATGTGTAGCGGTGTTTTGCTTGAGCAGGCTTTTGCATCTTTCATGCAGAAACCTTTTGCTTGCCATTTTAGTTTGATCTGTTTAGGTTGATGTGTATCCTATTGTACGTTGGTCTTCACGAGTAAGGCTAGTCCTCCTCTGTGTGGTCTGTGCTAGGAAAATAAGGAGATTTACAGCTGAAGATGATTTGACTGTGAAGTTAAGAAAAGCTATGGATCTGATTCAGTGACTAGTGGACTGCACCTAGGCTATATTTCAGTGGGTTTTGGTGCATGATATAAAGGCCTAAGTATGCAATATGTACAAATGGCAGGTGAAAACAGAAGTAAACCCAACTTTATCAATTAACATTTTTTTCAATAAAGATGCCATATAAATGTGAACTATATTTTCTTGCCTTTTTCGATTTTTTTTTTATAAAACTTCCCCCCACTAAAATACCACAAAAAAAAAAAAAATCAAATAATGCAGATTAACACAATAGCAGTTGAACACTGAAGTAAAATCAAGTATTAATAGTCCCATTATTGTCCAAACTCTTCTTAATATACTTTAGTTGCTCTGCTAATGAAGTGTCTTCCACAAGATGTTCAAGAGACTTTATTGCCTGTCTTTGTACCAGCACAATATTGCTTGTATTAGCTTCAGTGGTCTTTGAATCAGAGCCATAACATTTTCTACTTCACAATAAAATATGCTTCTTTCAAAACTATTTTGTTTTTTTAGCCAAGCAGGCAATATCCTTCAACCTCTTATTTAATAGGGGAACCAAGACAGCTCCCAAGATTTGAAAGAGGGTTGACAGCAAAACACACCTGGTATGCAACATGGATGCAGTCAGGATACCGCAACTCTATGGGACTCATAATGTGGAAGTAGACTGGCACTGTCAGAAAGCTCCCCAGCACAGACAAAAGGGAGGTTTGCTTGTTTTCCTAGCCATGTGGTATTACTGTCTTTCTTCCAGTTTGCGAGCCACTTCAGTTCTTTGTCTGCCTCGTGGCCTTTTGGCCAGACAGTTCCCCCTCCTGCATTTGTGGTGTTATTTCCACGCGGAGCATTTTGCAAGTTTCTCTCTTGCCTTTCAATTTGGGCTGCTCTTCCCATTTAACAAAATTAGTATGAACTGTGATGCTTTTCACTTTCAGCTGCCCGCAAGTTTTGTCAGCGTGACTTCTGCTGTACTGTGCAAGTCACTATGGAAACATTAAATATACCTGGATTCAGAAGACCCATGGAGGAATCTGCTTCCTTATGAGAATGGCAAGCAGACAGTCTCAAAACAGGTGTGCAGTCAAAATGTAATACATTATCTGCCTCTCCCTTATCTGCTAGGTTTCGTACCTATTGAAAAATAAATTAGACTGGTTTGAAGTCAGCTGTTGTTGACACACCCTTATTGCCTGTTTTTATCACTTTGTTATCTTTAAGGCACTTAAGATGGATTGTTCAGTTATTTGGTCCAGAGTCTTTATAGACTGACTGATCTATAATGTTCTGCAGCTTACATCTTCTCCCTTTTTAAAAGTG
This sequence comes from Nothocercus julius, assembly GCA_013398735.1. NCBI lineage: Eukaryota > Metazoa > Chordata > Aves > Tinamiformes > Tinamidae > Nothocercus > Nothocercus julius. Next base: position 7,464,176 of record VZSV01000023.1, on the reverse strand, counting down.
ATTTTATTTGTCTTTATTCGTCCTCTTTTAATTTGTCTTTATTTGTCCTCTTTTTATTTGTCTATTGAAGCTTCCTTTGTCCTCCTCAGGTTCTCAAAGGCAATCACTAGTATTTGGGAAATGATTTTGGTTAGTTCCTTAATCCAAAGTAAATTTGACCTAGCTCAGCCAGCTCAAACACACCTCACCTAAACAGTTTTTAACCCGCTCTTTCTGTCCTTGTTAAAAAAAAATATTCCCTTTCAAGTCACTGGTCAAAATTCATCTTTTATGTTTGTGGGTGTTTAGGCATGTTTTCTCTCTTACACTAAACAATGGATCTTTAACTTGTTTTTCTCTTCTTTCTAATACAGTCATAGTAACCTCTTTTTTTTTTTCTTATATTTTATGCCTCATGAGAATTTCCACCTGAGGTTTTCTGATTTTTCTTCACATGATCGTATTTGGAAATATTGTTATAAAGTAACATGCTTCAAAAGTGCTTGCTGTAACTGCTGAAATCCTGACTCAAAGACCACGAGATACAAGTTTAATTATTGCTTATACTTGCGAGAATAAACACAACATTTCAAAAGCAATAAGAATTAAAGCAATTAGGAAAGAGATTATGATCATTATGCAAAAAGAAAGTGACCTCTTCATGTGACTCAGAGTGGAAAATCAACAATTCAGTAGTTATTTGTTATATGGTGATATGACAATATGTTATAATGCAGAATGCTAGATCTTGCTTTATGATTAGCTCAGAAACACTGGATAAACTTCTTCAGTCTTTGTATTTTAATATAATGAAATTACAGAAAAAAAATGGAGTGACTGATGTTATCAAGAAAACGTGTTAAGAGTAAAATATCATAAAATCTATTTTTTTCCATTTATTTTTCCATTTATACTTCCATTTATTTCCTTCTATTTTGGAAGGCCATAGCTATAGGTTTGACAGAGGAATACCATATCTACTTCATAAATAGCTTCTGTGAATATTTACTGTCTTGAGCATGATCACGCACCTTTCTTTCTTCTGTCCAGGATCCCAGGGTTTTAAAGAGAGTGTGTTTTCTTTCAAAAGCCTCTAAGATAATGCCTCTGAGCATGTTATATTTGCTGTTTTGACTGGTTTGACTTCTTGCTTCAGCAATGCAGCTGAATTACAAATCTCACATTAATTTTAAGTCATCCTTTTGATAGCATTAATAAAAAGGAAGTCACTCTTACTTGGGGCAAGGAATAAGGAGGATAAAGAAACTGAAACTTGTAGGATACAAGAGAGTGAGAATCAGGTTAGCTGGTTAGAAAATGAAAAGATGAGAAAGGAATAGGGGAGCTCATGAACAAGAAGAGGATAAGGATAACATTGGAAAATAGGGCGTTACTGCGACATTTCAGGCTTTGTGGGAATTCACCGGCTAGCGGCTTGGCCTTTTCTCAGAGGCACTACGATTATAGGCACTACAGCTCTGTTGACTGCGGCAGAGAGACGTGGTTAACATGACATTCTTGTACTGCATGAAGTTGGGTGCCGTTCACACGTAGCTGCTATGGTGAGATTATGAGATGAGTCTGTGCTGTGTTTGAATTGCTAAGCACCCCAGAAAAGATAGCATAGAAAGAACAGGAGCTCCAGACACAGGAATTTCCAGGCTGTGCTACGAACTTACTCCAAGCCCCTTCCAATCCTTTCCAGGGGCCATGGTAGAGTGAGTGAAGAAAAAGTTCCTTCATGCCCCAGCTGTTACCGCTTCCTCTCTCAGGATCTCTCTGTCTAGTCTTTGGCGATACATACTCTGAGTCTTGCCCCAGGCAACATGCAGATTATTTTAAGGGGCTTAGAGAAGCAGGAGAGGTGGCTGCAATAGGATATCAGACCAGCAAGAAGATTAGCTTTGAATTTCTGAATACTGTTGTGGCCATATTAATTTCAAATAGAGACTAAGTTATTAACATGTAACAATTCACAAGGGGATTCTGAAAACACTGAAGGGCAGTCAGTGCCTAATCCCTGCTGAAAGTAGATGAGGGTTGGGCATTTGACGCTTGGCTGTACTCTCTTCTGAATCACTTGGCAAGAGAAAATTAAATTAAGGAAGAGGCAGCTTAAGGAATGTTGCAGAGGAGAGTAGAAATAAAACAAGGGAGTAGATGAACACTGAATTACATCTTGGGATTCAAAGGAGTAGCACAATCAGCACTGGGAAGTATGTGAAGCAGGAAAATACATCTGCATACATCTCAGATTTAAGTTTTTTTTTAAAAAAATAACACAGAAGGGCTTTTCAAGTAATTACAGGTTTTATGCGTTAAAACCAGTTGTTGCTTCATTAGAACATTTGCAGTGTGGCTGGTCAATGACTGTAATTTGTAGACTTGTATAGATACCCTTTGAAGGAGACCAAGCAGCTTTACTCTGGTGTCTAGTATTACATTTAGAATACCACTATGATTGTTACTATAACACAGCTTTATCTATACACTATCTAGGTTTGCCAAAATAAAAGGGGATGTAAAGGAAGGAGAGAGACGGTGGTTGACTGCGTGATGTTCAAACTGTCAAATTCCTTATGAACAAATTAGCTGATCCTAATCTAGTTGACATTGGGAAACCATCCAGGATTTTTTTTTTTTTTTTTTTGAGGGGGGATATAAGATGATTTTTTATTGGAACCAAAACAACTGTTTCTCTGGCTCTGATTACATCCTTCCTCATCACAATGTGCTTGGTCTGGCTAGCAGAATCTTACTCCTTGTTTTACGTATCTCACATGCGCATCAACGTGAAGGGTTTGGGCAAGGACAGAGGGGAATCTCTTCACTGAAGGCAAGCAGGAGGGGAAAGCCTGAAATGGGCTGATTTGGGTATGGGAATGCTGAAGCTTTGCCAGAAGACTAAGCTAGAGCTGGGCTATTGCACTGCATTACAACAGGCAGGACTTTGTTTTGATCTTTCTCGAATGGGACCTTTCCTTTCCCAGCTACTTGGGATAATTTTGTGGTCTTGTTTTCCCTGAGTCTGTTGGAGTCGAACCCCTGAAAACAAATGCATAGGAGACAACTTTGGATCTGAAAGGCTTCTGTTGTTATGTTAGTGAGCTCTGCCAGTTTTCAGTTGTTATGGGAAACATCTCTGTGTGCATAAGATGTGTTTAAATGTGTTGCTTGGGAGGGCTCTGCCGAAGTCTGTTCTTCAAGTTCCTTTCCAGTTCCAGCAGGCTGGTCCACCAACTCAGCTTTCTGCTTGAAGAATGAACAATTTGTTACTTCAAATACCTCTGGGTTATAGATTAAAAGTGAGGTTTGGCTAAGCATCAGTGGATGGTTGCTAGATGCTAGGGAACTAAAAGGCTACAACCAGAGGGAAGGGAAGGAATCTTACGTCCCTTGTTCGGAGACAAAGACAAAGGAAAAAGAAAACCCTTGAAAGGAGAAAATTAAGAGTTACAGCAACCACATATTAAAGCTAATTGCCCGGACACTTTACAAAATTTAAGTTTCAGGGTGGGGGGGAAGACTTAATTTGCTCTTGGCAACAGGGTAGAACGCTTAATTCAACTTAACAAAAATGCGTTTTTCGAAAGAGGAAACAAGACTGACAGAATTTTGGCATGTCAACAAAAGGCAAGAATACGAAAAGAAAAGGATTAGTGAAAATGAAGATCAAAAAAGGATCAAAAATATATTGGCTAGAGGCCAGGAAACATTTGTTACATTTTATAAGCAAGGCTATTCTTCCCAAGTGTGTAGAACAGAGGAACTATCTGATCTTTACCTAAAGGGATATTGGCCACCCTGTGTGCTAATGAACAGATGTCCCCACAGGAATCAAAAAGTATTGATTTCCATGCTGTAACTGAAATGGAGTAAGCTGCCAGGTCCATATATATTAAAAACAAACGAGAAATTCAGTAAGAATTTTCACAATTATATTGATTTATAAGTAAACAATAATGCCTACTACTTAAACATGACACAAAAACTGTTTTCTACTTTTACGAAAAGCTTTGCTAGGCTTTTCTGTCTATTTATCAGAAGACAAGGACTTGAGGCATAAAATCATAAGGCAGCAGACTCAGGGGGAAGCCTGAAGGGGAATACTTTTTTTCCGTGTGATGCACTTGTGTATTGCAGCAAAGCCCATGCCATACAATAGCAAGAGGACCAAAGTATAATTGAATTATAACAAATCAGACAAACCAGTAGAGGATGTGTCCATCGGGAGTTTTCAGCTTAAGAGATCCCAAGCTGCTGCTGGTCACTGCTAATACACACCAGCATCACTCAGTACTTGCTCTCATTCCTTCGGTTCCCACTTAGCATTTTTGCTGGTGCACCATAGATGCACCATACAGCTGCACAACACAGATGCAGAATACTGAGCTACAGCAGTCTTAGGTCTGGCCCAGTCTGCATATTATTGCAGTTTCATCTTGCATTCCTATGACCTGCTTTTTTTTCCTGAAATATTTTTTCTAACAAGCAATTCAGGACAAAGTTTTTGCTGACTCCCAGCCGAGATGTGGTAGCTGATGTGTAAGCAGATCTTTATAAAGTCAAAGAGAGTAACTCATACCGGGCTGACAAGGGTTTAGTTAACCTCTTTGATATTGATATAAGAGTGTCCAAGTGGTCAGCAGCTATGTCTCAACACAGTGTTCTGCAAATCACCCAAGAGCCAAATATCCCATTTTCTTTTCCTGTGGTCGCAGTTGCCAAACTTGGAGTAGAACAAAGACTTGGAGCAGGATTTCTGGAACAATTGTCTGCTTATCAGTCCTCTCCCTCCAAAATTTTCAAGCTACTTCTGTGTAAGGAGATGCAGCAGACTGAATAAACTGAAGAAATTGCTCGTGCTGTCTGAGTTTAGAAATGTCATTTATTTTACTCAAAAATTTATCTGCAAAGCACATAAAACTCAAGGAATGACTTTTCAAAACTATTCAAAGCTATTGCAAAATCATATAATGGCAATTTTCAAACCAGTGGCCCCACAAAATTTGTATGAATATTTTGAGACCTCTGTGACATTTTTATCATGCCTAAACTCAGAGAAAGTGACAAAAAAATGTTGAAGGCAGAACAGTGTGGAAAACGTCTTGCTAACAGGGCTAGTAACAACAGATCTGAGTCTTTTGCTGCTAAACTCTTTCTGCATGGGCATTGCTGAAGGTATGAATTTACTTTGATTTAGCTCGACTAAAACAACCCACAACTGTCTTTTTTTTTCTGAGATGGAAAAATATATATTTTTTTTCAGTTATATATTATGTCATTTGGAAAGGGATTCATGCTTGACTGGAAGAAACGTTATCATACCTGACAGAACATCTACTGATCTATTTTTATGTGTGCAATGCTATTGGTGTAGGTAAGTAATTAAACATTCCTGCACAAATAAGGTATGAGTCATTGGCTTAAACAGACACCATGCTATGACGGTGTAGAAGATACAACCAGATGGTATTCCCGTGGACTATGAGCATGAGCTCAGTTGCCTTGTTCCAGTTCTTGGGGGATCATCACCACCAGTAGAATTAATAGCAAATTACAGTTGGAATTGCACCAGTGGAGATCTGAATGTACCACATGAGGAATGGCCTCTCACGATACAAAGAGAAAGAATAATATAGGCTTTTGAGAGGGAAAGCTGCCCAAACCATTTGTTTGAAATAATGCTTTTGGAAAAAAGTTGAGATTATTATCAGAGTGAAAAAAAAAAAAAAAAAGCCAATGAATCATCAAAAGTCACTTGCAATGAATCATATTGTGGTCAGAGTTTTCATATGCCAAGCAGGTATTTTTCTCAAAGAATACCTTTTGGGGTTTCTTTTTCTTTACATTCAGTTAATCAAGTTAATACTTAGTCTTGACACTTTTACAGTGGTTCGCAGGGTTCAGGTTGTCATACTATTCTGCATGATTAAATTATAAAGGGATATTCTGCATCTCTTTATAAGCTCTAATCCCTTTACAAGTCAAAACAAAGACAGCTGAGCTTGCTGATGGATTACAGTGATTTGAGAGAAAGCTAGGTGTAGATATGTACCCAAGAAGTATGCTTGGGTATCTTATGCTGATTGCTATAAGATGTTTGTGGCATCTTCCCTTCCCAGACTCTTGGTGCAGCCCCTTGTCTCATGCAACCTGCATCTACTCCAGAGACCACGGAAGCCAGTGAAGGGGCTCATGTTTGACTGTACTGGGCTTTGGATCTGCATCTGGTCTTGCAGACCTCAGTAGCAATATTGTGCATTGACATTATTGCCTCTGATGTTTCCAGGATGATGCTTTGAGCTGTTGGCCACATCCGTGTCTCAGATCTTGAAGCAGAGGAATGCAGCTGTGTCCCAGATATCCTTCCTAGCTCCTGCCATGGGAAGCACCTCTGCAATGACAGTTCTTGGAGGTTCAACAGCAGCTAGGTGGGTAGGATTTCATTTTCCTGTAATGTGTGATTTAGTGTGATACCATGCTAATTCCTCCAGAATATTAGCTTAAAACCATTCCAATCTATTTGCCATAACACATTAATTAACCAGCAGAATTTTCTATTTTGACTGCCATCTGTTATTGCTGAGACTGTTATTGCTGATTTTTAAGATGATTTTTCATTTCAGTGTTTATTATTTTATTTTCTATGTTGTATACCATATATTTGTCTTTTTCATTTTTAAACCTATTGATACAGAACTGTACCCAATAATTGATTAACAGCTGCAGTTGGAAGATGTGAGTACATATAACTGGAAATTGCACAACTGAAAGATGTGAATGAATATATGCAATACATGTGCCAGAGAGTTTCTCGGGACATTTATTACTTTAGAAAATAACTTTTAAAAATGAATTTTTAAAGTTGCTGTGTATATTTTTTAAAGATTAATTATACAGTAACTATTTCATTTTAAAATAATTAATTGCTGGCTTGCTGATCTGGGGGAAATACTCTTCACCAGGACAATACCTTCTTTCTCATATAACGCCTGATTCCCTGTGCAAGCTCAATTTAATATCAATAAGATTAAAGCTGTAACATAGCTTTTCTGCCTCCACTTCTCCCTCCCAGCGTTCTTGGAGTGAAATCCAAGGGTTTGCTCTAGGTGAAACAAGAACGTCTTGGCCGATAGCTCCCAGGCTACCACGGCTGCCTGCGCGGTAGCACAGCTGGGAGCACGTGCTAACCTGCTCACCAACATGACTCCCCACAGTCCTGGTTAGCGTTAATCTGCTTTTCAGACAGTTTTGCCCTTTTGTCCATCTCACCGAGCCTTGCGCAGAGTGGCCCGTGGCTGCGCTTGAGGAAGGAGTCCGCTTGATTCTGTTCTTCTCACATATTAGAATACAGCCGTGGAGGCTTGTATGAAACAGTGTGGTCTGCGAATGTGTTATCTCCTTTCTGTTGTTTGACAGACTTCTCATCCCCTGCTGACTCATAAAAAAAAAAAAAAAAAAGCTGGCGGAGAAGCCACGATGGGCCATGTGCCCCACTGACGATAGCAATAAAAAACCAATGTCTTGGACTGAAAGTTGGTTTTAGCCTTTGTTTCAGAAGATAGCTTTTTGTTAACAGTCTTTCCTATGAAACATATATTATTTCAATTAATTGAGTGAAATTTTGCCTTGTACTAGTTTTAAGAATGCTCTTGTAGCAAATATATTTATATGTATACACACACACACACAAATGTATGAATGATTTTGGGACAGCTCTTCTTTTTAAATTCTACTTGAGATTTTTTTGTTAGTTGTCTTTGGAGAAAATTGATAATGTTAATCAAATTGAAACGAAAATCAAATTTTCTGGATGCCTATTTGTGGGTGAAGTATTTAAATGCTCAGTATTCCATATTGGTACTTTCAAATAAGCCTGCATAAATATATCCAAAATATTCATGAGTCTTTTTGTACATGTATAATTGCATTTAAAGATCATTTGAGGTAATTCTTCATGCACATGTTTATTGAAAAGGCTACTCCATGCTGAATATTTTTGGTGATTGCAAAGAGTTTCATGTATTTAATATTTATTGCCATAAGCAGAAGAACTGCTGAATCTCTACAGCTTCAAATCCTTTCTCCCCCAGTACTTTCCGCTACAGCAGACCCTGCTCTATAGTAATTCCCTCAATATCTCAGTTGTGAAGGAGATGCTGGCATTGACCTAGAGATATCCATGTACTTGGTGGCCAGCTGCGGTGGCTGTGACTATGTGACTATGTTGACTGGTCAACTAGGCAAATGTTTTATGCAACTGTTGAGTTCCCATTGCCTTTTGCTGCACTGGAGTACTATTTTGGGACAGTTTCTACCCAACAGCCGACTTCCATGAGAGATTTAGTATTACACTTATCACCAAGATACTTATCTCATTTTGAATTTTGCAGAAACTGGCTAATGAATTCAGAACATACTTGGCAGGAGACATAAAAATAAAGGGACAGACAGACCTCCTGACAAATAGCACAACATAAGAAAATAACTTGCCTAGGAAACCAGGCTAAAAAAAAAGATAAATAGAGCAAATATCTGACACCTGACTTACAGCATTTCCCCCAACTGTTCAACAATTTTAGGACTACATTTGGCAGTCCTTGAAAACAGTTTTCAAAACTTTTGGTGTTTTTGTATCCTCTTGGCTGATTTTGTACCCCCTTGGCTGACTTCAGTCTTTCTTTTCTCTCTTTTTTTTTTTTTCTTACTTCTAGTATTCAAGGTCTTTTAGCACCTGTTGGCTGTCTCATTTCCCACACTTTGTGTCATCATGTGATAATACCAGCTGAAGGACTTCTTCTAAAACAACAACCACAGAAGCAGACTGTGGTTTTGAGAAAGGCACATCTTGCAGAGGGTGGCATCTAACAGTGTTGTGATACCACCTGCATCTATGGTTGAAGTAGTCTCTAAAGTTATGTGAATCATATTTGACTTCTTATGAGAGCCAGGTCCAATATAGGATCTTGAAAATAAAAGTAATTAGCTTTAAAAAACATTTTAAAAGGACCATATTTTAAGCAAGGAGGCCAATTACCTCAGTTAAGGTAATTTGAGGTCATATCTTGACATGCCATGACTCCTATTCCTTTGTGTTTTTACCCCAGAGTATCACCACAATCTCTGTAACACATTGCAATGCCATTTTGGGATGACGATGGAGTAGTTTTAGGCTGGGATCAGTTCTATCCATGGTGCTCCTCATTCAAGGGCTGCGGACATCCTCCTTCCTGAGTCCTTGTTCCCTGCCTGCAGACTCCTTGAGTGAGGAAGGAAGTGACAGCCTTCCCCTACCTGAGAACAGTTATGACTGGATAGCGACAATCAAGATCTCTCTCCTCCTTCCCCAAACAGCCAGATAAACCTAGGATGCCATCAAAAGGAATTTCTCAAAGCTCAGCGGCTCTACTTGTAGGGTTGGGTCTTCTTTTCATTATTAGTTTTAACTGGAATATACAATGACGTTTGAAAGTTAGATACTGCCACTTCCCCCCAGCCCTCAAACCATAAGAAACAGTAACAGAAAAAAAGAGGCGCTGATGGATAGATAAACTTTCATATACTTCTTGTTATCCCCCAATATGAAAGTGAATAATGGACAGTCCTTGTTGTAACCTGATTCTATGGAGAAAATTCAGAAAAGAAGAAAAACCTTAACAGTATAGGTAAACTCATACTATAAGGTTATCTACATGGCAAATACTGATTTCTCCATCACACTCCAGAAATATAGTTCATTTTAAGACTGTTTCAGAAAAAGCTGTATAGAGCTGTGACCAGTTTATTTGCTTCAGCATCATTCATCTTTCTGCAAGTTCTTGCAATTTCCAACTCTTACAGTTTTATGGAGACTTCTGTTTGGTGGGTTTACTACATTTACCATGATCTCATCATCATATGCATCAAAGCTGTGACTTTTCCCTTATACACTGGTATCACTTGGAGTAAAAACAACCTACTATCAGCCGAGATTGCTGCCACATGCTTATTTTCTCCAGACTAAGATTTCCATAGGTAAGGTAACTACTCCATCCCACTGCTTTCAGCTAGCAGCTAGCCTGCTTTCAAGTACAGTTTTCATAATACTTTAACTTTATTTGGGAGATAAACAAAAAACAGTATATGCAAGAACCAGAATGCAGGTTGTAATTGTAAGGGTAATCATCTCAGTGGTCCTGAGGCACTCAGAGTCTGTGTATTATTTAAGTTTATTAGACACACAGTAGTCAAGACAAATAGAAGGGAGGAGAAAGGGGAGTATGTACACAGAGAGTTGCTTACATGATAAAGTAAATTGCAAATGGAAAACCTAAGAGAAGAATGACTGGAAGCTTAGAGAAAGGTCATGGAGCTATTTTTACACTTGTAAATAAAACAGGGCCAGGGCTCATACTCACACACCCTTCAGCGGTCAGGGATTTTTGGGTGCTAGTCTTGATCTTTTTATCTACCTGTGAAATATTTGCTGTATAAGATTAGGATAATCTAACACATCTAAAAGTCATGCACTAATTCAAATAAGACTTGATTCAGGTAGTTCATATTAGGAGTCAGATTGTGTGATAACACTAATCTCTCCTAGATATATAATATGACAGGATTAGTATTCCTGACCATGGCAGAAAAGAAAGCTTGTCAGAAAGGAATAATAAACTTAAGGAACAAATATGTATGGATGGTAGCTGCATCAAGTTTAAAGATGGTTTTATTATTACCGCATGCAGGAGCTCAGTAGAAAATCAGTAGGAACTATTTGTGGGTTCACAAATTTGTGGATTACATCATAAATGAACATAAAATATTATCTTCCAACCTTAACGGGTGTTACTAGAAAAAGGCCCAGAGTCCTCACTGGCTGTTGGATGAAGCATAAACAAGTGCAGTATTTCTAGTTTAACATGTCACACATTATTCTTGATAGATAACTTTTTGTCTTTTTTGTCTTTTTTACACCAAGGCCAGCTATTTAATTAATCTTTTTGTAAATGTTTTCATGCTTTTATAAAGATCACTTTTTCTTATTTTCTGAGAGAAGAACTTTTGATTTTTCAGAATCAGGTGGGTTGTGAGAGCAGAGATGGAAATACTGAAATCATCTCGTTTTTGTTTCTCGGTGGGAGGCCCACAGGGAACAGAAAAAAACAAGTTTCCTCAGCCCAGACAAGTTTAAGAAGATAATGCAAGGGTGAGGGTTGAAACATATTCTCCCATCATCTGCAGGCCATGTATTTGATGAGCATAGAGCCCTTATTGTTGGTGATGTACAAACGCCCCAAGAATCGTCACACTAAAATTGCATAACCAAGCATTCACTCCTCAACAGAACAAATTTGCACTAATAAATGGGGAGATTCTTTGAGAAACCCTGTGGATTCTCACTGCTATATATCAAAGAATGGAGAAAAAATGTTTCTTAAGGAATCTATACAGCCACTCTGTTCTGATTTAGGATGGTTTAGCTGTATTTCTTTATCAGAAGGAGATGTTGTAAGTCATCCCCTTACACACAGCTAAGAGTATGATTTTAGGTAGCTGCATGCAGAGCATCCTCATGGCTCCCTGTCTCTTGCACCCAGGCCCACGAAGCCCTGTGATTCTTGCTGGGATCCCGTCTGACTCTCGTGCCAGTGAGTCACAGCAACATTTTCGTTCTACCTCCAACCACCTTACCACTTGAAAAGCTCTGTGCTGGCTTCGCTTCCTGGTTTTCTGGGCTAAGTTTAGTTCACGAGAGGCTGCTGAGCTGCTATAAACAGGTAATGTGGAGCTGGGGTTCACCACAGTTGTCAAGGGTGAAGCCAGGGTCACGGACGAAGAGCAGGAAACTGCCAGCTAAAGGAGGAAACTCCCTTAACACAAGAGCTATTCAAATTCTGCGAATATACTGATAGTTGGTTCTATTCACAGAGAATGGATTTTATGTCTTCAGACTGTCCAACGCATTACAAAGCAGGAGTAGTGCAGGCAGGTTGTCATTCTCTCCAGAAAACGTCTTTACAGCCCCTAACAAAGTCGTGTCCTTCTCCATGTTAATGAGGTCCAACACCTATCTGCAGAAAGCTTAATAAATAGTAATTGCACGCTAATATTTACACACTCTGAGAAAAGAGATCTACACACAGAAGAAAATATATAGTCACTTTGGTTCATTGATCTGCTGAGCTTTGGTTATACAAATCTCTTTGTGTTTTGTTTTTTTTCCCTCTTCTCAGGACAAGAAGGGAAAGAGAATAGTAAGCAAACACAGGCTACACATGTTCTGCATAGAACTGGTAGAAATGACTGATTTTAAAGCAATTATTTAATGAGTTGGCTTTAAAAAGGCAATTATTTAAAGATTTGGAATCTTTATTATTACCAATTTCCCTTTTCCTTGAAGATTCAGTCATGGGGAAAATGAATATAGAAGAATCCATTATTCCTTCCTTCCCTGGGGCTGCAATTATAATGTTAGGCCAGATAGTACCTATTACCTGCCTGCTTCCTGTTATTTTTGGAATGATCTTGAAGAGAGTGAAAGTGCTTATTCAAGGTGTGGGAATAGGAAGGTTTTATTTTATTCTAAATTGTGTATCTGTCCACTGTTTTACATGGCAAGCAAAGGATCAGAATCCACTGAATTTTATGCAAGTCTTACAACAATGTCAAATAAATTTGGGTGACATCCTCGAATAACAAGAATATATATCGTGTAAGGATCCAGAGATATTGTGTTATCTTTCTCAGCAAATGCTGCACACCATGTGGCAGTGCTTGCAAACAGCACGATTTTCACTTTTTTAACCTCACTAAGTATTTACTGTTCACACAGTTAAGTGTGTTAGCTTTGTATTATGCTTAGACTATAAATAATTCCATTTGCTTAGACCTTGGACAGATTGCTTGAAATTCAGCATTCTCATAGGAATAAAACTTGTTACATTGAAGCAACACTCTAACCCATTCACCAGCTAAAATAGCGTAACTTTCCCTCCAACCTTGCTAATACAAAGAGATCAAATTTAAAAAGATTTTACCTTTTGTTACAGTTAAAAAGCACTGTTAGAGACAAGTTTAGCTTCCAAAAAAAGTGACAAGATAGTGTAAAGACTAGCAATTCATTTGGGTAGGATTGCATGTCAGCACAATCTTACAAATGTTGTTGTTTCTGCAGAAAATATATGCAACCACTTGAAGCTCCTCAAACATTATTTTCTTTTTTTGTTTTATATACCTTTTCCTTGGATACAGTTTTGCCATCCCTTCTCATTTATTTGATCTCCCCCAAGTTATTTTCAGCAGAAAATATTCCTGAAAGATCCCAAGGGCTCACTGTAGGACCTTGGAGTAGATAGTACCCAGTGCCAGTAAATAAGGCTTCTTTAACTTCCATTGGTAAGTAAGTAATGCGGTTTTACACAATTACATACGCAGCTTGGGAATCTGCTCAAAATGACTGCATGAGGTAAAAGACAGAAAAATCAGTTTTTTTGGGTCTATATCCAAACAAATATTTCTTTTTTAAAGACAGAAAAGCATGCCGCATGCAGCCAGATTATGGAATAGAAACATTAAATCCTGCGAAACTATAATTAATCTGTGCCTGCATATTCATTAACCAAGGTCTCATTCTCATTGAGGAACATTTATTTCAAGAACCTAAATAAGCACTACAGCTAGTACAAATGCAAAATACTCTAAGACTAGAATGGAGCTCTCAACACACCAACAGTCTTTTGTTATGTGGTCGTGAATACATATGTGTTTATATTATTTGAGTTACTGCTGTTCTACCAGTGCTGCTTTTGTAAGCCCATCCGTACTCAGTGTGGTTCAAAGACAGAGAAAAAACCCATGATCATCCTTGTTCCAAGGAGCTTATGCCCTGGGACAAGCATCCTCTCTGGTTGAGCAATAGTCACCTTTCAACATAAAAAAAGTTCTGCTTTTAAAAATTGAAGTCAATGGATCACAAACAATCTCCTCTTCCTTTTTTTTTTGTTCACAAAGTGATCCTTTTCCTTGAGGTGCACTCAATGATAATGTGTCAAGTGTGCTTTAAAATACCGGAAAGCTTTGTGTCTTTCTTGTGAAGGAAGACTTGTACGAGCACACAGTATTTGCTAAGCCCCTCTGTTTTTGTAAAGTGGCAGGTTCCCTCAGGAGTCAGGGGGAAAATCCGGTACCGCACCCACGCGTCTTCAAGGCCCTTCCCTCAGGCACAGTTTATTATCTCAAACGCAAACTTTGCAGAGCTCAAGGTGATTTCCCTGGACTAAAACTACCCACCAGGGCCCCCAGAGGCAGGAGCCGACCCATCCACCTGAGTCCCCGGTCCTCGGTGGGACTCACTGGGCGCCCTGCCAGGCTGGTCAGCGCCTTGCCCAGGGCTGGCCGGGGGCAGCGGTCCCCTGCCAGGCGCCCGAGGGGCAGCGGGCTCCCTTCCTGGCCTCCTCTTCGCTAGGTTTCACTTGTCTTTCTTCCTTTTTTTTTTTAAACTCGATCTTGTGTTTTCACAGATAACATCCATTGACATTTTCTCACTGCCTGAGAAGCCAGATAAGAAATTTGCTATACCTATTATTATCTTTTGTCACTCAGCTCATGGTTCCTCTAGTAGCGATAGGGTGTCTCCCTAAAACAACTTACTCTGCCGGAACCTGATGTACAGTTTTGCTGTTTTGTGCCACACAATTCTCCCCTTTGTAGGCTTTGCTGCTACGGCTAACGTGAAATTGACATATTAAAGCCAACGCAATTTTCTAGATTCTCTCTGGTGAGCTTTAGACCAGGCCCCAGCTGAATTGGCATAAAAAAAGAAGACTGTAATTTATTAGAGGGAGTGCTTAAGTGCACTTCTGCCGTGGCATTGACTAAGAATGAAATGGAAATTTTCACATGAGCATTGCTGAATTAAAACTGATTAGAAATATGTGTTGTTGATTTCATTAATAACGTTCACCCTGATGCTGCTTGCACCACTTCCAGTCGTTCTAAACTTTCGTTTAACAAAGTTAAGTGGCCAAGGTGGAACGCTGGCTTTGCATCACTGCTGTAAATTACAGTTTCAAAGTTATGGCCTGAAAACCAGCAAAGTACTGAGGCATCCATCTAATTTTTCACCAGAATAGGGCTTTTCAATGGCCAGGAAATGCTAAAATTTACTGCTATGGGGTTAAATTCATTCCTGATTAAATCTCATTGAAGTCACTTTTACCTGCCTTGCCAAATAAATTATACTGATTTAATTCATCCATGCTTAACACTGCTGAATATCAATTATTAAACACTGAATAGAAGTCATTTCATTATCTCCTGAATATCCTACTATCAACTTAACTAATGTGGATATACTGTGACTAGATACATTAAATACTTGAGGCACCAGGAACAGTTTCTGCCAAATAAACCAAGCTGTTCAGCAAACAGCAAAGTGATGAGACCTGGATTCTTCTGCACTGCCTCTCTTGTCCCCTAACTACCCTTCACAGCAGTAACCAGAGCTCTCACCATAGCTCCAGGACACCATCACTGCACATAGGATGGCACGTGCTGTGGCTACCTTGAAACTTCTGCACACACAGAAGGTATAATCGTTCAGTTTTTGATCATTTCCCATTTTTATGAGTACTAATTTGAGTGCCTCTTGTATCTTACCATTGCATTTTATGAATATTGAAGGAATTTGAGTTTTTTTTCCTTATGACTTATTTCTACAGAAGTTTGTGAAAGAAAAGCAGACCAGATTACTGCATGTAGAAAGAAAATGCGCTTAATTCTCGATTTCCATTAATACAAAGGAGAAAGAGACCATGTTGCTCTGTTCAAACAGGTAGTTGTTATTAGAACTTAAATGTGGTAATCTCTGCAGGAGTTATCTGCAGGAATGATCAGTGCACACTACACATTCAGCATGAACTCCTGTGTGAAATTACTTTATGTATAATGCAGGGATAGAAAGAATCATTTTTTCCAGTGTGTTCATGCATGTTTTGGGAAAGTGACTTCAGTGCTAACCAAATTCAGCAACTGCAGCACTGCTGGGTCTTTCAGGGAATTCTAGGGAATTCTCTACATGAATATGAACATAAAAAAAACTTTATCGTAGGCTTTAATAGAAGATGGAAGTTCAGCACAACCAGCAACAAATTCACATAAAGCAAATTATAATTTCAGTTGTATCAGCGAAGTTTGAATGTAGCTAATCTGCACTCAGAGATAGCTCAGAAAGCAAGACATTGGCCGTTTATAACAGGGGAATGACTGGAGGTAGAGCAATGTTTAACTAGAACTGCAGCATCAGTTAAGCTCTTGACGCCAGTATGAAAATTTTCATTCATAAAGGCTGGGTCACGTTTCCTTTTGTAAAAGATGTGGGTAAGAAAACTAGTGAGGTGAGCCAGATATCTCCAGATAAAATGAAATCCTGCCATCGCACACAAGGAGGTTATTGCTGAGCCGTAAGACCAAAAGTTTACAGGTTCCTTTCTGTAACATAAAATATATAGACAAAGAAATTTTGACTGCTATTTTTTTAATTGGTGTTCCTCCTTTACACTTTGTGGCTAATGTTTTCCTTTTATCAAGGTCTTGCATATTTTCAGCACCCACCCAGCTCTGTGGTATTATATGCATTTTTTAAAGGTCTGAGTGACAAGTACATTGATATAAGTGAATCATCATTTTGCAGGCATAAAATTTTATCAGATTGGTTTTTAAGTAGATTTATACATTTAAGAAAGTGCATCTGCCACACATGATTAGCCCATGGAAGATAGAACATTTTTTCTAATAGTGAGTAATAGAATTTTGCAGTTCAAACACGTGAAGCAAGCTAGATAGTAAATTAGCATCTTGTTAAGTAGTTCCTGGCTATCAGACACAGTAATCAAAACTAAACTAAAAGGATATTGTGCAAGATAAGGCCAAGTTTCCCTTCCCTGCTAGTGTCACTCTTTTATGCTCCAGGACTACACAATTTGAGTCTGGGATGTAAAAAACATAACCAGATCACAAAATGAGTAAAGGAATATAAAAGAACATCTGAAGTTCAGTTTCCTGCAGGATGCAGGATGAATTAGCAATGTCTGTTGTTGCAAAGTCTGCAATAAATGAGAATTATTTGAGAGAAAGAGGAACATGCTAATTTCATGTAGAATTACCCCTTTAAAATCAGTATTTTTTTAAGAAAACAGAAATAGTTCAGTCAAAGGCTGAAGCACAGTATCAGTCCAAATGAAGCCACATATCTTATTTATCTAATGATGCTCCCCATCACACTTTATGGTAACACACATCTCTTTTCATCCGTGTCACAATTCTATAGGTTCAGTTACGAGTCTCATGTGCAAACAAGGATGATTCATTAAACCCCTGCATGTACCAGATCCCCCAAAGAGGTGAGTATTTGGGGTTTCCTCGACTCAGCGGCTGTACCATCACTGCCTGTCATTTGACCCTTCTACATCGTGTGCCCCGGACGGTGTAGCAGAGCGCAGCAGGTTGTGCGAGGCCTACCGTGCTGGGCTGCTCATGCTGCCAGCAAGGACGTGTTGGAACGAGGCTGACGAACACCGTGTACATGAGGTTTGTCTTTCAGGACATCCCAGGGCTTACCTGGAGCCCCTGTGTGAATGTGCACATCAAATGGATCCATATTCGAGAAGTTTGCCAGAGCCACAGTTCGCACAGCAATATCAAATAGAATTTCTTCTGAAAGTCTGAATTTCTTCTTCTGATGGACATCTCTTATGCCTACCATCTACCATATGGTAGGCAAGCCCTTTTTTTCCTCTCGGGTAGCTTTTCTTTAGGACAATAACAAAGAAAGTGCAAAAACAAAGTCCCAGAGAGACTAGCATATGGAGTTTCCTTCACAAGACACTCTGTCTGTCCCGCCCAGTAGGTAAAGCTCGGCTTGCCCGTGGCAGCTCCCCAGAATTTGAAAGTGCAGAACAGAGAAAACTGGATAATTACAAGCTAACACTCTAGAGTTTAGAAGCTGGAAGCTGCTTTCCCAACTAAGCAACTATAATAGCCCCTCTCCCTTGCAAGCATCAGCATATTTGCTAAATTAAGTTTGCACGAAGAGATTGGTAGGGAAATGTCCCATTAAGATTTATATGTTCAATGACTTTATCCAGGTGGGTGAAGGATTTTTCAAACTGTATTCATCCTAACTTGATTTATGCCTGCGGGTGCTTGCGTAATGCTTCTTAAAGGATATTTTTCAGAATCTTTTCTTCTACTGAAGTAACAGATAAGATCCCACTGGCTTTACCAAAAGCTTGAGTGAGGCTTTGCAGCCAATAAACAACCTGAACCACAGATGGTGGTGAAGGTTTGTGAAGGTTGGTGAAGACGCACATTTTACTGTAGTGGCTAGGATCCATGACAAGCCTTTTTGTTTTAGTTTTAGTTCTTGCTAAATTCATGTATACATATTTACACACACATAATATATAATATAATATATAGTCATATACAGCTAAATGCTGCTTTTACATATGTATTCATTATAATATGCTTTAGCAAGGACACGTGCATCATATTTAACCCTGAGTCATAATGACAGCCTTATGCTTAATTGGCTCTTCCTTATGTCTGTAGTTCCCACTAACATATCCTGTCAGTCAACTGTAACAATTAAAAGTGAATTGAATCTTTAACATGGAGATTTTTATCCCTTCCAGAACTTTTATAGAAGTTTAAAATATTTTCTGTATTCACCTCTAAGTATTTTTGTCATCTGCACAAGCAACTAAGCAGTTTGAACCCAGGTAAGTTTTTGGCCTTAATCATTTCTTCTGGCAGTGAATCTAATTCTGTGACGAATGAGAATTGTTTACTTCTATCGTTTTAAAATTTTCTTCCATTTATGTTCAAGGAATTCCCTCTTTCATTATGAGGAAAAAAAATAATGGCTCTTTTTGAAGCATTCACTAGTATATATTTTGGTTATGTCACATTTTATTTATTTTATACTCTTGATAAGACAAAGTCTTAATCCTTTTAATCTTTCTTCATGTAATAAGTTTTCCATGTCCCTAATGATTCTCATCACTCTTCTCTCATCCCATATCAATAGCACCTTTTATAGAGCGAATACCATGTTCCAGGGAGGGCATAGTGCTGACAAAAGTAATAGCACAATAATATTGCCATATTAGTCTAAGTTTTAATCACATCGTATCTTATTTTTGGATTTGCATTCAATAGCAAAAACCATTGATCATAGATTTTCAGTGAGTGGTTCACAGCAGCTCTATCTTCATTGCTCTCAGTAACTGCACTTCAGTTTGGACTCTTGCTCTCACAGACATGGGGTCCAAGGTTTCCCATCCTTGTGATGATGCGCAAGCTTCCCATCCTGGATGGCCTTTTGGCTCATTCCAGACTAGAAACAGTTTGAGAAGCAGCAGGGAAGAAATATGATGACAGGGAATTTGGGACTGGGCCCAAATCGAACAGCAAAGGATACACATAAGCTGAAACTGCTCAAGACATTTTTTTCCTTATTGCAACGGTGACTTTACATGCTTGTGGCAAGCACAAATGGTCCATATTAAACCATCTGAATATGCAACTTTTTTACAACAAATAGTCATTATATGGCTTACTCTTCTAACTTAGCTGGATCCCACTGAAATTATACAAGGTCTCATATAAATTATTCTAACTCACCTGCAAAATCTCCTGTTCTGCATATTACGCATTCTCAAGCAAATAATATATTAAGCAACCTCATTCACAATGTGGAAAATTGCAGACACATGCTATATATGGTATGTTCAGAAAGATCATTTGTTAATACTCTTTGCTTTCTGACTCTTAAACAGCTTCTGATCTAGATGGTGTCATTTGAAATAAAAATAGACATTTACTTATTGACTGCTGTATTTTTGGTCTGGTCAGATCATCTATCAGCTGGAATAGTACTTAGTGACATTGATAATATCTGTATTTTAAAACCTAACTCAGACACTGCATAGTGAGGTATGACATCTGGAATTGTGCTGTTTTTTTTTTTTTTTTTTTCAAATCATGTCCTGCTTAAGAGTGGCTAAAAAAAGATAGAACATTGAAGCAGACTGAATGCTTTTTACTTAAGAAATCTGAAGCTACAAAGCAGACAGGTAAATCACTTTAAGAAATAATGCCATCCAAGAGATCTTCTGCTCAGCTAAATTATTATGAAATATTAACTGAATCTTACTATTTTCAAAAAAATGAGCAGTGCTGGGGCTGTGAGCGCTCAGGGGAACTGCTAAAAAGACCAACTACCAGCACTGCTAACTGCCAGAGAGTAAGTCTGTCAGTGACAGCTTTAGGTCGCTATTACTCTGGCACCTGTATTGAGACTGGTGGTCTTAGTCCACCTCCTAATGAACACATCTTAAGGTATTTATGATAACCTCAGTGGCCACGAAGGAAGGAACTGTAGAATTTTGCCGTGGAAGTGACCTGCTCAGTTAATCGTAGGCTAGGACTGTGAGAGGCGGGCTGGCACGGTGCTCTCACAGAGCTTGTGTTGCTGCTGAGAGCAACGCTTAGACTGCTTTGCTCTCAGACGAACACCTTTATGAACTTTTCTTTCAGTAAAACATAGCTATCATATAGCCTATAGCTAACAGCATATAGCTATACTGAGCTATTAGCAGATCTTGAGAAGCAAAGCTTATTATTTCTTAAACACTTCATTAGCTGTCCGCCTTCCTGAAAATATTTATACAGATCTTAGAGTTAGCAATGCCAAAAGGACAATGACTGTGTATTTATGACTCTTTGAAGGAACAGTTTAAGAAAAATAGCAGCCTTCCAAGTTTATTATTAACATCATGCAAAGATGTGTATTTTCTCCCACCCTGGGCTGAGATTATCTCTTTATTATTATTTTCTTTTCTATTTTCTATACTAACTGCTAAATCTTGAAAACAATGATGGATTTGAATATCAGGTAAATGAAGTGTGGGTCATATCTGCTGAGGCCACATTCCCTGAAAATCACTGATTGATAAGCTGGTGCAGGTGAACATAAAATTCAAATGTGAAAAAAAAAAGAGCATCTGATGATTTGTGTTAAAAATACAATTAGTAAGTATAAAAGAAACACCCTTGCATTACGATGGTCAGGTTTGACAGGAGAAATGCCACAGCTTGAAAGAGAAAATATACTATATTCACCTGGTTAAGATTTTCTGCAGTTTTTAACATTTGAAAAATGATTGGGAACTAAGTAATTCTGGGGGCTGAAAAAAAAGTGTCATTGCCGGTTCAAAGTTGTTGGAGGCAGCTTGGCAGGAAGCAGCGAGGGTGCAGTGCTATGGTTATCTTAAGTTACGTTGTAAAGGCACGGCTGGAAGCAGCACGCGCTGGAACGAGCTTTTCAGTTTAGAAGTGTGCTACACTGTAAAGCATATTGCTTAGCACTACACGCTGGCACACAAATCCTTTAAGAATCATCTGTTCAGCTTTACATTTTAGAATTTTCTACAAATGTTCCTACTCTGAACTTATTCTGAACTTATCAATTTACTCATTTACTTATTCACTTCTGCTGTCAGCAGCAATGAGAACAAGTTATTTAGAAGAGTCACACATTTTTGCAGAGAATCACCACTGTTACGAAAAGTTTTCAAATTTTTTTGGCAACAGTTTTAACACTTTAAAAATAAGATTTAGAAACATTCAAGACTTCTCCGAAAATGTTCTCAGAAATGCCATGTGCAACTGACCGCACAAGCAGAGTCTGTAATATTGAATCATAATGTATAACAGTAATTCTTCACTTTTTTTTTTTTTTTTTTTTTAATCTTTGACCTATATCAAGAGATTGGGACAGATAAAGATCAACACAATGTCTGTCAGACCTTTATAGAGAACATTGGGTCACTAAAGGTCAACAGCAAACCAGCATTAATTAGAAATCTTAGTTTCCAATTCTATTTTACTCTTGGTAGCATATGAAAGATGTAATATGGATGGAAAGTTTGTGCAGCTGCATGTGCTGTTCTGTGAAAATTAATTAGGAGTATGCAAATAATACAAGGAAACAATCTGCACATTTGCATACAATTTGTATATGAACACAAATTCTGGCTTATGTTTAACACACCCTCCCTCTGGTGTGACCAGGAAAGATGTGGAGCTGGTATTGACATTCTGGCATGTGGCCCAGGATGATACAAGAGTGGCACACCGGTTAGTAAGCCAGGGTACATGGATTTACAGGGGTGCGTGACCAGAAGTTGGGGTATCCCAAGGACACCCAAGTTCCGCAGGCCCCTGGAACAGGCTGGATCTTGTCAAGACAGGGCAAAACAGACAAAATAAATATTGAAGGTCTTAATTGGAAGATTGAGACAGCTGACTGGAGAAATAGTAACACAGCAATCGCTCAGCAGCTCCTGAGCAAGGTGAGGAGCTGAGGAACAGCAGTGCCTGAGGCAACTGACTCTGTCAGAGCTGGGGTGCACGCTGAGGCCTCTGTGCCCAGAGCTGCCTGGGAGCCTGGGAACAGGAAGCTGCAGCCATTGCGAGCTCCTCTCGCTCCTTTCTCTTTCTCTCGCTTCAAAACCCTTTCCAGCCCTAACCAGCAAGGCCCACACAATGGCGGGCGCCCGGGCCCAGCCTGC
>VZSV01000023.1:7418245-7440711 GCA_013398735.1 Nothocercus julius | reverse complement strand
TGTGCAGCGGGACGGGGCCCCTGGGGACGGAGCTCAGGGTGTATCGAGAAACCTGCTCGTTAGATGCGTTTCTGTCAAGTTTTACTGTCAAGATTGCAGGGAGCGAGGGATCTCTGATAGCGAAGCTGGTACGTGCCCCACTGCAGCTCTGTGCGGCGTGTGCTGCTGTTAACCTAGGCACTCTGGTGATTGCCCCCTTCTTGCAGAGGATTTGTTTGCATTGGCATGGGGTGTGGAAAAATGAACACTCTTCCAGCTCACACTACTATTCTGAAGGAGCCTTTAGTAGGGGTGCAGCTGTTTTGTTGGCTGCCTTTGTCAGACTGTATAAAAAATGCAACAAGTACTTGTGCCTGTCTTTGGTCTCTGAGCGGACAGGTACAAAGCATGAATTTGTACAGGAGCAGCGCAAACTGCGCCGTGCACTGTGTTCTTACAGCTTGTTTGGGTACATGTAAACCATTTGTGGCATATGTGAGGTGAGCCTACCTAGGGGGTTTTGCTAGTGCAAATATACCAAACACAGGCAAAATCCTAAATTGGTTGGGGATTTTCTCACCCTCTGGAGATTTGCTTTGCTGGCTGTAATGCTGATTTTAACTGGTTGTTCTCTGTGGAGTGCCCAACCTGTAGAATTCATTTCAGCACTTGTACACTCCTCAGAAACTTTTCATTGAAATTGCTGAGGTACGTAATAACTTGCTGCAACCATCTGAGTATCGGTTTGCCCTTGCTGCCGGAAACTACAATTTCATTATGCTCTTGGTAAAACTTGGATTCATATGTGCATTCTTTAAGTTTCTGTAATAAATTTCTGTTTGAAATGAAGCTTATCGAATATCACTTTTGCCTTTTTTGATTTAATATAACGTGAGATGTTCTTGTAATGCCATTTCTGAATCTGTGTTGCTTTGTACCAGTTGTTTTATTTCTAAAGTAAACATTAGCAATATTTTGGACTCCTGTCATGGGAAGGTTTTTTGAGATCTTAGTTCTTGTGGCCTTTATTTGGTGTTATTCTATTTGTTCTGTGTCATTTTTGACGTTGTATGATCAGAAGTGAGCATGCTGTTCCACCTGAGAGCATGTTCATGGTGTGAATGTTGGTACTGTGCCATGCTTCTCTCCCAGTCTGGATTTTTTTTTTTTTCTTCTTCTTCTTTTTCTTTTTTTTTTTTTCTTCCCATTTATGATAAATATGTCATTTTGTTCACTGAGGGTATCAGAATCTCCAAAGTAATCTGCTGGGTCCCTAATCTTTCGCTAAGCTTCTCATACAATATCTCAGCCCTTTCAGTCACTGGTTTTATTGACCATTCTTAGAAAATTACAGTGGATTTTAAGGTTAAGTTTATTTTGATATTTATGTCATTTCATGTTGAAAGACAAGCGAACCTTCGTTACTTGGTTAATTCTGAAATTTTCATAGGTAGATGCAGTGTTTGTAAGATCCCAGATCCATGATCTAAAAGTTAATACCATAGTACAGATTTTTTAGTGTTTTAGCCAAGTGTTTCAGTGCTTTAGCTATTTGTTCTTCCGATGCTTTTAAAAGGTTATTTGTGAAACTGCCAAGAGTGTACAATAGCATCTTTAAGAACATTGACTAGCTTTTTTTTTATATATATATGTATATGTATTTTTGATTATTAGTGAAAAATATATAAACATTTTTTTGAGGTTTACATAATACCAGAATAACTTGCTTACAAGGTTGATAGAATATTAGAGTAGCTTTTTAATTGGGAATAATTTATTTTCTAATAGCAATTCCTGATGACAGTACCTTTATGTGAGAGCTATAAAGACTTATTCAGCTATCCAAACTGTTGTTATTTTAAACAGTTTTTAATCAGTGGTCATAATATTTTACCACTTAGTGATGGTGGACTGAGTCAGGAGGTGAGTGCCAATAGAAAAAAAATCAGATCGTGCTTGCTTCCATTTTTTGGTCATTTCTTTTTGCATGGATTTCAATTCATGCAAAGGTGGCCAAAACTTTATTTTGCTAAGGATTTGGTTGTTAATTGCTTAGTGACATTTTAAATCTTTGTTTAGGAGAAAGAAAAGGAAAAAGTTCAATTCAATATAAAGTGATTGTTGAAGAGTTACCTTTTAAAGGTAACATTTTTTTTCTTTCCTGAAAGAAAGTTCTTGTTCTCATAAGTTGTAGAATAAGTATATGGTGAACTTAAAGGTGTAGGTTTGACGGTTTTTGTTAGGCAAACAAGAACTAGCCTTATATGAGGGAATAACAAAAAGAAAGACTGCACCATATGGAAGGGCACAAAAGTTGCATGTAAGGCATTGAGAGGCTACAGGTATCATTGTTCTTTGCATTTCAGGTGTGATCCGCAAAGAAATCATAAAGATAAAAGAAAAAAAACAGAGTAAAATTAAGAAAAGGCAGAACGAAGTGTTCTGGAGAGCCAGAAACTTAAATGCTTTAAATGTTTTAATGAAATAACAAATTGATTTTTAAAATAAAGAGCCAAAAGCAAAATATTATTGTAGCATTGTCCAAATTATGGTTACTAGGGAAGACAACACAGTTATTCTTTGATAATTGATTATTGGAGAAATCTTTAATATAGTATAGGTTTGACAAGTCAGTCTGTCAAGATGCTGTTCTTTGACCTTTTTGAACTGAAGAAGGGTTATGGCTGTATTAAGAACAAGATTCTTCCCTTTTGCCTGAAATGATTTGACATAGCCAGAGGGCATTGTGAATTGTGATTTCTGCCTTGCTGAATTTGAATTGATATGGAGCTGGTCCCGAAGATTGATCAGAGAGGAAAGATGAGAGATAGACAGGTATGGAATAGAAATGGTGATCCTTAGTTGTTGGAGTAAAGATTGAACTGTTTATGTGTGCATCGCAGTTTGAGGGATCTAGTGAGAAAATCAAGAGAAGTACAAGATCATGGATGAAAATAGGTGAAACTGTAGAAAGCAGTGTTTGAATTATGAGGTGGATCTTCCGAAAGAGATGGTGAAGGAGGAGGATGGTGAAGCATTGCAACTCTTGAAAATTTTCTGCTTTTCTGCTAGATTATTAAATATTTTAAGATCTATCATTGTAGCATAGAATTTTTCACCTATGTAAATAAACACTTTTGGAATACTGGAGATGCATAATAACTTTCTTAAAACCTTATATAAAAGATTTTCTTTTGACTAAGCATTTAAAATTACATAGATTAATCTTATTCTCTCTGCTTCATAGATTTTGAAGATGATGATGTGTATGGCCAATCAGTAGAAGATGACTATTGCATTTCTCCTTCAACAGGTTAGTTCAAGTAATTACAAATAGGCATTCATATTCTGTCATCAACTCCTCTATGTTCTGTACAGTCTTTAGCTAGTGATCACAATACAGTAATGTTTCTCCATCTTGCTCCTTTCTCTCCTCTGATCTGCCAAATCATTGCAAAAAGTTAGCATCTTAGCTTTTCAGTACGTAGGCTTCCTTTTTAAAGGAAGAAAAAAATGTATTTAATACTTTTTTTTTTTTTTGCCAATGTAGCAGCTCAGTTTATCTACTCGAGGCGAGACAAACCAGCAGCATTTGCTGAGCCGTTAGAAGAGGAATATGGCTATGAAGGTGCAGAAGATGCTGCTGATTACTTTGCCACCAATCACCAATTGTCTGGAGTTGATAGAGGTAATTATAGAGGAATAATAATTCGTTTCAGAGAAGTTTCTCTTATTTGTAAAGACTTGCTGAAATAGTCTTATATTAGTGTTTTTTTACTTGACTGACTTAAACTACTTACATTTTGGAATTTCATACTAGAACAGCACCCTTCATGAGTATATCTGGTGGAGAAACACCACTTCAGCAATGATTCTTTAAGCTCTTAGCTACCTTCTCATATATTACTTGAAATTTGCTAACACGCTCCAGAATATGTTCTGAGTTTCAGTCTGGAAATAGTGAGATTGCATAAGGAATTTAAAGATTAAAAACACCTCCCCTGGCTTGGACCAGAGGTCAGTCTAGCTTAATAACCTGACTCCACAAATGGGTGCTGAGGAAAAAGCATAAGAAACAGGGTATTTGTATGATTGTTGTCCTGTAATGCCTTCCAGATTATGGCAATTGGCAGTATTTAACATGTTTTCAAAGTCACATGTTTCCTTGAATCAACACACAGTAGCTTTGGATACCTGCACCATTTACAATCTTGTCTAATCCTGTTTTGAACCCATTAGACTTTGATTTCCATTCAGACCTGCAGCCATGAATTCCGTGTTATAAACTGAGTTCTGTATGGAGGGAATAATGCTTGATTTTAAACTTGCGGGCTGACTGCTCAATTACTCTATGAAAAAAATGCCCAACTCTCTTCCCTAAGTAGTAATAGCCAACTTATTTTATGATTTTTGTGGGATTAGTCAGGGTTACTTTTAATGTATGAATGCATGTAGAATAAGGCATGTTTCTGAATGATGAGGCAATAAAATAAATGAATCAAATGTAATATTTAAAACAGAACTTCTGTGAAATTTTGAAGCAGCAAGCAGTTCTGGATTCAATATCAAGTAAACTGGAAGGAGCTATGATAATTCATAGACATATAAGTAAATATGATAAATTGGAGTATAATCCGCTTGTTTTTCTAGAAGGAAATAATGCAGAGAAGTCAATTTGGAAGAGTCAGCAAGCAGGTGGTAAATATATAGTAGAGTATGTAGTAAGAATGTTTCTAACAAGGTCCCTTGGTTATTTTCTAAAGCCATTGAGAGCCTATATTTAGTGTAGTGTATTTTTTCCTTAAGTAGACTTTGCTCAAATTCTGAAAACAATTTTGCTATGTATCTTTGTGGTAGAATTTGATTGTCTAAGATCTTTGAGAATTTCGTTTCCATTGCTAGGAATACTGAAAGCTGCTACAAAGCAAAAAAAGGATTATATACCCCTTAAAAAGTATTACAGTTCTAGGAAAGGTAGAGATTGTAGATAATTTGGAAGCTGGAGTGTTGTTCCAGAATCACTATTTATTTAGAATTTTTCTGTTTTGAAAATCTGAGACCTGAATAAATGCTGTTTACTTTGGATGTTAATTATAGCATTTGTAAACACTTAAGTTGTGCTGTTAAATGGAATTCCACATTGACATACTAAATTACTGTGAAAAGTACTGTAAGGTGGTTATTTGCACCACTTCTCAGCTGTTAAACTAGTTAATTTTTGTAGGTTCAAACTATTTCAGTGTTGAAAACTTAGTGACCATTATATGGTAGTGAGTGATAGTTCTATATTGTAGTGTTTTAAATGGATCAAATGTTCTGCAGCTTTTGGGGATAAAGTCTATTATGAAAAAAAGTGAGATTGAAGTTGAATTAAGGTTTTATCTCTTAACATGATATTTCTCTCCAGTTTTTATTATCAGATGTGTGGTGCTAGTGGTTAGACCACTTTATTCAAACATTTCTTTTGTAGCTTATAACAGTAATATGTCTCTTTTAGCCCGTCTTAATTCATGCCTTGATCAAATGAGAGAAGTTTTGGGAGAATCTGTACCAGACCAAACAATGGTGCAAGCAGTATTGGACAGTAAATTTGATGTACAGAAGGCTTTGGATCTTGTGCTTTCACAAGACACTAAGCAAAATATGAAGACGAAGAATGACGACGCTGTGATTATAGGAAAGATGACAAAAGGTACACTTTAATTATGTTTGGCTTCAGGATGATTCATTTCTATATACACTGCAATTTTGGCTGTAAAAACCATGAAGGTGCTTATAGCATTAGTTATTCATAAGAATTATGTAAGGCCATCTTTTCTAAATGATTGTATACTAAAAATTTAAAGGAAACTGCTTTACTTTAGCTACAAGTCAGAATAAAACTTTAATCTCATCTTAAATACAAACTGTAAGCAACCACCTGCAGTTCACAGTAAATTTCTGTCTTCTAATAAATGACTTTATCTGTGTGAATACATGTCCTAGAAGTTGGACAGCATCTTTAAAAGTTTTGTGTACTTCCAATGTTTCTTTGTTGAGCAAATACTCCTGCCTTCCCCTTTCTCCCCCCACCCATACCTCTCCTTTTTGATAGTGCTTTTACAGTAATTTCTTGTTTTGATTCATATGTAAACTGTAATGTCTGTGCTGACGTTTCTTAAGTGATTTTTTTTTTTTTTAAACTTCCATGGTGCTTGAGTAAATATCCGTCATTTAATTGAATATTAGATCAGGTTGCCCAGAGAGGCTGTGGAGTCTCTGTCCTTGGAGATGATCAAAACTGGACTGGATGCGGTCCTGGGCAGCCTGCTTTAGCTGACCCTGCTTCAGCAGGGAAGGTGGGCCAGGTGATCTCCAGAGATCCCTTCAAACCTCAACTATTCTGCAATTCTGTAATTGTATGTACAATGATGCACATTTTTCAATAACATTTAGTAATTAAATGCCTTTCCATGTTTTTTTTTCTTGTTTTTTTTTTCTCTTTGCTGCTGCTGTCTACTTAAAAAAATAAAAATGGATGTTTCATGCTTCTATCCGAAAATTACTGGCTCTTGTAAGGTAAGGAGACTTACTTTGTTGTCCAGAAATATTTATTAATACAGAAAATGTCTCTTATGCAGTAGAAAATGTTGCTGACAACACTAACACCTCAGGGCTTGGAAACCAGACAGCCAAAAGCAATTCAGCTTGTTGCTCTTCATTTAGCAATGACAAAATGCTTCTTAATGCTAAAATATCCAATATACCTTTATCTGAAAAGAAAGGTTTGAAATCCTCTTTGCTTGCTATGTCATCTTGTTTCAGTGATGATTTGAGTAAGGGATCATTGTATGAACCTGTGAATAAACAGGCAGAGGATCCACTACCAGAAAGTGCTAATGCAGTAAGTTTGAGTCTTGACAGTGAAAATGCTTACTTTGGTATGGGAAGTAGCACATCTGGAAATACTTCCTTTAAGAAGCCAGAATGCGAGGAAATACAGGACTTGAAATCCTTGCTGAGGCAGAATATGATTTGTGAAGACAGCATTTCTTCAGATACTTACGATTGTCATAGTAATGCAAATTTTGATAGTCCTCATGATTTAACAAGTCCTTTAGGAAAATTAGCTCTTGATTCTAAAGTCAGTCATCCTGTAAATAGAAAGAATGAACTTGAAAGTTTGTCTTCGCTTGCACAAGGTAGAAAGCAGGAAAGTCCTTCTGTAGAGATGGCTGCTTTGCCAGTGTCCAAGTCTGAAGGTGCCTCACTGGCTGACTTACTTCAGGAGCACCAGGAAAGCAGTGCAAGCCGCTGTTATTCTTTGGCTGATCTTTATGCCCAGTCAACAGCGAATCTCACAGATGTGAAATTGGGAACCTCATCTTTATCACAACTAGTAAGTCAACCTCAAACTTCAGGTGTGATGCCAGAACTAACAGAATCATTGTCTTCTCTAGCCCTCTCCAAATTTTCTCCAGTGAAGGATTTTGAGAGTTTGTCACTGTCAGATTTAATTGCGGAGACTATTGAAGTAGATAAAAATCAACAAGGAGAGGACTTTTCCATGCTAAGTGTAACTGAGGTGAAGCCCTCTAAAAGAGCAAAAATTGGCTTAAATAGCATTATGAAAAAAGCACATGCATCAACAGAACAAAATGTGGTAGGACAATCAAATGTCTTAATCCCAGAAAGTAAAGATTTAAATGTAAAGCAAGGAAAACGTTCTGATTTTGCTGAAACAAATAAAAAAAGCAAAAAAGGCTTTATTCCTCAGAGGCAGGATTTGACCCTTTCGTGGATGAAGGCGCTGCATGCAAGACCTTCACCTTTCGCTTTAACCTTGTGTCTCTGTTACCCTCCAAAAGGTCATAAGCGACGTGTGGTGGGTGTGCATAAAGCTTTCCTATACAGTAGACAAGTGCAAGAAGTGAAACCCAAGGAAACTGGTCCAGTAGTAGCCATAACACCCTTTGACTTCAAATCAGCCTCTCCTGATGATATTGTCAAAGCTAAACAAAAAAAACCTTTTATAAGAAAGTAGTACAAAACATGGGAAGGAATCAGCGTTTATGTCTTTGTATCTTAAAAAAAAAAAAATCAAGAGATAAATTTTATATGGAGTCTATTTATAGCCCAGAATTAAAATTGTTTATTTTTTTAACAATATATATGACAATTACCATTACATTGGTAACTAATTTGTATGTGAACTTTTAAGCTGTTGCACTGGATTTCTTTCCTTTTTCTGTAATTTTCACTGACAATTTAACATTTTTAGCTTTACAAAATCTTGAACTTTATAGAATAGGAATTGCATGTATAAACTTCTGTAAACGCAGATAGACTTTATACACCTTTCTTGGTGTTCAAAATATACTTCATTGAGAAGAACACTGAATTAGTATTTTTTAAAAATCATCAATTTTGCTATGTGGTGTATATTTCTGGGTAAGGAGAACCTCTGTTTATCTTAGGCATTTGTTTTATTAAGTGTTCGTAAAGTTAAGTTTTCTGATAAGGTATGTTATTAAACTGTCAGCTCATAATTGGTATTTTCATTTGATGTCACTCTTCTGTGATCATTCTGGTTTCAATTTAATAACACAATTACCTTCAATTTTTAATAGCCTCACTGACCTCTGTTTTTAATAGTTGTGGTTATGATAGGACATATGTAACTTTTGATAGGACATGCATAGCTTTTGATAGGACCAAATTTATAGGGCAGCACTTAAAGTAGAAATTGTGTGCCTGTTCACTTTCCTAGCAAATGTCAAAATGGCATATTGAGAATTTTGAAATACTTATTTTGCAGTCGTTTCATGTAGCGTAGGTTTCATGAGAAGTTTCAGTAGGATTCTGCAGTTTATTTTGGAGTCTGTCAGACTCCAGAGGAATTTTGGAAAAACAGTACTCCTTTCAGTTTTGGCATAAGAATCTTTGGTTAAAGGGGGGATCAAAAAGAACAAAAACAAACAAACAAAAAAAACAATTTCAGGCAAAGCAGAGGTGCTTTTTAAATCTGTCTTGTCTGTTCTGGAGAAAGCTCCCTTAGTAGTGGAAATGTGTTCTGTTCTATTGTTGGCCTTTGTGCCTCTTTTAAGCTTTAGAAAATCAAAATCAGACCATTTGGGACTCTTCTTTTTTTTTTTTTTTTTTTTTTTTTTTTTTTTTTTGGAAAATAACCAAGTTCTGATGTACCTGGTGGCATACATGTTAGGCATACGTTCATTCATAAATTGCCATACACTTATCCATCCTAAAGTTGGCAGCTAATATGGAACAGTAGATTCGATTTTAAATCTGATTTTAGTTCACTATGTTTTATCAAAAAGATGACAAACACAGATTTATTCCTGACTTCAGGTTGCACTATATTCTTATTTTTAAACAAAAGTAAAACATGTTCCAGTTCTCTCAGGTACAAATTTCCTGTTGTATATATTTTGTTTGTCTCATTGACCCTTTGTTTTAATCTCATTTAGAGGCTCTGAATAGCATATATTTTATTTTATTTATAATACTTTGACCTCTGACCTCTTGAATGAATGTTTCTTATCCTTACTAATAAAAGTTTTATATAATGACAGTGTTGCAGTGTTTATGTTCTAGATGACATGTTTGGTCTAGCCATCTGTATTATTGCATATTTTAGGTGCCTTAAAAGTTTAAAGTGTAAATAGTGCAGTCTGATGTACATACTGTGCTCTGAGACCTTCAAGACCAGAATTAGTTTCCTTCCCCTTTTCCTTCAGGACCTCTCTTTCTTCTGTAAACCAGCATCTTGGTAGTTTCTCAAACCTGCTTTAACAGATTGTGATATTCCTGTTGAAGATTTGAGAGAATAAGGTTTGTGAAAGTCTGATTGATCCTGACTGGATGCTGACTGTATAATTAATAAGTCTTCATACCTAGTTCTGCTTCTTTTCTGTAGTTAGTCCCAGTATGAACTTTTTGCTGTTTAAAAGTACAAGTCTATTTTTCCCATCAAGAGGAGAGATCCTATTTGGAGTGTTTAGAATTAATGTTTTTCAAAAATGAAGTGTATTCTTCTAGTAGATAAATTTTATTTTTAAAAAATTGCAAAGTTTGCTACAGTCCTGCCTGGCACTACTGTTAGGTGTTTTGACTTTATGTTCAGGATTCTCTTGGGGCCCTATTTAATGTTTCCGGAGGCAGGGTTTTCCAATACAAACACTTTCTAAATTTTCTTGGGATAGCTTTTTGTTTTGTTTGTTTGTTTGTTTATCTAACTCCCAAATCCTTTCTTTTATTCTTCCTACTGGGCTTTTTCATTATTTTGGTCTGTTTTCTTATTTCTGACTGCTGCTTTTTTTCCAAAAATTTTTAAGCACTTCTAATAATTATGGAGCCAAATACTGAACCTACACTAAATTATGACCTGTGGATTCATTTGTAAAGTATGTATAAATAATATGTGTATTTGGAACTGTTTTTTTGGCATGGGATTTATGTAGATAAAGTGTTGGAACAAGTAGCTGAAGCCAGAGAGCGTTAGCACAGCATGTTTTTTATAGATCTTACTGGGGAAATAGGTGTCTTAGCAAGCAAATTTGGATCTTGTTAGGTAACTAGATTTTCATATATTTGTTGGTATTGGTGGAATGAGGGGTTATTCTTTGGTTTGCAATCTTGAATCCTGAAGCAAGCTCTGAATTGGTACAAACCTGCAGGCTGTACACAGCAAAAGTGCAGAAGTAATGTATAAGCCTGAATTCCACTTATTTTTCAGCAGAGATTAATTATTTCTATGTATGGAAAATTGAACTTTTTTTTTTAAACAAACAAAAGATAATGTGTTATTGTATCCACTTTTTAACTGAAACAGATATGTTTATTTTCATGATGAGAACCAGGTTTGTGTGATTGGTGGCAGGTTTTTTTTCTTTTTAGTTTGCTGCTTAATATGGCATGTAATGCTCTTGTATGAGCTGTGTATTTGGTCTTTGCACTGAAGTGTTTCTGCCTAATGAATGCTATGAATGCTAGAATCGTTAATCAAACCTGTCTATTTTTATGCTTAAAACAATGAGCTTTTCCCATTTTGCAGTCAGTTTGTGTCTCTGTGTATAATACGGGTTATCGGTATTTGTTTTAGAATTCACATATTAATATTGTACAAGTGTCTTTGTCCATATATGGGTGTACAAAAGAAAATATTAAACTACAAAGACATACAGCTTCTAGTGTTCAGGCTGTATGCCTTCAAGGTATTTTGTACATTAAATTTAATTTGTACATCATTTTTAATTAATGACTGCATAATATTTTAATACAAAATTGTCTTGTGGATATTGCTTTATGTACCTAAATAAAGTGTATATTCTTAAAGGACTGACTTTAATTGCAAATAGACTATGAACATTGCTTTTATTGTGTAAGCAGCCTCCGGTTCTTGGCTAGGTTTGCCTAGGCATATTTCTTTCTACTGTGGAAGATCTCTTTGGAGAATGTCAAAAACCGGCATCTGCCACTGTCTTCCAATACTATATTGGGGCTCCAGTTTGTTTTTGGCCAGAAGTGTTTTCAGATCCTTCAGTAGCTTATAAAATTTATTAGAGCCTTAAAATGGACAGTGTTTTAGTGAAATATGGAAAAACTGTCTAATACTAATTCTCAAGCTCTTTGTTAACACAGAAGTCGATCGTTTCAAGAACCACTACACCTGATTTGTTTAAAAACTGTTTATAAATGTCTCTTCCGTTTTTCTTTTAGGCTTACTTTCTCTGGGCTTTATAATCAAGCTAAATTCTAGCTGAAGTTGTTTTGGAAAATCAGAACAAACTGAAGGTCAAATGAAGTATGAGAAAAGTAGGAAGATAACTATCCCCCACTGGAAGATCAGAAATGATTGATGCTTTATACTCTCTAGAGCTTAGTTTAGTTTTATTTTGCTGTTTTTTTTTTTTTTTTTTTTTTTGGTCATTTTGAGCTATCTTTTTGGGGGCAGTGGCTACTTTGTGTTAGGATTGTTCCTCAATACTTTCTCCAGGAACAGGGCCCTTATAGGACTATATGTATAAATATTTAGTAAGAAGCAAGTTTCACAGTAAAGAGTCAAGATTAACAAGATAATTATGAGGATATTTTGAAAGAAGGGAATAGAAATTGAAAAGCTAGGAATAGAGTTTAGGTGTCAGAAGCTCAAGTTCAGTTTTTTGAATGTTGGACTATGCTGCTTTGTTTGAGGTGCTAATAGAGAAGTAGCTATTTGCTTATTGGTATTTATTATTCACTTGTGATTTTTACTAATAATGCCTGTATTCAGGATTTTCAGGTACTTAGAATATCTGAGCGGTTTTACAAAATACCACCCATGAGCAAAATGAACAGATGCTTTGAATACATTTTGTTAATGATGTTTATCTTTCAATTTTATAGAATTCTGTTTTTGTCTCTTCTATGTAAATATTTCCCTTCACTTTGTTTTTACGTGAAAAACAAACAAATTCCATGAATGTTTCCAGAACCTGTTAGCTTAGATGTGAGTTCATGTAACCAGCCTTTCCTCTTTACTCAGTTGAATACTGCTGGGTTTGTCTTTGGCTTGCAGTGATGGGAGATTTCTTAAGCCTAGGACAAATACTTGCTGGCCCTTTTGCTTTTTATGCTACAAAAGTTCCTTTGGTAGCCGATATCTTCCAGTGCACAGTATCAAAATGCAGATGTTAACTTCTTGGCAGATCTGCTTTGATGTTATGGACAGCCAAAGTGGGGAGTCTGACCCAAAAATAATATATGTACAAATAAAATTTGTTGTTATTAAGCAGAAGTAACATCGTACATAATATATGTACAAGTAACATTTTTTGCATGTTATTTTTAGGGCTCCAAAGAAATCCTGGTGGAAAAAAACATGAAATTCAATGGTGATGTACAATATATTTTCATTGGCCTAGAAATCCACTTATTTTAATCCCACTTATTATCCTGAGCTGTAACGCTTTGATTTTACAAGTTGGAAAATCAGTTATTTACACTCAGATAGCTAAGAAGAGTTTTCTTCCCCACCTTTTATTGGCTATGCTAATTATTCAGTAACATGACAGTTCTCAAATGCCTGCTGTTGTGCTGAAAGCCCATTGTACTTAAGATACGGCATGAATTCAGTCTGAGTTCAGCAAAGAGAATGTGTTCTTTACTGAATGGAAATGTTTGAAATTTGACAAGACTGGTAATTTAGTTATATCTTAAATCATGGAAAATAATGAGAATTTAAGACTTCCGTGTTTTATGTAAGAAAAATATATACGTAGACTTTAAGAGAAGTTACTGAATCTCAACACTAAGGTGCTGTGTGGGTTTTAGAAAGGAAGTGGCTTATTTCAGGGAAAAATGTGTCATCAGCAGTGAACAGCTTTTTAAAATCCTTTGAGATCTCTTTTTGAGATTCTCCTCCTATATATTGCACACCTACACCGGAAAAAGTGACACTCCATGCCTTTTCTGGGTTTTATGGTTCTTAACACTAGATTACTTTTCAAACAAAGGATATAAAGCAATGCAGGTAGGCCAATCATTTTCATAATTACTATATCACATATTTTAGAAGCTAGGAGAGCTTAGGTAAAACAAGGATTTTATCCCCTTTAGAATTTCCTCACGAGATTTAACAATAACCAGAGATCCTGGGGAAATGGACACCCAGCTTTTTGTGCTTACATGGCATTTCTATCTCAGTCCCTTCAACTCATGATAAAGGTCAGTCATCATCTAGTTTCCTCTGTGTCTTTAGAAGATAAAGTGAAGAATTTACTAAGTTCTCATGTGTGCTGGAGTGCCAGGAAGGAATGGTTGCAGTCATGTTTTTTTAGTTCCTGTTAAATCAAAGGTATCCAAGATAATATACTACTCTTCCAGTTTTAGTAAGGCAAACTTTTTTTCTGTCATGTATATGGGAGATTCTTATGTTTATGAATCAGTCTCTGCTAACATGTGAGAGTTGTCTGTAGGTCTGGAAAATATTTTAACCACATCAAGATTCCCCGTGAGTATTGAAGAGGAGCTTACACCCCTCAATGTTTGTTGGAAAGTTGATATTAAAAATAGGCACAATAAGAAAAGGAAGCTTTTCCTGCTTCCATCCTTGTACTTCCTTTTCTCTGAATATACCAGTGATCTAAAGTAGCTTAATTCAAGAGTTTTAGCCAGTCAGAATCCTTGGTAAGTATTTATGGTTAAAATGTTAAAAGTTTGAGAAAACCTGGGCTACCACTAACTTTAATATGGAAGATATCTATGTCTGTTGAACCTGTGAAGCCCAGTTAAAGACGAGGAATAAGAGTTTGTTGCCTTAATTCTTCTTCCATATCTTCACTGCATTTAGAAGGTGAGAGTAAATGGAAATTTTGATACCTAATGGAATCCAAAATACAAATTGAAGTTGTTTTGGTTACTACGCTCAAGAACTTGAGTACTTGCTACCACTTTTCATGGTTTTATAACCACATTTTCCTATTCCTCTAATCTTTTTCTCTTCCCTGTTGCTGGTTCACATAAGCAGGAAAATGACTAACTTTGCTTGTCAACTGGGCAAAATCACGAAACTGAGTATTCACAAAGTGCTACTGAATGCTTAAGTTGAAAAAAAGGAGGAAGATTGCCACTCAATATGTAATTGCTGACACAGTGAAGAAAGCTAAAAGACTTTTAAAGGAAACATTTTTCAGGGGAAAAAATG
Source organism: Nothocercus julius (assembly GCA_013398735.1). Classification (NCBI taxonomy): domain Eukaryota; kingdom Metazoa; phylum Chordata; class Aves; order Tinamiformes; family Tinamidae; genus Nothocercus; species Nothocercus julius. Next base: position 7,426,049 of record VZSV01000023.1, on the reverse strand, counting down.
TTATCAAATTGTATGCTTTTAGTGCTATTTTTGTGATAGCGCATCTGTGCTAACTATTGTAAGGATGGGGATGCTCTCTGTATGCAGGCAACTGTCACTTTGCAAAGTGCCTTTGCAAAGTATCTTCAATGGTGAGGAGGAAAACTTAAAAATGAACTTGAGCCAATGGAGCTACTTCTCTGAAATCGAAGTAGTGTGAGGTGTATTTTTTGAGACTGACAAATTAACCTTCTCTTTCTTGCTATCATCTGATATAATTCTGGAAAGTTTACTTAAAACTATTCTATATTTTACTATATCCAATCTTTTTTTCTAGTTGTAGTAGATATAAATCAGTTTGCTACTGTAGGTAATTTTAACAATGAAAAATAAAGCTTCTAACACTGTTTCACATCTGTGCACAGAATACTGTTTTCCAGATTGGGGACTTCCTTATTCATTCGGAGGATAGTGATGACTAGACACTTTTTGTAGCCTTAGTTAGGCAAGCTTGTCTTCGATGCTGGAATTAAAGTACTTTTGGCTTGGGCCAGGTTACATATGCTTATAGGAAACTATGAAATAATTAGATAAATTCCTGGAGAAATAATGTAGATAATTTGTATAATGCAGAACAAGCTTCCTTTCAAAGGGTTGACTTAATTCTATGTGAATGAATACATTCTTCATGATGAAGAATAGGGCAATTTTTACAAACTTTTTCTGTCTTTTTAGTGCAAAACAGACATTTTGTGTGCAACTTTTGCTCCTCAAGTATCATGCCATATATTTGTATGAGATAACTACATATACTTTTGACTTGCCCAATATCTCCATGTCTCCTTGCAGCAGTTTCCCTAAGCTAACTCAAGCTTTATGTTAGAGCTTACGTTAGGGCTTTGCAGCTGTTTCTTATGGAGTTACATCTTCCTTCCACCTGATCTGTTGTAGCTGCCTGTAAAAACTGGTGGTCTGTGAACACTGTTGTCTTAGCTTTTTTTTTCTTTTTTTTTTTTTGAATAGATTTGTCACCACAGTTATAGTAATAGATGTGTGAACTTTGTGTGCCTCTCTTACTGCTAATGCATTGTTTTTAATACTGCGGAAGTTCTGGAATGTAGGTAATTTCAGAGTGCTTAATCAGCCTGCTGCATTGATGCAGCTTCGGTTTGTTTTGCAAGTTAGATTGAAAGATCTTTAGCAGTTTCACACTCAGGTTTCAAAGATCCTTTGCCTGTAAATGTGTTGCCACGAATGCATTTAAATAACAAAGATGTTAAAGCTTTTCTTTCCTCATGTTCTTGGTATTTTTTTTAATAGTCACTGCTTCCTCTGCATTTTGGCCTTCAGATATACTTTCTGTATAAACAGGGCAAGGTAGCAGAGTGGCAAGCTAATTCTGTTTATTTTGGAAAAGGGGAAGGATGCCTTAAATTCTAAAATTAGAATTAAAAGAAATAGCCAAAGTTAATACTGAAGGCTGTTGACTTGACAAATAAGAGAACGGAAAACTTAACAAAAACTAGAGGAAAATAACTTAATAGTGAAGTACTCCTCTCATTTCAAACTGCTGTATCTAGCAGCTTGCCTGTCAAGCCATACTTTGAGAATGTGCTGCTCCTTGTTGTGTGGACCTTATATAGACCTCTAATAGTGCAGAGCTGTGTTTAATGATGTTTAATAATATCTTTAGGACTTTCTTTAAAGGTGGCTGTTGTTCAATAAACCAAACACACTTACTGAACTTTCTTTGGTGTAGTATGGAGGTCAAAACTGGATTGTACTATTTTCTTGAACAGTAGGAATTGCTAGGGTGTAGGGAGGCATGTACATCAAAAGGCCTTTTTAGCACAGGATTATCTATAAAGCTTACTAGTAAAGAGCTCCTAGTGTGATAGAGCTGCCTACATCAGAAAAGCTGTGTTTTGAACTTTAAAAGATGGAATAAGAATGCAGATTGGTTACCATGATGATAGTGAACATATTAAGGACTCTTCTTGTAACAAAAGGAATAACTCAACTTCAGATCTCCAACTGATACAGATGGCCTGATAAAAACTGGTAGATGTGAACATGACTGGACTTGAGCCTCATTTCCCTTTTTCTTTCTCTTCTGATATTCTGCCACAATTGGTAAATAACACTGAGGAAAGGTGCAAGACTTTGGATAATGCTGGAAAAATGTTCTGTCTTGAGAAGTGGTTCTTAATGTAGCAATGGGGAATAGCAGCATAATGTAGAATGTAAGCTGCAGTTCTGAAGTGGTAGGATATAGGAGTACTTCCGAAACTTCTTTTTTTGATGGCATACCAGCAGCCTTTGATACCATGATATGTGTGCATGTCGAAAACAGAATTCAGCTAGTCTTAAGCATTTTCTCCTATCTTTTGTTTATTTAGTGTGGAGTGTCTGTGTAGAATACTTAAAGTGTCTCATCTACATAGATAGGATAATTCTCATTACTTTTACTACATACAACTCAGCTAAAAAATTAAAATGTTAAAAACTTTGTGGGATAGCTTTGCTGAAATTGCTATCAAAGAATTGTGATTAATATTTTGTAGTTGAGGGACAGTATAAAACTGATTTAACTGTATAAAATCCTAACGTAGACCCCATGGCATAGTTAGGATGGTGCAGAGCAGAGGTTCGGAGATGTTGATCAATACTACTCTGTAATTTGGGTGGTGGTGGGGAGCTGCACCCTGTTAATTGTTTTACTTAGCTGGATGTGACTTAGCTTCATTATTTTAAATTTAGTCGTAGTAAAGTAAATACTAGAAGAAGGTGTACGTTTGCTCAGCTAATTTTATTTGATTAGCTTTTGTGTGAAATGTTTGACTTTATCTAATTTACATGTGCAAATGAGAACAATGCATGTGTAATTAGTTTAATTTCAAACATATCCTTTCTTAGGTTCTGCTCTTTTTCTACTTCTTTTGATACATGAAGAATGATAAAAATTGGAGCCTGTTTCCACCTTTTTTCTTTTTCTTTTCCTAATAATTGTGTTCAAAATATATTTTATCTGAGTGAATAAGAACTCTTTAAGCTTCAGAACTTTACGAAATGAACTGCTGTTCATTTAACTTCTTTCAGGGCTGTGCATTTTGAATATATTTTTTTTTAAGATCTGAATGTTTAAGAGACCTTTTGGAAGAGTCAAAGGCAGGAATTTCAACTATTTTGCCACCTGTGAGTAGTGGTGTTTTGGAAAACCTTGTTAAAATCATATATAAAATGCTTTTCTCTTATGTTTGTAGTACAGTTCTTACCACTATACTTAAGGGGTTTGTAAGGTGGTGGATGTGGCAGTGCTTTCATAGTGTGAACTGCTTGGCTATGAGGAACACTTTGTACGCTGTCAACTGCATTATTAGTGTATGAGCTATATGAGATATCTTTTTTTCTTGCTATAAAAACTATGTTTACAGTAGGTAGCTAGTTAAGTAGAAGGAATTCGTATGCCCGGTTATGAATAATTGCTCTGAAAAAGAAATTCCTGTTGTTTTGGGGGTGCATGCAGGAAATGCTCTGTTCTATTAGACTGCCTTAAATGTGAGAGTCCTCATGTGTGTGCTGCTCTACTAGTTCATTTTCCATTGCTTGTGCTTGTCTCTTTGGAAGCTTTTTTTCCATCCAGATTATAATATATTGTTTATGCACTGAATATAGCAAGCCAGAGGCCTCCCGTATAACACTGCCTTTTTGCTTACTAGGCAAAATTTTAGAATATCAGTGTTACTTTTTACTGTTTTTATCTTCATTTGACCCTATATCCCAGTGTCATTATTTCTACTCTGGTAAATACTGTCAACTTGTTCCCTGGCAGTTTCGTCAGTTTATTAAAATCACTTATGGCCAAGAAACACACAAACTAAACATATATCTTTTTTAACTGTATTTTGCAGTCACTTGGAAAATCACTGTGTCTAATTTATTTGGTCACAATGTTGACTTTTTAATTTTAATTTCGTGATTTATAATAGCATAATAGCTTTCATAATATCGCAGTTCTTTGTCAGTAACTACTTTTTGTTTACATGTATCTATCCAAGTATAATTCTGAATAAAGAGTTACTGTAGTCTTTGATACTGTTTTTTGTAAGAATACTTTTGGTTCATATAGAAACGGTTCTTTAAGTGTCTGTGCTTTTTCCAATGAAGCAGAGTAGTGGCCTGACACAGTTATCAAGGTTTTTGTATGTCCCTAGTATGACTGTAAACTGAGGAATTCAGTTAACGTTTAAAAATTTGTATAAAATTTGCAAGAGTGGTCTGCTTTAAGTTACCAGTATGAACAAGTACTGAACTTTCCACACAGTTGTTAGGAGTCTATAGTGAAATAATTCTGTATTGGACTTTATGCCTTGTTTTACTGATTCCGGAGAAATGCCTTAACTGCTGATTTGGGAAGATGTGTGTCTTTGTCTCTCAGGTGGGATGGGCAAAGAGGATAATCAGGAAGATAGTTTTGAGATGATAAAAAGTAAAACCCTGAAGAGTGAACATATAATCTACTCCCTTCTCATCAACACCATTTCAGTGGGCAAAACCAGTACTACCATTTGTACCATCCCCGGCTTAACCACTAATGAAATTCTAATGCAAACTGTCATTTCCTTTCATCTTCATTATAGGTAAAGCTTTCAAAATTGGAGTCTGTTGCTGGCTCTTTGTAAAATATGTAAGTAGAGTATGTCTATTTTTCTGATTTTTGAGGAAAAATATACAAACTAAAGGCTATGAATTTGCTATTAAATTAGCATAGCCTTGCAATCAGAAAATGCAAAATCACTGCCAGTTTGTGAACTTATCTCCCTTGTACCCAGATATGATTCCTGTTTTTATGATTAAATGCTTAAAAAAAAAAAGATGTGTAAACACACACTCTTTATATATATCTGTATGTCATATTTCAGTTATTACTGTACTCCTTGACCTTAACCTTTTTTTCAGACATATTTCCCTCAGGTTACCGATTCTTTGCAAGATAGCTTATATGGTAAGACCCAGCAGTGCTCCCTTTTAGTACTGAATGAATTATTGGCATATGATTAAGTTAATCTTTTGGTCTTCTGAAGTCACAAATCTTCCACTGTGAAATATCTTGATTCACACCATGCTGTGACATTGCAATCTACTACCATTCTTTAAATTATGGAATACATGGAGGGCCATCAAGTAGGTCTGTTTTTCTTATAGAGGGCTAACTTTGCTGAGAAACAGAAAAGTGAGCGTATGGAGAAGTAAAAGCCGTCAAATTTGACTGTCCTTAAGAAGACATTGATGACTTCTCTTGCACTGGTCAGCACCCTCACCCACTGAGGGTCTAATGTGGTTGTAATGTCGCAAGCAGAGTGGTGGGGAAGCTATTCAAAGAATCTAAACTAAATTAGTAAGGCTTAAACTTATCTTACATTAGAGTTTCCACTGCACTAGAACTTGACAAATACAATTTTCCTGAATATATAAAAGCTATTTAATTACCAGCTATTTGCTTACAGTTTCAAAATGGATATTTGTGTAGGACTAGTAAACATACTCTTCTGCAACTGTGAAGGGACGCCTCCTTGTATTTCTGTATTGAACAGATTTAAGATCATTTTACTTTTGTTTTCTAGTAATCGGTATGATTTTCTTGCTGTCCTTTTTACTTCAAATTTGCTGTGTGACTTAACTACTCACTGAAGGATTTTGGTCTCTAAATAGAATCTGTGGACTAGGAAGGCTAAAAATGCCTTGCACTTCTATACATACATGTGTGCATATGTGCTTGGAATATGATTGCATAGTTAAGGTTCAGTATGTATATAAAACTCAGGTTTCTACTTCTGAATTACCTGAATGGTGTGCAGGCAGATAGCACCATCCTCTGGCATTTTAATATCAGTTAAAAATTAAACCTGACATTGCCAAATGTTATTTTTGGAAATTAAATATAATTGTAATAGAATGTACATATTGTACTTTCAGTTTTACATACTCATTTTGGGCAAAAGTCTTAACAGAAAAATCTGTTAATTTGCATGGGCTACATGCATTCTGTGTGATTAGTTGGCTCGCTGATGGATATAGCTGTTCAGGGCTGTCCTGCACACAGTGCTGACTCTGCTCTTTACATGACCATTTATGGCAGGAAGTTGCACTTCAGAAATATCAGGTTGAGCTTTTTCTAAATCTCAGTGAAAGATAATTCACAGTCATTTAAGAAAAAATCGTTGAATTAGAAAACACCACCAACGACTCACGGTTGTATGTCTGTGGGAGAGTAAGAGCACGGTTACAAATGACTGCGAATGTCTAATACATAAGTTATTTTTGCAGCAAATCATAACTTCAGTAACGGATTGAGAAGGGGCAGTGTTGGCATTGCTAGAGAGCCGTGCAGAGAAGAGCACCTCCTGCAAATAAGGTTTCAGTAGTTACTGAATGAGTTGTACTGCGTCGTGATTCTGTGAAAGGTGGGATTTTAGTCCATTAACTATAAAGGACAGGCATGAGAAATACCACGGGGACATTGCTGTCACTAACGTGACGAATGAGAAAGTCACTGTTTTGATTGTTGCGTATTCCTATTGGACCTTTAAATTTTTACGTATCGGAAACATCAAAGGAGGACAGCTGATATTGGCGTAATCTCTAGAAGGCAACGAACATCCCGGAGTCTGTCATTCTATACAGTAGACATTTGTTCTTTCACACTGGGTGTTGCTTTCATGAAACTGGAAATTGTGAAATGAGTTTTAGTCCAATAAGAGTGCCTTTCTTTAATATATTAGCTGTGAATGTAAACCAGACTGTATGTGGATAGACCACAGAAGTGTTATGTACACAGATCTAATGTATGGGTTCCTATATGGACAAATACTGTTTCAAAAAACTTCTTAAAGGTGGTTACTGACTGGGGTATTATATTAAGCATCCAGAACTTGAGAACTAGGAGTCTAAATTGCTCAAAACTGGAATACTTAAAATGGTAACAGAGATCAGTAACAAGTTTAATACAAAAGACTCTTAGGTGTTCTGAGACATCATATTGTTCATGTAGGATGTCAGATATCCCAAATTAGTGTGCCTGGTGGTTTTTTTTTTTTTTTTAAATCACAATGTCTTTACCTCATATGAAAAGTTAAACCTGTGAAAATGTTGGTTGAGAAGCGTGCAGATACTGTAGTGATCAACAGCAAAAAATCCGTGAAAAAAATGAACTGTTTTGTGTTTTAGAGGAAGGATTGGCTATTGTGTAATGATTGAAGAGACAGGATTGCTGTTTTAAGTGAGGAGAAAAAAAGAAAATACTGTAGCTCATTAGATGATTACCACTTAATGGAGTGAGTGCAATAAAGAGTCATAGAGAAAAATAAGTTTAATAGGCAGGCTTAATGTTGTACTGTTTGAATATTTGAATGCATACAATATGTTTAATTAAAAAAATCCCTGCTGACCTAAACAGTTCCTTTGAAAAGTCTTTCAGCTAACAAGAGCAAGAGCAGTTTGCAGTAGCTCACTGCTGTTTTCTGTATCATGTGGCTCTGGTTGGGGAGGAAGTGTTAATGGCAGCAGGGATGGTGAGACTGAAAACTTTGGCCAAGTGCTAAACAGGAAAGAAAACGTGCGGTTGCAGCTAGGTGCCTCTTCCACTCCTTTGAGCTGGTACCACAGTCATCCTCATCTCCTCTTCATTGACAAGTCTATTCCCCTAATTTAGTTTTGTTCTCAGTTTTTAATTTAGTTCCTTGTTTTACCCTGAACACAACACAACAATCTGTCATGTTAATCTCAAGATTTTTTTTTTTTTTTTTTTTTTTTTTTTTTTTTTTTT
>VZSV01000023.1:7399782-7418058 GCA_013398735.1 Nothocercus julius | reverse complement strand
TTTCCAGCTTCCTTTTTTTTTTTTTTTCTCCAGGACACTGACCATGATTTTTTTCTGTCTGTTCAATTTCTTCAACCCCCTAGTTTGTATTCATCTTCAGCTCCAGCTCTGGTCCTCTGCTTCTTTTGTTCTTGTTTATGTTCTTCAGTAGTTTGTCACTTTACTATGTGTCCTCTTGCTTTCTGTTTTACTCCTTCTGTGTGTTTTTCCCCAAAGTTTCATGTGTTAGTCTGACTCACGATGTTCTTTTTCTTCATTACACCTATTGTCCTCTCTGCTTTGTTGATTCTTGCAGTCCTTGTCTGTCCTTACTGATCTGTTCATCTTGCTCCATGCCATATTTATTTTTATGTTTCTCTTCTTAACTAGCTTCCAGGATCTTCCTCTTCTCATGTCGCCTTTTTATTGGTTTTTGAATCAAGCGTCCAGTTTGTGCCCCTGCATACCACCCATCTTTGCTCTGCAGTCTTATTTACTTTTTGTTTACCTCAGGCAGATTCTCAACTAGCACTTTCTGATGCAGGAAGAAATTACTGAGATGCCGGGAGAGGTAGGATCTACTCTTGGCTTAGGTTACAGCCTGGCCAAGAACAGCTGCCCTTGCAAAACCCAAACCCCAAATCTGTGCAGAAGCTGCGTACTTAGTATCAGTGAAGTATTTGGGGAATTTAGCTGTTAAACTTTAGGAAGTCATATACTCAGATAGACATCTCACTTGGACAAATGAATGTTTGAGCTGAATAGTCCAGCTAGACAAATGATGTAGTATTGAAAGCAAAGCCTTAACAGTGAGAAGCGCCAGCCAACTGTAACAGACTTGGTCGCTGGCGCCCTCACTGTGCCCACTGCATAGTCTGTTTTTTGCAGCGGGAAGTAGTTAAGGAAACTCTTTCGGAACTCTCGTCTTGGAGTGATAAATTGTTGTGGTATTTGTGTTTTTTTGTTCCACAGAGAATTTGGCCCATGTTGGTGGTCCTTCGGAAAACCACTCATGAGGCTGCTAAATCATCTCAATGTATCAAGACCTTAAAAAATACCTTGTAGTCAGATACAAGTAAATGTTTTTATTTTCAGCATTTTTCAGTGAAAATTTCTACTCCCAATTTCGTGAAAAAAAAAAAAAAAAAAAAACATTCACCACTTGAAACTTTGCAGAGAAGGTAATACTTACAACAACAAGACAAAGTTACCTGGAAAACCCCTGATCGTGGTTTTTATTAGGAAATAACCTTTCTTTTATAAAGAAAAAGTTCAGTATTCTTGTTTGAGGAATTGTTTTTGATAATATGTTTTGGGGGTTTGTATCTCAGTCACTTTAGTAGGCTTCCTTTTTTCTTTGGACTGTTATGTTTAAATGTATTGGATATTTGGTAACATTAATTGTACTTTGCATTTCTTAATAATATATTTGATTGTCATGTTTCTTCCTAAAAGTAAGTGTTTTGAGTTATTAGAATTTAGATACAAGAGAATGATTTTTTTTTTAATTTGCATATTGATTAGAGCTAAGTGGTATTTCTTTGCTATTGGAGGTGCTCTTTAGAGACTGGCAGAGACTTTTTAATATCATTTAAATTTTCCTTTTACCATTATCCTCTATTGCTTTATTTACATGAAAAAGAATTTCTTTATTTTGAACTTTTTGCTTCTTACACATGTAGCAGACTACCACTAGACTTTTTTGTTTATCAGAAGTTCGAATGCTAGGATATAAGGATGAGTACATTGCAAGCTAAATGTAGTCAGACTCTTTTAAAGGTTAGCAAACTGTGTGAATCTAAGAGGTTTGAAATCTTCTAAATTTTGTAGTGGTAACATGTATTTGAAAAGGCTGAGCTTCTGAACTATATTCCCAGCACTGTCATGCGTTGGTATTACTGATTCTCTGGCAGTTATCTCTAAGAGTCTTGCTAAGATATTTTTATTTATGTTGTGAGTTAGTAATACAGACAACTGCCACTGAAGATGCCATGTGCTCTGTGGAAAGCTTCGCTAAAAAGTGCTCAGTAGAGTTTGTGATAGTTTCAGATAAATTATTTCACACCAAAAACATTGGATTTAGTACAATATTTCCCTTTAACATATTTTATATATCCTAGTTTCCTTTTTTCATTGTTCTGTGAAATTTTGAGGTGGAAAGATACTACAGTACTCCAAAGGAGAATTAAAGGTTTTGTTTAGGTTAGAACTGTTTTGGTGGCGTATGTAGAAGGATATAAACAATTTGAAGCATGTCAGCTGTGTAGGTTTTAGTTAGCATTTCAGAATAGCTGGTTAAGATGGTGGATGTGTGTAATCAGATGTTAATGTGAAAATGTTTCCTATACATTTGGGCAAACATGATAGATGCTTTTGAGTGTAAAATTGCATGTAGTCACACTGGCATCTACCATGGTGCCTCATGCAGTGTACAAATTGGGAAGATTTCTTGACACAAGACTTGACCAGCGAATCTACTTCTAAGCCAGAACTGGCTTGATTGTGCTTCCATTATTACTAATACACTCAACAGTTGAACACTGCCAGTAGTGTAAGCAGAACACTTTTTTTTTTTTTTTTTTTTCCTTTTTGTTAAAAAGTTGCTTTTGAATGTGGCTAGACTGGATATGCAGTAATGCAATTTACTGCAGTTTACTGTAGTTTGGTAGGAAGCTTATTAAATAGAGCCTGTGGTTTGAGAATGGTCATTAGTGTTTAATACAAATTAATAGTAACATTTTGTGTTAACATAACTAGCAAAATGATGGAGAAGAACTTTGTACTGAAAAATCATACTGTTTATTTCAGCAGTGAGAGTGTTCTGCACAGAAAGATAATTGAATTATCACTAGTATTAGATCCTTCCTTTTGTCACAGAGTGAATTTGAATTTAATGGATTTCTTAGGAATATTTATTTTTTAGTACAGAAGTGTCTGTCAGAAACTGGAAGACATTTTTGGTTGCCAGCGGAACTACAGGAGCTAGTACCTCTGTGTGCATGCCTTTGTCAGGGCGAATACACTGCTAGATATTTTATGTGAATATATTTTTTGATGCATTTTTTCCCTGACAAAACTAGGTTCAGGGGCTCATTGGTGCTTTACTACCCTCCCAGTTGTAGCAATGCAGCTGTTATAAGCACACCAAAAGAAGAATTGATGAAGTAAAACCTCTCCAAACAAACACCTGGATGTTCCAGTGCCACTAAAAGCAGGGGCTTTTTTTTTTTTTTTTTTCCCTCTTTTTGAAAGATACAGTCATCCGAACTAAGCTAGAGTGGATTTAAATGCTCAACACTAGTATATGTTTCTCCACATATGCCAGCAAAACCCCTTTTTACTCTCTACTATTATTTTGTATCAAAGTTTGTTACTTGAGAAGGTTGTTGTTTAGCAGTCCAGCAGTCTCTGTTATTTTTATGAGCCTTTAAAATAATTGGGAATAAAATAGACTAGCAAGTAACTGTTCCAGGCACTGAAAAAATAACTTCTACCTCCAGCAAAATAAGAAAAAAGATCAGTAGTCCTGTCGGTACTGCTATGGTTACACTGGAGTAATGTCAGCACAGGTCTATTTCCTTTGGTATTGGGCTTATCCTAATTTCATCCTGAGCAAAGTGCTCGTGGATGTTTTTTTTTTTTTTTTTTTTTTTTTTTCTGTAGTAGTGGTTATCTTGAGGATACGCTATCCTGTAGTACAGCTACGCTAATGTCAGTATAGTCTCAGTGTCTGTCTGAAAAATATGGTTACTGAAATAAGAAGGGCTAGAAGTTTGGTTTAAAGCATTTTGAACTGTCGTAACTGTCAAGACAACAAGCACTTTTTTAATATATATATTTTATATATATATATATATATACTTTTTTATATATATATATACATAAAATAATTACCAATATATGTTTTCTGTTTTCTGAGATGGAAGATTTCTTTAACTTCCTAGTATTAAGTTAGTTAATTGGCAGCATTTTTATGTAATCTTATTTTCAGTAAAATTGCTTGCTCTAGAATTTGACAAATTGGAAAATGATTGTATGTATTTTATATGTATATGATCCTCTTTTTTTTTTTTTTTTTTTTTTGTAGTGCTTGGCCCAGCTAAATATAATGAGGAGGCATTGGGGCTTGCATAGGAGGCAAAAATAGGAATAATAATGAATACATTTAATAAAAATGCAGTTGTCGGTACGCCGCTTTTGTTTTTATTTTGTGTATTCTCTTGATTTAGGAAATACACTGTTTAGTTATTTAGTTTTGTGTCTAGATGCCCAGATAACTGGTAGTAGGTCTGAAGGATGTTTATAAAAGACTTGCTCTTTCCCTTCAGAGCTTGGTTGTCCTAATTATATTGGGATTACTGCTTTTTGCAGGGATGCCACCCATTTAGTTGCCATAGGATGCTCTGCCTGATGATTAAGAAGCATTCCTGGTAAGAATGTACCAGAGTTGTGTGTTGACTTCCATTGAGTTTCAAGGTACAATTTAAGGGTGTGCATTTGATCTGCGAAGTGCTAAATAGTTTTGGCCTTGTCTGCTACAGTAGATAAGAATTTATCATGCAGTTCTCTTCAGTGCCCTATAGATTAGATAGTAAATTGTGCTCCTTTCCTGGACTTAGGAACACAACTTAGGTCCCTCATACTGAAGTTCATAGTTAATGACCTCAGGAGGACAAAACAAGGACAGCTGGGTTTGTCCTCCCATCTTACCTTTGAAAAGCGTCGTGAATCTGAAGGCTTTATTTATATGGAGTAACATTTTCTTGATCATGTTAGTAAACTTTGATGGTATCTGTATTGCACAAAGTTCTTCAAAGAAACAGGCTTGGTCCTTATCTCTAGTGTGGAGCACTGCTTGATTTTATTGTACTTGGTCATAAAAACACAGAAGTCGGAAAGTGCTGTTAGACACTTCCTCTTGTCCATAGGATTACTAATAATTTTTGCATTGTCTTTGTTTCTTGTCTGTCTCCTCCCTCTGCCTATATTGAGGTGTTCCAGCTTAAAAGCAAAGCAACAAACCACTCGGTGTCAATGGACAATTTTATTTTGTCCTGAGCTTTATGGATTTTTTTTTTTCTTTTTTTTTCAGTCTTATTGCACTATTTCTTAGTATATTATTGTGGTATAAAATGTAGAAAATACATGAAGATAATTGCTTGGATTTCTTTTAAACAAGTGTTAAATACTTAATATGTCAAAGATATTTGAGTCTCCTTGTACATTTAACTTTGGATCAGTGTCAAACACCCCAATAGTTGCTGCATAGAGTGAAGCTGAAGATCTGAATCATTTAAAGAAAATGTGTTTTGCAGAACCTGTAGCTTTTGAGTTTTAGATCTTACATAACAAATATTACTGATAGATTTCAAGTTATATCATACCAATTGTTACTTTGGTTTCCTTCAACTAATCTCATTTCAATTTCATAATTTTTTTTGGGTGCTTTTCATTCCCAGCAGCCACACTTCAAATGTATTTTCTGAGAATTATCTGCAGTTTAGCTTTCAAATAGCAGCTAAAGCATTCTTGTTTAGTAGCTGAAGGAGATGGCTGCTTGAAAGTTGTTAGGTGAAGTGGAAAGAAACAAACTAAGTTGGCAACAAAATTGATTTTTTTTTTTTTTTAATGTAACTCTAGTGATTAACTTCTCAGTTGATAAATGTTTGCAATAAAAGGTTACATGTGTAAGAACTTGAAGGTGACCTGGAAACTTTGTATTTAACTGGTGGTCCTTGTGCAGTAACTTGAATTTTTTGTCCCTGGCTATTCATATGATAATTTGTGACTTTTGTAAAACATAATTTGTGCTTTTGCCTTTGTATTTTTTGTTTCAATTATTCCTTATTTGCAATGTACTTAGTATGCAACTGTTAAGAATACCCTTACAGATTAATTCTTCCATGGATCTCCAGGTGGCATACAAATAACAAGGAGACAAATGAGGAAGATGAAGACTAATCAATTAAACATCAATGTCTCGATCTATTGTGATAATCTTAAATAAATAAAAAAAAAAAGCAGCTATTTTGGTGTGCTCTCTATTATAGACCTGTCTGCGGTATTCTGTTTCCTTACCTGAAACATATCTTCAACAGTCTTGACCACAACTTTATGCATAACCTGTCTAGCAATATGATGATGTGGTTTTTAAGGTGGAGCTCTCATATTTTAGGCTAACACTGAGTTAAACTGCATGAGTAGGATCAAATGAATGCAACAGTTCATCTTTCATTAATGATCTAAAGTACTTAAAATATTAGTTTGGTGTTCAGAATAAGTATTCATGTGACTGACTGCCAGTAGCTGCATTTTTCCAAAATTATATTCAGATTCATTTATGGTAAAGAATGTTTAAAAATTACAATTTAATTCTGAATTCTTAAACAAAGGAAGGATCATGGCATGTTAAACTGTGGAAAGATAAGCGCTAGTTTACCTTCTGTACCCTCCCCCATTCCCACCCCACAAAAGTAGATCACTTTTCACAGATTTCCAGTAAGATGTGCTATTAATATGTGTTGAAGTTGATTTGAAGACAAATCAACTTTACTATAACTGTGTTTTTAATTATAGGAAAACTAGGACCTGAAAGGGAATTATGTTTTCTGGCTCAGATAATTACTCCTAAATTACCTTTATATTAGCCAGCTTTGGAATTTCTTGGACACTTTGACATAAGTCAGTATGACAAAAATATTTTTTCTTAACTTTCAGGGAAACTTGGTAACTCACACTTAGCTCTTTGCTGCTGGTAGCAGTACCTGAGCTAGACATTTTACTGTACAGTAGCAAGCGATGTAAAGGCAAAAGCATAGCTCCAGATAAGAATTAACCAGGCAGTGAGCGGCTACAAAACCTTTCTTCCTCTTCCTTATTTCACATAAAGTACTATTGGAGTTCTGCAGATCTATCAAATAATATGGGTGTTAAATGGTGTAGATGTTACCTGAAATGGAAAAACAGATCAGATTTTTTTCACAATAAATGTTCGTAGATAAATTTGTGTAAGTATGTAATAAATGCAAGTAAGAGAACTAGCTGTGAGAATTGATCATTATCACAGGCTGGAATTGTTGGGTTGAAAAGAAGGAATGTAACTTTTAAAAAATATATATATATTTAGTTGCAACCTTAAGTTCAAATTTACTTTTTATCTATTACTAGGAAAATCAAAGGATTCCCAGTCAGCCAGAATGGACTCTGAAATTGTGCCAAAAGTTACCAAAATGACAGTGTCTGGAAAGAAACAATCTATGGGATTTGAAGTTCCATGGTAAGCCAAGCCTTCTTCCATCAAGGTGCATCAGCATCTCTTCTTTCAGACTGATGCACCTGTAGCAAGTTTTCTTTTTTTTTTTTTCTATTTTTACAGCAGTTTTAGTGTCACTCTCCAGAACTAACCATCTCAGCTTCTTGTTTGACTCACAATTACTTTCAGAAGATGGTACCTCACGTTTTGAGTTTAACAAATCCTTTCACTATGAATCGTGCGGAGAGATAGCAGCTAGTCAGATTGTTTAAACATCCGCTTCATAGAATACTGAACTTTCTTGGTGTTCGTTTATTTTAAATTTAGTTCTCTAAGTGGAATTATGAAATCAATAAATCTTAACTGTAATTGCTTGTTCTTCAAAGGAAGTAATACATTTAAGAGTAATTTACGGGGAAAATGATCGCTTATGGCTAAATTTTACCTTCCTCTGCAGCTTTTATTAACCTTAACAGGTGGCCAGGGTACAACTGCTGTAGAGAAGAAATTGGTCCTTCTTATGCTTAGGCTAAAATAGCATGGTTGGTGGAAAATTAGAAATGCTACTCAACAGCTCCAAGTCGGGTATGTTTTGCAAGGGCATAAAAAATTATGCTGGGTCAAGATCCACCTTCAGCAGTAGCCAGCAGTGAATGGTTAGAAAAATATTTAAGGACAAGTGTGCTGGGAATACATTCAGTGAAATACCAGTGCACACTGCATTCTGTGTGCATGCACCCCCTTTTGGATTAGGTAGTTTCTTTACATAACAGTTAATGTGCTTGGATGAGCTGCTTTGCTTTTGAACCCCATCTTGTAATAGCCAGCATGTCTGTATCAAGAAATTCTGCTGTTCATCCCCAAGAAGAAGGATTAGTAAGCCTAAGCAGTGGATACTTCACCACTCACTCCCACAGTATTTGCAGATGTGATCTGGAAAGCATTTTTAGGAGTAAGAGGGTATCATGGTCTTTCTTTTACTGCGTGTTGTGCATCTTTAATGAAACTTCATGGAAGGCAATCAGTTACATCAACTTAGTATTTAAGTATGTTTGATAGATGTGAGGCTGATGTTATTTAAACCTTCCTTGAAGTTGCAGGTCTGCTCTTAAGCAGCAGCAGATACTCAAGTATGTGTGCCCGACTCTTAGGAAAGGAGGAGGTAAGAGGAATGCTTTTCCATCTGTAGGCTACTGTAATTCCTGGATAGGCCACGGTGGTGGCTTAGTCTGTGAGAAAAATGTTTGGTTCTAACATGGGTCTGAGCCACTTTGTTTCTCTTCAGTGACCCTGAAATGGAGTTAGCATTTTGCATGCTTCCATTTTAGTGACAGAAATGCTTGCTGTGAAAGAAAAGCCCAACTCTTGAGAGATCTACTAGTAATCCCTCTGACTATAAATCTTCATTGTGGTAAAGGTATTTAAATTCCCCTAGTGCTATTGCCAAGCCTCTGTTGCTCTAGAAATTGGGTGAACATTGTAGCAGTTTTTATCCTATAGAATTTTTAGTTGGATTAGGAAAAGTAAGGAAATTGGACAGGAGGAGGGTAGTGTAGCGTGAACAGCATGATGGTAGCAAACGTCATATTAGCTACATTGGGGGAGTAGATTTAGATTTAATTTAGTAGATTTAGTAAGATGAATGGAAAAAGTGGAGGAGAGGTTGTCATGAGCTTCGAGCTGAGAAGACTAGAATTGGAGTAGTTTGCAAGAGAAGAGTATGAGATTTGGAGCACAGCTGACTAGTATGGAAGGAAGTCCAGCTGAAACGGGCAAGTATTCTGCATGTCTAAGGACCCCTGCCTCAAAGATCTCTAATAGCCTCCTTTCTTCTTGCATCCCGAGGGCTGCTGTGCAACCCCTACCAAGGCACAAGGCCTTGGCTTGAAGAACTGAGGTTTTGCTCTTGCAGAGTTCTGAGTCTGCATGTTTTGGGGAATAAGCCCTGACAGTGTTTGCACTGTATTTTTCGTCCTTTCTGCAGGGCACTAGAGTTTGCTCTGCCTGATTGCTATCCTACCTACAGGCTCCTTTTCACACTTTTGTGTGAAGTCTTGCTGATGTGCTAAATACTATGTGGTTAGGTGAAACACTAGTGTTCTCTTGCAAGCTTAACAGGACTTTGTAGCTGTCACACATCCACTTCTGAATTTGAAAAAGCATAACATTAACCCCTCTCCCCAACCCCCTCTGTACCAGTGTTTCTTTAATTCTGCAGTTATTTCCTGGAACACTGTCAGCATAAGAGTGAGTTGTCAGGGAACAGAATTAATCTCTTCAGCAACATCTAAGAAAGGCTATTTCTATAAACTTTTTTTCAATCCATGTTTTTCTTGGTATTTTATTGGTAACTGCAGTGCCAAAGGGTTTACAGGCAATGAAAAACTCAAGTAGGCAGTGTGTATCACTGACCAAAAGCACAGCATTATAAACTGTTCATAGCATTTGCAATAAAGTCTAATTCCAAAATTTTGTCAACTTTTTTTAAAATTATCAACTGTGTTTTATCAACTTTTTCAGTTTGATGCCTACTCTCCCATCTCAATATTTGTATGGCATTGGTACAGAGACCCCAAGAAACTTAACAACTGCAAGAGATTACATAGTACGTATGAGCTAAATTTGTAGTCACCTTGTATGCAATCTTAAAGATGAATCACAGAATCATGCAGACTCACGGAATGGTTGAGGTTGGGAGGGACCTCTAGCGATTATCTAGTCCAAGCCTCCTGCTCAAGCAGGGACACCTAGAGCATGTGGCGCAGGATCATGTACTATGTTTTTAAAACAGTGGCCTAGAATTAACAAAAATGACCCCTCTTTACCTATACGGTCTGTACAATTCAGCCTTGTTATGAGGCATGTCCCTTCCTTAAGTGAGTCTTACTTAAAATGTGAATGAATTATTTGGAGTTGTGAATTGCTGTGAGCATTGATTGCCTTTGATGCTACTGCTCAGTATGCTTAATAGGATTGTCTATGGAAAATGTGGTTTGTTTGGCTCTGTTTGACAAACTGTCTTTCTGATAACTGTACCAAAGCTAATGGCCAGGCTATTTCTTCCTGTTTAGTCATGAAGAAGCCAGCAAAAGATATTAGCAAAAATGTGATTATTTTAACTATCCTGACCAACACTGCGTAATTAATAATTTTGAAAGGGGAAATAAATGTAGACATTTCTGTAATGACTGTTAGTACTCCGAAAGAGTCGGTTGTATAAAAATAATTCACTAAGCATGCGGACCAGAAGATTGAAAATAATGCTTAAACATTAAATCATGCAGAGCTGGTCTCCAGCAGATAAACTTTTCAGATTCTTCTTCGAATGCGTGCCAGTGTGAGCGCGCTTGTGTGAGCATGAGTGACTTCTAGCATCGTTTTCAACAGCACGTGCTGCATTCCTCTATCCCCTGGTGCTTCCACAAAATGGTGATGTAACCATAACATCTTAGGGAGGTTGCTCTTGGCAGCAAGGCAGAACACAGGCAGTTTCTGACGTGCTAACAAAAAAGCTACGCTGAGCTCTTTTGTCCTCTAGGACGGGGTCGCTGGTGGCCCAGCTCCCCGGGCACCTGGCCCCGGGGCACACGCGAGGCGCTGCGTAGCTCTGTCCCTTCGGCCCCGCAGAAGTGCTGGCTGGCAGAGCGCGGCTCGCCCAGCCTGCCCGCGGCACGGAGCGCGGTTGCTGAGGAAGCACAGGAACACACTCGGTATCGGCGTGCTCTCCTATGCGTTCTGTCTTTTGGCGTTTTTTTCAGTAGCATCGAGTAATTTTGAAAAATCTCAGTGGAAAAGACTGAAAATCGTTTTCGGTGTCATTCATATTTCATCAACATTTAAAAATGCTGCTCCTTAACATCCTTTTGAACTTCTTTGAGTTGTTACCAAGCTCTTCAATAAATTACTCATCTGTTTGCCATGAGGGTTACATAACTGTCAGGGTCTTACTTGCTAGATCTCTCTAGGCATCCTTTTGCGAGACTTGAATGGGACATTTCACCAGCTAATCTCCCGATCTAGACAAGAGGGGTTATGTAATTGCATTTATCAATAAACTCCCTCTCTTGTACCCCTAACATGGCTCACTAAAAAGCTGAATCCTCTCATAGAGAGGATCTGTAAGTAGGTAATACACTATGTATTATTAGGATGTTTTTCCCTTTGAAACAGCCAGTCTTGTTCGATCATGGCACAGACTGTTTTCAGACTTCCAAAATGTGATAGCATCTGAAACCTGGAAAACACAAACTTAACTTTTCATATGTCATACCCTTGAAATAGTGGCAAGGCCTAATATTACGATTACCAGACTGATGTTTCAGTCTTTATTTCACTAATGTATCTTGCACTTTTTCCTTGCACTGCCCAAAATAGAAATTACTCGGCAGCCATATTATACTCAGAATAAGAGCTGCTTGTAAATGAGAGAGCAGTTATTTATCTGCCAGTAGCCTTGATTCTCTGAGGTGCTGTAGTCCATGGAGATTCTGCAACTCAGCATCCATACAGTTTTATGGAGTCCTTCTTGAAGTACTCTTTGACTTGCAAGAGAACGTAAGACTAGAAAAAAATCATTATATGGCTAAACAAATAGAATTTAGAAGCTTACTAATAGTCTATCTTTCAAGGTGCATATTTTTGTCTTTTAATAGGCTTGATGTGACAGTCTTTGAAGATTTTGGAAAGCTGTAGAAAAAGGCTGAGTTAGGTTTTTGTTTTATATTAACTTTAGTTTTGTCTAATGTCTTCTTTTAAAGTTTTTTTTAGTTGTGAAAATTTGACTTTGGAAATAGTGTAGACACTGAAAGGGGAAAAAATGGGTTGCTGACTTCAAAGGCTATTTTGATATCACTTAACAAATAAAAATATTATTATACGAATACGTATTTCTAGAACTTCAAGTGTCAGCATTTCAAGGAAAAACTTTTTTTTACCAAGGTAAAATATCATATCTGCATTACAGTATGACTTTTGCATATTAGCAGTAGTCATAGTACTTCAGTGTGAAAGTGACAGATGTTATTCTAATGCTGCGAACTGAAATTTGTCTGAAAAAAAAAAGAATGACTTGGAAGACCGGAAGAGTCTCAATCTTGACGAAAGACGTCTAAATGCAAATAAACTGTGTATACATATGACTCTTAATACATGACTTCAGCCCAAACTGCTCTGATGTACTTTATAACATTCAGATGCTTTAAAAATATTGTTAGGATATGTGGAAAGGTTTGTCACTGCAGCTCTGTGCATATTTTCTTTCTACTACCTGGCTTGTTTTTAGTCCATTTCTGTGAGGTAAGATGCCTCTGAAGAGATGTTGGAGAAGATGAACCAAGCTGTGCGCTTTACCAGTTTGAGAGAAATTAGATTTGTATCTGGCCATGATGAAAGAGCCAGCCTCGAGTTTTGGACCTGCAGTCCAAAAACAGCTGCTTATGTTTCTGTTTTTAGGTCTTACAGGCAGTCAAGCAAAAGCTTGAACTGGGTCTTATGAAAAGGGTGGCACAATCAGCAACACATTGCACTGCTACAGCACTGGATGTTGAGAGAGCCTCTGAAACCAAGGAGAAAAAAAAATAGTACACTGACACAATAATGGGCTAATTTTGCGTTTGATTTGAACATTTCCTAGGTCTAAATTTTTAGATAATAACTCTTAAATTATTATGCTTGTTAGACTGGCATGCTTGCGCTGTATTGTTTCTTGAGATGTGTGAAGAGAAGGGACTAATCAAAGGAAATGCTCCCACTAGGACTGAAGCAGATAGGAAATGAGAAGTGATGTTTCACAGAGTTGTTTCATAGTGTTGCAAAATAAGAGACACGATGCTGTTTCCTTTTGTAGTACTTAAGTCTGAGAGGCTGCTTGAAATGAGTTTCACAGAAAGAAGCCTATAACATGGTGGTTCTGCAGTTGAAAAGGATTTCCAATCTTCCAAGGAAGAAGCCTCCTCTTGTGGGGAAAAAGTTTTAAATATTGTATTTTATAGGAATTTTTGAAATGTATAATGGTCAGTGATTTATGTATTTAAGTGCTCTCTAACCCAGTGGTGTCATGACTTCTGTTCCTGCCATGCTTTGTAGGTGGATGCCTTACCTTGAAGGTCTGTCAGCCTGCAGGGGAGCTTTTGCTCTTTGCAGATGCTGCTTTTAGTGGTCAGCTTTTCTGCAGCAAATGAAAAATCATATCTTGCGTTTATTCTCAGAACATTTAGGAGAGTTAGGAAAATGGAGAGGAAGCACATAAGAGAATGCAAGAGAATTAAGTTCATAGCTTATTCAGTTTTAAGATTAGTACAGTAGTTCTGCGGTAGAATGGAGTGGAGGAAGAGAGGATCTGGGAAATCCAGATCTCCTTAGTTCTAGATGCCTTGTTATTTTATGCATAAAACAGTTCTGTCCTGATGAACACAACTTGTCTGTTATGGCTCTGTATAAACATTTGACCCTAAATTGTAATGCAGATATGCTTAGTATTTGTGTTAAATTTTTGGTATTCTTACAATAGAATATCCCCACATTCAGCTGCCTTACTTCTAGTGTAAAGGAAAGCTATTTTAGGATTGATATTTCAAACTGACATGGACTTTCGATTTCAGAGAGGACTAGTTCTTAGTAGCTGTTCTTTATAGCTGTCCTTTCCCTCCCTGTTAAAAGAAGGGTCTGTGAGAAGTTCTTGTTTGTTTGAATTTTATGTATTATACAGGATTCTTTCTTAACTTGCTTATATACATAGTGCTTTTTGGACAAATTCATAGCTGGTGTTTGTGTAGTTTCTGCACAGTTCCTTTTTATTCTCCTTAACAGACTTCTTGCTATTTACAAAATATTCTATCTGAAGCTTACATGGTAGAAAGGAATACTGCTTTTACTTCTGTATTTCTACAAGCCTCTGTGACACTTGTTCTGTGTGTTTTCTTTGTTTTCCCTAGTGCTGTTGCTGAAGAAAACGGCCATGTTAATGCACCTCAGAAAGGACTGTTAAGTGAAGATGCTGGGGTTCCTGAGGCAGTCTCAAAATCTGCTCCTTCACCCCAGTTAGTGCAGGCTTCAGAAGAGCAGAATATGGTGCCTACTCCAGGGAAAAAGTCAAGCAAGACAAAACCACAAATAGATGTGAAAGCAGAGCTGGAAAAAAGACAAGGCGGAAAGCAACTACTTAATTTGGTGGTAATAGGTAATACTGTTAATTACATATTTTTATTTTAGGCAAGTATAGAAATTAGAAAGTGATTAAATCTGGAAGTGGTTCAAAAGCAAAACCATCCTGTCTTTAGGGAGGAGAAGCCTCATACTATTTTCAGGCACATCTGCTTGACCATTATTTTTTGGAGGGAGTCACATTCAGGCTTCATTTACCAGAATACAAGGTTGACTGGGTGGTTAGTCTTGAAAGTGTAGTAAAAGGTGCTTTGAATTGGTTTCTTTTTTGCAATTTTTTAGCATGAGTTTGAAGGTGCATGTGACTGTCACAAATTACCTGCCTCTCTGCTTCTCAACCTTATACATTTATAAAACTCTGTGGATTGAATATGTGTTGTTAATACATGTGTTTTGTTTTCAGTATATTTCGGGTTCTGTCTAAAATTTGTAAACTAGGTTAATAAAATGTTTGTTTCCCTCCTTAGGACATGTTGATGCAGGTAAAAGTACTTTAATGGGTCATCTACTCTACCTTTTGGGAAATGTGAACAAAAGAACTATGCACAAGTATGAGCAGGAATCCAAGAAGGCTGGTAAAGCTTCGTTTGCCTATGCGTGGGTCTTGGATGAAACTGGGGAAGAGAGAGAAAGGTAGAAATATTACTTTTTAATGGAAGTTTTTGTTTGTTTTTTAAGAAAATCATTTGTTACTAAATATAATTCTAATAATCGTGCTTTGGTAGAAGCATGCTAACTGTTTGATGATGTTACTCAATACTTGCTAGCACATATTTGAATAGTAATGTATATAAGCATCCATTATCCAAAAAAAGTAATATCCTTGTTTGGTTATACGAATCTCATTGAGAAGCTGAGTGTTTCTCAAAATATTTTTATGTTGTAGACTGTAGAGTAGAGCTGCAAAATAAATGAGATTTACTATAAATGAAATTACTAGCCTGGGTAATAGAAGCATTCTAAGGTTGTCTTATTGATTTGTTGCTGCCAAGTTATTTTCTGGTGTGTTATCTCTCTATAGAAAAGGTTTAGGTTACATCCTTTGTACAAGGGGTGCCAGGATTGTAAGTGAAGCACTGTAAAATTTTAGTTTGCCACATGTGACTTGCATTGCATTAAATATCAAATATATTCATAATAAATTAATTATATTGGTACTTCTTGATCACTGCCTACAACTTGGTAAAATTAAAAATGAATTGCATCACTGAAGGAATATATAAGGGGGGATGCAGTCAAGCTCATTTAAAAATTCTCTGTAAGAAAATCATGTATTTTTACAGACATGACATTATTTGTTCACAACATAATAAACACATTTTCTTTTATCTTACCATAGTGTTTCTAACGGTTTATCTTCTATATAATTAAAACCACAGGGTAACATTTATTTATCTAATACAATAGTTATTTTTAACAATTGCTCATTTTCCAAGGTTTCAGAGTATATAGTCTGCAGAGGTTGCAAAGATAACTTTGACAATGCCAAGTGATGCTGAAGAACATGGAGTAAAACGGGGCCCATCAAGCTGTCTTTAAGGGCAGATGCATCATATCTATAAATAAACTTTTGCATGTGCCACTACTTTCATTTACACTGTGAACATACAAAGTTTGTTATTTTATTAGCACAAGTTACCTATGATAGGGGGTAATTAATATGTGAAAACCGAGGCAGAGACGAGTATTTATTCCTTGTGGAAAAAAAAAACTTAATGGAAGGTAAGCTTTGTGAAAAACTGAAACGAGTATAGAATTATTATCTTGCATTTAGAGAATTAAAATTAGGAATTTTTTGTTCAGCAGAGTTGTTATTTAGGTACCACACATTTTTGCATCTTCTTTAATAAATTAACAATTATCTTCAGAATTTTGAATTGGTACTTCGGCTTGTTTTTATTTTCTCTGTATTGGAGTTGTGGGTTTTTTAAGTCAAACATCTCTAAATGTTTCTTGCCACTGGAAGTGGAATATTTTAAGTATCTAATAAAATGAGTACCCTTGTAACTTATGTGCCTGTTTCTGGTCATTGGCTGTAAGGGGAGGTGCAGCTGACTAGCTCAGATACGTGCATGAGAGGTGTCTACATTTGCTCAGGTGAATCTATCCTGTGTGTTGTGCAAAAAAGAGGGTTACTAGGGAGATGTGGAACTGAGTTAAAGAGCTGTGATCCCTTCTGGAAAATAAGTAGTTCTGAATGTGGATCTTATAACTTTATTACTTTAGTCCCTACCTTCTGTTTTTATTTATTCTTATGCTTCTGATATTGAATCGTGTCTCTTTCTGAAGAGCAAAATATTAAAAGTGAGGCTAATAATGATTCAAGTGCTCATTGAAGTTTTCTGTTCATATTCTCACTGTGCTTGCCTCTCGTAGTCCTTTGGCATGGAGTTAGTATTGTTAATTCTAAGCGTATGTTTCCTTTCTAATTAGAGTTACCCAAAGACAACTCGAGAGGTCTGTCTTAATGCAAGTAGGCTTCTTTCCATCTCTTGGTGCAGACTAAATGAGATTGAAGTCACAATGCATATAATTTCATGACTGCATTACCTTTTTTTATTTCTGTGAAGCTTTCAAAGCAATTGTAATGGTGTGTTCCGCTTGTGCTTCATTTAAGGGGAGTAACAATGGATGTGGGTATGACCAAATTTGAGACAAAGACTAAAGTAATTACACTGATGGATGCTCCGGGCCATAAAGACTTCATTCCAAATATGATCACAGGAGCCGCACAGGTAGATATATTCCAAAACTCTTTCTACAATAGCTTTATTATGTATAACATTAAAAAAAAAAAATAAAATTCTTCTTCCTTTCAAATTGAAGATGAGATAGAATTACTGATGCCACTGATATAGCATTAAAGTTTTTGTGAGCTTTTCTAAACTTAAAAATGTGTTAAACTTTAAAAGTAGTTACTTCTCTTTTTTTGGTAAGTTAGCTCTTTGGAGGAGAGTTTCACACTTACTAGGGAAGTAATTTGAATACTAAGTTACAGTTAGATAAATCAAAGAGTTGTTCTTAAAGCTATTCAAATGTGGCAGTTGTACTAAACAAGAAGTTCTGTGAATTTTTCTTAGGGGTAAAGATTTCAAGTGGCTTTCAGCTGAAGCAAAAAAAAAAAAAAAAAAAAAGGTTGGCTTGCGTGAAGCACAAGACTTCTTTTGATTTAAGCAAGTATTTTGTATGGGGTGACTTAATACCGTGTAGATGCATTTATGCAAAGTGCATATATATTTTTATATATTTTTCATTAGATTATTTTCAGTAACTACATGCCCCTCTTGCTTTGGGGGAACTGTGGGTAAAGTCTAAAGTGTAGGGCACTACCTAGTGAGTTCAGTGTGGTGTTTACCATCCTCATCTAGGTCAATTATTTAATTCATGTAGATAATAAATCAAATAGAGCGAGTAATCCATCTGGTTGCATGAAATAAAATGAGTGATATCTTTCCTATTGAAGAAGGCAGTCTTTTAAAAATAGTGGCCTTGGATCTCAGTAGTAGAAAAACTGGCATGATGACTCCTCTCTCCCCCTAGGCAAGCTACTGTTTAGAGGTGCTTTTTTTTAGTGTGTGTGTGTGTGTGTGTGTGTGTGTGTGTGTGTGTGTTACTATCGCAGTCTCAAATGAGAGTTTTATCTTAAAATCTCAGTATGCCTTGCAAAAGTGGGTAAGTATTGTTATCGGTTTTACAGATAGAGGACTTATGCTGTAGGAAGACTAGCCTGCCCCAAATTTTACCTTAGGTCTGTAGCAGGGCCTGGGTAAGAATTCAGATCTCGTGGCTCAGTGGTTAGGCCACAGGATAGTCAGAGGTTCTCAAATTGTGGTGTAGGGCTTGTATAATCATGTACACTGTGAAACACATGTTACAGGAAGATC
>VZSV01000023.1:7384917-7399767 GCA_013398735.1 Nothocercus julius | reverse complement strand
TTAGAAATGTATTTGTAGTTCCAGAATATTGGAAAATGACTCAGTGTTTCCATTAAAATTGTAATTCAAGCTCGGTTGTCTTTTGAAATAAGTAAATGCAGAGAATGTGTAAGAAAAGATCTGCCTGCAATTGTGTCACTTTGACAGAAAATGAGGCTGTCTGAATAGGACTTGATGTGTATCTCTGTGTTCAGCCCTCAGGACTGTGAAGGGCCAGGCTGTTCTGACGTGTATTAGGGGAATCAGTGGAGCTTTACAAGTCCTCTGATGCCTGCCAGAGTAGCCTGAACACTCTCAGGAAATGGTTGGAAGAAAGCAAATATGAAAATGCCCCCGATGCCTCTGTGTTTCTGGGAATTCCACCACTGCAAGGTGAATCCCCAACTGCTGTTATACAAAATGCAAATCAGCCTCATCAAGGCCAGGATCTGGTACACAGCATTAATAAATGGCTAATTCATTTTAGTCCCTAGGTATCGTTTTTACAATTTAGGAAATGCAGATGTCCTTTGAGGATGTTCTTTGCCTCCCTGTGAAGGAGGGGTTTACCACAGTGCACTCTTGAGCTCGAGTTGTGGGGAAATTCATCCCTCATCCCTTTGTCGTTCTCGCACTTGCCCAGTTTCTCTCTTTGAGGTGAGGGGAATTCAGACCTAGGACAACATGCTCTCTCTGGCCTCCTGTCCTGGTATCCAGAAGCATGTGTACATAAGGACAGGGAAAAAACACTGCTTTTCTTCCTCTCTTTCCATTATGTCCTATGAAGTTGACTGCCCCCAATCTAACCTTTGACACAAATGCTTTTGCTGTTCATGTTTGTTGCCATTGTTTGGTAGATGATGGTAATATAACTACCTGTTACCTTCTGAAATAGGTGGAAATTGTGAACTGGTATAAATATTAGCAGCATTTAAGGCAGTCTGTACTATTTTTTTCCTCTGCTTAAATATTAGCTTTAGTTTGGTGTGGTGGACAGCACACTACCTATTTACTCTTAATATCCTGGCAGAGATTTGCCCTAGGTGATAAAATACATAATAGGCTATTTAAGCTTTTTCCACTTGCATTCTGGTGTATTTGAGAGCCTTGGTATGTGAGTCACAAATTACCAGCCCATGAGCTTGGCATGCTCCAGCATGTGGAGTAGACTGTGGAAAAATCCTCATCTCATATGGAGTGCGCTGATTCTCCTAACTGTATGGTGGGGTGGCTTATTTGTTATTTTTGCTCCTTCTCAGTATGACCGTGCCCAAGCTCAGGCTTCTAGGCAGAGGCCTGGGCATACCCAGCAAGAACAGAACATTTTACTCATATCCGTTCTTAAGCTTGTGGAGCATGAGCATGGTGAGGAGTTTAAAGAAGGTAGGATCCCCAAGGAAAGAGATGGCTGCTGTATTAGTATATGCTGTATAAAATTGTAGTTTATGGCATGAGGTGATACAGTGGCATTATATTATATCACTGATGTGAGCATGGAACAGGGAGGTAGAAATAAGCAGTTTAAATTGCATTTGGAGCATATCGGTCTTCCTTCTGTGTAAAGTAAGTTTTGTGTGAAATGTTGCTTATTGGCATATTTATCTGAATTATTTTCACCTCTTAACCAGTTTTAATTGTGTGTGGGTTTTTTTGTTTGTTTGTTTGTTTGTTTGGCTAATCTTTTTATTTGTTTGTTTTAGGCCGATGTGGCAATTTTGGTTGTGGATGCCAGCAGAGGAGAGTTTGAAGCGGGGTTTGAGACTGGTGGCCAGACTCGAGAGCATGGATTATTGGTGCGTTCCCTTGGAGTGACACAGCTAGCCGTTGCAGTCAATAAAATGGACCAGGTACGTGCTTAGTTTTTCTATGTAATGGAAATGCTTCCTTCCAGGATTTTTGTCCCTTAAGCCTATCGGCACTTATAAAGCTAAAAAAAAAAAAAGGTTTATTTCTTCCTTTCTCTGAGTCTCTCTCTCTTGTAGTTCATGTGTTTACAATATTTTTCTTTGTGTTTATCAGTGCATTTTCACAGCCCAGGGGAGGACAGTTTAGATGCTAAAATGAGTAGGAGGGATTTCCTCTGCTGTGTGTGTGAAAATCTCCTAGATTTCAGATAAGCGGCTAACAGTATGGCAGCTGCAAGAGTGGCCATTCAGGTCAAGGCCCCAAAAGCATTCTTCAGATATTTAAACTGGTTTAAATACTGTCATTTGGCTTTCAGATTATTGCTGCATCATGTATCATGCTAAATCTAAATTTTGTGTGAATTAAAAAATTAAGGTGCTAGTTACTGGCAAATCAAATAACAGATTTGGAAATCTATGGCTGTGGTGTTTGCTATCACCAAGTGTTACTAGGTGTGGGCTCACTCCATACTGACCCACCTGGAAGAATCTCATTTATAACATTCTTAGATGCCCTGAGTTTAAAAAAAACAAAACAAAACAAAAAACTGTTGATTTGATGATGTGCAGCTATTTGTTCAAGTCTCAAGCTTAATGTAAAACTGCATTTTTTTTTAACAATCTAGAATTTTATTCTCATCTTTGTTCTCTTTTTAGGTCAATTGGCAACAGGAAAGATTTCAGGAAATTACCAGTAAGCTTGGCCAATTTCTTAGACAAGCTGGCTTTAAGGTAATGTGAATTTCTGAGGTTGTTGTTGCTTTGTTCAGGTTTTGGAGTGAGAACAGGAGGAGGTTTCTGTAGTGTTTCAGCCAGGCTGTTATTTTGTGACACTTTCCTTCTGGTAGTATGTGCATGTAGTACAGCAGATTACCTTCATAATGGTAGGGTGTTTATTGAGCCTTGGATAAGGCTCAGTTCTTGATACTCTTTAGCAATGTTCTCTCCTCTCTTTTAGGTCTCTTGAATCTTTTGAGTGCTCATCTATTTTGCAGTCCATTGAGGCTGTTTTTTTACAAAGCATAACAGGCCATCTTAATGTTCAGAATTACATGGATTATAGTAGAAGGTTTTATATCAGTCCAGGTTTCATTGTGAATTATGAGATAGTAAGAACATCCTTTATTTGTTGTTTTTTATTGTTGTTGTTGCATTTCCTTGGTTCAGACTCCCATCTAATTGGTCAGTTGAGGCCTTCCTGAAATTATTATGCTGGAACCAGAAATTCAAAATGGAATGTGCCTGTCAAATATGCAGTTGGAGTTCTATACTCAAATTCAGCTTCCAGTTAATATAATTGCAGCCATCATTTCAGATATATCTGACTTCTTGCTTTGGTAAGGAGCCCTAAGACTGCCGAAGAGTAGAACAGAGTGGAAATATATCAGCCAAAGAATTCATCTTCTCCATAAGGGGGAATATAATTTTTGCTGTTTTTTTCGTAACTTGGAAACATAATATTGAAGAATGCACCCCTTCTCTTAAAATGTTATTATAATATATTTTAATTTCTGCTTGTTTTTCTTAATTAGGAGTCTGATGTGGCTTATATCCCAACAAGTGGTCTTGGTGGAGAAAATTTAGTTACAAGGGGTCAGTCAGATGAACTCACAAAATGGTATAAAGGAAAATCTTTGCTAGAGCAAATTGGTGAGTGCAGTTGTTCTAAGTTAAGAACTAATATGATATTGTAGTTGTATGCATGCATGTCAAAACTTTAGGGGGAAAAGAAGTGGGACAAATATTTTGGAATGCAATATAGCTAATATGCCCTTAAAGGAGCAGTTATTGAGATAATCACTGAATACATAAATTCTAAAAAGTATTATCAATTTATTTGCAGATGCTTTCAAGCCACCTCAAAGATCAGTGGATAAACCATTTAGGTTGTGTGTTGCCGACGTTTTTAAAGGTTGGTTGCTTTTGTAGTATTTTTACCATCATTTCACTAATATTTAAGACATGAATGTAAAGATGTGCATTGAAAGATTGTGTTAAAGCATGATTAAAAGAAGGAGCTCTGTGTGTTAGGATACCTGAACAGGAATAGGAACCTTTCTAACACTTTTCTTCATGGAATGTTATGTAGTACCACTGAAGAAACACACTGAAAAAGAAATTGAGAAAGAAGAAAATCTAAATGGCTTGCTAATTGACTGTGTAATGAGTTGGTGGTCCTATGTGACAGAGTTTGGGACTTCTTTTTTCAAAATTAGTTCTCGTTCCTTAGATGAATGTTTCTTAAACTTCTTGCAAGTGTGTCTTTGGGCTCTTTTACAAGCCAGTCCACTCCTACATTTAGACAGAGGTTGACTTGGTCCTTTTATGTTCATTGCTGTAGTTGTTAGTGATGATAAATTCCTCCATTTTCGTATTACAACCTTTTGGGGTGATAAAGAAAAGGATGGTGGCGTTAAGGATGTTACAGCGAGTGGAGAATGCAATTAAATGTGCCTTGATGTGCCCTAGCAGCCAATAGCTATGATCAGACTTTATTCCTATTGTCTGGAGGAAATAGGCTGATGTGAGTAATTAAGGCTTTTGTGGTAAATTAGGGTTTTTTTTCCTCCAGCTAAACACATTTACATTTAGGTTTAATTCAGAAGAAAATAATGAAAATAAGGTGTGTAACATTCTTACCTTGTTTTAAACTTTCTGTAAGCCCCTCGAGAAACAATGCAAACTAAATGAGAGCATGATTTGAAATGCTGTGCATATATTGTAATTAAATACCTAATATTTGGAATTAACTATTTTAATAGAAATTTTACTTTTATATGTTGGGTGTTACAGCAGAAATACTAATAAATGAGATGAAAATATTGATCATAACAGGAAAAAAGGAGTTCTCTGTAGTTTTGATGTGAGTCTTTCAGAAAGAGATTAGGTGTTGTGTGCCCTAGGATAACTTAGAATACTGAAGTTATAATAGTAAATATTGAAACCATATGTGAGAACTTACCGCAATGTGTTGCCACCAATTCCTTTATTAAGGCCATCATGGTATTTTCTTTTTCAGTCCTGTCATCTCTGAGAAACTGCATTGAGACTATTGATTAAGATCTTCCAAATTAGCATTGTAACTTTTATGTTGCAATAATCATTTTTATGTTGCAGTAATCATTTTTGTGATGAGTTTAGTCTCACAAGATGAAAAGTTTGACTAAACTTGCTCTGGGAAAAAGGTCTGATAGGCCAAAGAAAGAAAATAAATCATAGTTTTGTGTAAAGGAACTCAATTTACCAAAATAACTTTTATCGCTTTGAAAATGTCCCTTAGGTGTTTTTTAGTTTTGTATCTCCCTCCCCTCACCCAGCTTGTGAGTTCAAAACCAAACCAACTTGAGTGCCACCAGAGGAAGTACCTACAGGTACATGAAGCAACATTTGCTGTCAGCCGTATGCCAACCTGGGCACGTACTTGGGAAGAGTTGTCCATAGAAGTACATAAAAAGTGATAGTGCTAAGTTTACTCTTACATAGCTTGGAAAACCCCTTGCGTTATTAAGGTTATCTTACATGTGATTCATCTACCTCAGCCTCTTTTTAGCTGCTCTCCCCCTTAGCCCTCTTACTATTCTCTTCAGTCAAACTTACTGCCTGAGCCAAGAGGTCCCTCTAAGCTCATGCACCTTCAGTCTCCATATACAATCTAATGCTGTCCAAGGGTATGACTTGATTTAACTTAAGGACAGTCTTTTCC
Source organism: Nothocercus julius (assembly GCA_013398735.1). Lineage (NCBI taxonomy): Eukaryota > Metazoa > Chordata > Aves > Tinamiformes > Tinamidae > Nothocercus > Nothocercus julius. Next base: position 7,394,181 of record VZSV01000023.1, on the reverse strand, counting down.
AGCAACCAGAAACTCTTGGCAAATACAGACAGAACCTACATATCAAGATGGATGTAAAATCAGGCTCCTTATTTATACCCAGGTTGTGTCTGCCCCTATATGTTTGTGCTTGCGGTGATTTGCTGTGGGAGCTGAAGGAGCTTCGCCCTTCACAGGCCATAGTGAGCCTGTGACAAAGCGAGGTCCTAGGCGACTTGCAGGTTTGCCAAACAGGTACTTGTGGTGTTAAGGGAAGGAGAATTAGTGCTTGATTCCTTCTGGGTGAGAGCAGGACACAACTGGGAGCCTGGGCCCATCTTCTGGCTCTGGCTGTCTGCAGATGCTTGCAGACCCAGCGTTGGGTTCTTTGTGCACAGTATCCAGGGGGTAGTTGTACCATGACTTGCAGATTTATTTATTTATTTTCTAGCAGGGCTCTTTTTCCAGTTTTCAGTTCTTTTAACATCCTGTGTCGTCTGTTAACTGATTGTGTTCATTTAACTTGCTGGAATAAATAGAGGAAAATTAGTTTATTAGGTGTACTGGTGATACTTTTCCAGCTAGATAGGTGGAAGCATTCATAATGATTGTAATGAGAGAAAAGGAATTTGTAGCATGTGGTTTAAGGTTAATATGAGACACAAAATACTAAGTTCCTTATCACTGAATTCTAACATTCAGCAAGAGGCATATTTGCCATTTGGAATGACTGTGAAAGTCTTTATAAAATCATGTCAGCGGGTTCTGTATAAAACATAACTGCAGATGGGACATTTAAGTTGTGTATGTGTAAAGTGTATATTTAAGTGTGCTTTTAAGTGTGTATGTAGCACTAGAAATACAGAGTGGGTTTGTATTGCACATTTTTTAAAATGTGCAATTAAAATAATAGCGTATTAGGTAAGTATAGGGTCTTTCCAGAAGAAAAATGTATGTAAATCTTGTACTCGGAAATGCTAAGTCATCCATTGTTATAGTAACTTCTCATATTAGATAGAACAGAATTGATCTTTGACTTTCTAGGAGTAAAAGCAGCTTACGGATGGAGCTCCCGGGCTTCTGAGGCAGTTAAACAGTAAGGAGCATAGGAATTGGGGTCAGTCTCTGAGAACTTTTGTAAGGTGTCTGTGGAATATTTTTGTCTGTATTTGTAATGAAAGTGCTGAATTAAATAAAATTGCTAGAAAATAAGAAGCTTAATCTATTACTGAAAAACTCAAACATGCTTCTTCATGCACCTACATTTGTTTAAAGAAGGATATAAGTTCTGAAAAATTTAAGACCTAGTGGTTTTGAATTTAACGTTTCATTTTCATTATGAGGCACAGCTGTCTAACTTGCAAGTGCTGAACTCTCTGTTGGGGTAAAAGCTTTATTATATTTAAAACTGTCTGTGCACTGCTGAAGTGTTCGTGATGGGAAATTGACCTTGCTATGAAATCACTTTGTTATTGTTATTTCAGATCAAGGATCAGGATTTTGTGTGACTGGTAAAATAGAAGCAGGCTATATTCAAGTTGGAGAACGACTTCTGGCGATGCCTCCCAATGAAACTTGCACTGCAAAAGGTACAGTCTTTAGAAGCTTGTTTACTTTCAGGTCAATACTGGGCTAGAAGCAGTTACTGAAATGGTAACGGATTGTCAAACTGATACTAACTGTCAAACATAAAATGTGAAAGCATAAAACGAATTTTTTCAGATGTGACTGTGACTGTATAAATATGTCTGTGAAGAGTACGTGAAATGTTTCATGCTTTTTGCCTTTTTTTGACAGCATCAGATACTCCTAATGTTGTAGCCTCATGCCTTTTTACCTTGTTTCATGAGGAATCCATAAAAGCATCTGAGCTCCACAGTTCACTGCTATAATATGCAATACAGGAATCATTAATATTCAGCTTGGCTGTGGAGTGTTACTGCTGCTATAAAGTGTGAGCATGTTCAACAACATATAGAAATTATTCTTTACAAACGAGATGCAAAAAAACTGACAATTAAATTTGTGCTGCTGTTCATAGTATTTACCATTGATCCTTCCATATTTTTAGGATATAATTATGTGGAGCAGCTACAAAGGAGTCAAAAATTGGATTTAAAATACTACCAATACTTTTGATTTATGGAAAAAGGAATATTCAAGTCAGCAGATAAAATATTTATCTGTTTCATAATTAAGCTTACTGTCTTTGTACTGCAGATTTTTTTTGTTTATTGTGCAAAATCAAAGGTAAAGTTGTGAATTTCCTGCAACATTGACCAATGAATTAACAACTAATCCCTCAAAACAAATGAATGGGCTTGTGCATCTAGCCTGGATCCAGTAATTTGCTGATGCAACTGTCATTCCGATTTGAGAATCAGTTTATTCAGCGCTAATTTGGGAAACTCTTTGGTACGTTGGATTGGAGCTTTGTAAATATTGCTCCCCTTGCAAGGGAATGTTATGATAACGAGAGCGGGTATCGGACTGCCCTAGTCACACCCCTCAGTCAGCTGTGGCCATGGGGGAAGTGGCGTCAGAAAAGAGAAATTTTGTCTGAGAATCCACCAGTACATTTATGTGATTATTTATTTATTCATACACGTATTGCATTTCATATGGTTCAAATGTAGATAATGGCTGGGAATTAGTTCATTAAAATCTACATTTAGTAGTGTTAGGAGTAGGTAATTTATCATACGAAGGTAGTGTGTGCATTACAATTACAGTTATTCATTTCAAGAAACTGTTCTTCAAATGCTTAACATGCTTACATTTGAATGCTGTTTTCTGACCTATCTTGATAGGTACTTTTTGCAATAGATTTGCAAATCTGCAATGAAATAAAATTATATCCTATAAATAAGTGCAGTATTTGTAAAACACGGTGCTTTTTTTGGCTGAAAAATTTCTTTCTTGGCATCTGCCAGAACTTCAGAATGTTAAATCAGGAGCACTTAGTTTTCTCTTCCCCCTGCAGCCAGGTTATCTTTAAAGCATTTGGAATGCATTTAAAAATCAGAACAAAATTACTTTTAAAGATGCCTTCTCAGAGATGCAATGTCCTTGCGAACGAAAGGCGTCAGTTACGCTTTTTTATGAAAGAGTCAACAAATCCACTTAAGGTAAATGAAAGTTGACACAGTACTATTAAAGTATATGAAAGATGCGGTCTAGGGTGTGCGTGTGCATCAAAGGATGGGTGGGGCAGGCAGAGATATTAGTACTATGGTATTTTCAGGACTGCGTCATCCGCTCGGTGACATCCGCACTGTGATAAGCGCCAAGTCCCCTCTTTGCTTCAATAGAGCCATGCTGTTGTGTGCAGGGTGGGGTGAGAGAAGAGAGTCCTCACTAAGGAGAAAAAAGTGCTTCCTCAGTGTTCTCAGTTAAAAAGCTTTTACTCTCAACCCATTCATATTGAAAACTGATGAGTAATGGTTGATGAAGCACAAATGGCCCAAACAGAACTGTTTGTTTGTAGCTCAGAACCTAGGTACTTCACTGTGAGGTTCTGTTCTTACTCATTTCCAGGAATTACACTGCATGATGAACCAGTTGATTGGGCTGCAGCAGGAGATCACGTTAGTCTCACTTTGACCGGCATGGATATCATCAAAATCAAGTGAGCAAAACTGAGTTTCAGTCTAAGTAACGGTTTGTTTTTAATGAAAAGCTTTATAACTATGACCCTTCACAATCAGCGGTTTACTTGAAGAATGATTTGGCTACCAGGATATTTAAAACCAAAGTGATGCATATCACCTGGCTTGCATGTACGGACGTTGGAAACATCTGCTATGTACAACGGCAACTTCAGAAGAATACTGTTAGTGTTCTTTCTTGGCCCTAGTGCTGACATTGGTAACCTTGAAAAGCTTTTCCTTTTAAGACTTCTCTTCAGATATCCCAATTGCCTACTTAGCTAGATTTTGCTAAATGAAACTAAAGATTTTTGAAGAACTTACCAAATCATTAATCATTGTAACAAAACTTATCAAAACAATTGTTACTGCATGCCAGTATTTAAAACTGAACAAACTGATTGATGGGAAGCTGTTTATTTGACACACTTAGCTTCTTTCTGTTTTGATAAAGGTTTTGCTAACCCTATTCTAATGTATTCCGTAAGACATTTAGCAAATAGCTTTTAAGGTTTATTTAGTTTATAGATTTCATGCTAAGCATAGCCTCAAGCCTTGAGGAGTATGTATTTGCTGCCTGTCAATTCATATTCAGGCTGGATAGTCGGATCCATAAGTTGAATAGCTTTTCTACATTTTAGTTGGACTTCAAACATCAATATTTTAAGCTATTGCTTGAAAAAGTCCTTGCTTTAATAGTTCTTTTTAGGGGAAAAGTACAGTATTTTTAATTCTGTGTTTCTTTTTCATAACGATTTTTCATTTACTACACTGTGGTAAATGAGGAAAAGAGATACTGTTCCACTTGTTGAATGGAGACTTGGATTAAATTTTTACTTTTGATGCCATTTTTCTTGGGGGTGCATTAAATTTGTCAACAAATTTTAAGTGCTCTTTGAAATTCCATTTCATTTGGCTTACAGGTTTGTGCTGTTCATTTCCTTTGGTTGTGTGTTTCTTTGTGGGATTAGTTTTCATTTCATTTTAGGTAGCAAGTTAGCTGCTCTCAAAAAGCTGTGTCTAGTCTATTTTGTTGGCTTGCAACAGGCAGTAACTTTCTTGTGACATGACTTACTAGTTTTTTTGGGAAATGAATGCTGATGAGAGAGCTTAATTTTTTGACAGTCCTGATTGTGATCATCTTCTGTTCACCAAATAGTTGAATTTTGGGCATTAGCACTACAATTTTGGGCAACGCACAGCATTTTGTCCTCTTGGTCTGGAACAGATAATCTCTAATGAAAGTTTAATTCTTCAAAGTACAGGAAACAGTGACATTTTTAAAAACTGGCTAGCAGTGGATGTAACTGTTCATTGAACTAGATAAACTTCTTCATGCGTACCCACAGAATACCATGGACATGATCTAGGAAATGATTTGGCTATGGTTTTTAATGAGGTATTCTGACTTTTAATTTTATTGTAGTGTTGTTGTCTCTGTTCTTAAATATTTCTTTTTCTGGTGTAAGTGATTAACAGTTTTATGTCATGATGTGCATCAGTTTCTCTTATTCTCCCTTCTTGTAGTGTTGGCTGTGTATTTTGTGATCCCAAGGAACCCATTAAAGCTTGTACCCGTTTCAGAGCTCGGATTCTCATCTTTAATATTGATGTTCCAATCACTAAAGGATTTCCTGTGAGTCTCTTGAAAGTTATTTTCATTATATGTGACTCAGTTTCTTGGCTCCCCCTGCCATTTGCCCCTCTGTTTTTTAAAGATTGATTTGGAATCCAAATTTTTTTATTTTTCATCCCCTGGTTGAAATACCTAATTCTTCTGTAATTTGAAGATGTGCTATTCTGGCTGCTCATGCATACTTCTCCTTGCTGTTGTTTTGTAGCTAAGCAATTCTAAAGAATGTTCCGTTGCAGAGTCAGTCTAGGCTATTCATTGAGAAGCCAATCAGTGTATAATATAGTGATGCACCTGATTGCAAGATACCTGAAAAAATCATTCATACTAGAGAATTATATTGACAAGGCACAAACAAAGCACTTAAAAATGAAAAATGTATTTATAATTAAATACTAACCTTTGTCATATCTGCAGAGATAAAGAAATTAGGTAACAGGAAAAGTTATTGAAACTCAGGTGCGGACTCCTGTGAGAAACTATGAAACATTTGTTGACAAAATGAGTCTTAATTAAAAAGAACTTAATAGTTACAAGTATTGACAAGTAGGATTTCTGTTTGTTTTAGAGAGTTTAATAACTGACAAAACTATTTTAGGTGCTTTTACACTATCAAACCGTAAGTGAACCTGCTACTATTAGAAGATTATTGAGCGTCCTGCACAAAAGCACTGGTGAAGTGACAAAGAAAAAACCGAAGTAAGTGTGTTGAATAGTTAATAATTACCTGAGGAATGGGCAGCTGAGTTTTAGTTAATGTGTGGCAAATCAAGTAGGTTCTACTATGAAGCAATAATGTGCTTATAAGAACATGAAAATATACTTTCCTTTTTGGATTGATTTCACACTTATTTTTTTTTAGAGTGCTTTATAAGGGGAATTACTTACACCCACTTACAAAGTACTGATCACCCAAGACGTAAAATGACTTGCCTAAGGTCACTTGCAGGATCAGGAATGAATTCCAGTTCAGCAGCCCTATACTTAAAAGGGGATAAGATTAGAAATACCTTTGTTGTGAAATCAGATGGGATTCCTGGCATAAATCTGAAAGTGTGTTACTGCCTTAAATAAGCTCTGTGAGGCAGTGGGGTTGGAGAACAACAGGTGTAGGTTTCTCTGAATCTGTTTTCTTCCAACCCTTAAGCTGTGGGAATATCCCTCTATTATTTAAAGCTGTCTTTGGGTTGAAGTGCTGTTTGACAGTTATACCATAATCAGTAAAATCCTTCACCAAAAAATGCATGGCTAAGTTGTCGCTGACAGGTAACGGGAAGAAAATGGGAAAAGAATGACTTCTAGAAAATAATGAACTGGTGAAGTAAACGAACCCTGCGCCTCTTTAGTTGCTAGGACTAGGTTTGAAACAAGATAGAGCTGCTCTAGATGTAAGAAGTAATTATTAAACAGGATAATTAACTTTGAAACAATTTGCCAAATGTGTCCCTGGAAAGTTTTAAAACAAACATGATGCCTTTTTAAAAGATATGCTGCAGGCAAATGTGTTTTCAGCCTTGTGGCCTTTTTTATGCTTGAGATCAACCTTTGTCATTATAATTTCTTTTGGCTTTACAGGATGAATTTTTTCCTTTACTTGTTGTTTTCCTTTCAATTAATGCATATATGAATTAGCAACAGGATTTTCTGCTTATTTAACCTTGCAGGTTACTGACTAAAGGACAGAATGCTTTAATAGAACTGCAGACTCAAAGACCTGTAGCTCTAGAATTATATAAGGATTTTAAAGAGCTGGGGAGGTTTATGTTACGCTACGGTGGTTCCACTATTGCTGCGGGAGTTATCACAGAGGTATGATACTCTTATAATGGACTTTCTATGCTCTCAACATGCATAACATTGCGGTTTTATAATTAAGTCCTATTTGATTTTACGCCCTTTGACTTAAAAAGTAGATTTATTCTTTTGAAAAAAAGGCTATATGGGAAGCTTGCCACAGTTGCCTTCAAGAAACATCTGTTTAGAACTTCTGATTTTTTTTTTCTCTCCAGTTAAAAATAACCCTTTGGGATTTTAATATAGATCTGTTGTTCTGAAATCAAACTGATTGTATAAATATATCAAAAGATACTTGTAAATAAGAAATGTCAGTCATTTCTACTGTGGCTAGTTTTTGTGCCAGATTTTACTTTGCCAATGTTAAAAGTAGTTGTGTGTTTGATTATTACTGATGTCTGTAGATACCTTATGGTCCTATTTCAGTGGGAGAAAGCACAGATAGTGAGGTAAATGCAAGTGTTTCACCTTCTATTAGAATAAAATAAAAATGTCCTTCGGTCACTTTCAAAATCTTATATTATTTTTGGATCAGAACTTAAGCTAAGACTTCAGGTATGATGGAGAGAAACATAATCTCACATTAACTACACTTGCATACAGAGACCCAAAGCTGAGTCATTTAATGTCAAAATGGAACTAGATCTTGACAATTTCTGGCTTCTCACGATGTCTATAAGAATAATGTCCTACGTTTATCAGAGAGTGTATTTATTATGGTGCTTTCATGCTCTTAACTTGTCTAAAATCCCAAATTAGCATCCAAAATTAGGCTTTAATCTTGTACCCTTTTAGGCTTAGATTTAACTTCAAGTGAATAGGATCTTATTTAAAGCTGTGATACTTGATGTTTGTAGATTTGGGGACTGAATGACTCTTTAACTATTCTCTGGGAATTACTACTTAGTACTTGTGATCATGTTCCAGAGAATGTCAGAGCAGAAGGAATTATGTACATCCACCGACTGTGCATTGAAGCCCAAATATCATGATGAAAAAAATCTATGACTATTTAGGACTTTGTTTTTCAGCTGGTTTCTTCCATTTGCTTTTGTTTATAGATTAAAGAATGACAGCAGACCCAGAACTTCCACAATCCAACCAAAATGCAATCGGATATCCACACTTTTAAAAATCCAGTTACTTCAGTTGAAGGAACAAATGCAGCTAATGGGAGGCAAAATATGGTGACAAAAGTCATATGATATTAGACCTCTGGGGAGCCCTTCATCAATCTCTCCCACTGCAGAGCAAGATGCCAACTGACAAGAAATTGTTAATTTTGCACTTTCTTATCTCAAAAGTCCATGTATTTCTCCATGTGGAATTACCCCTTAAAGAGCTTGATGGAAACATGCTTAGAAAGTTCAATTAGAGAATAAGATGATGAATTATCATGAAACAAACTTCTTCCAGCCATAAATTGTTTACATGTTTTCTTTGATTTGCTTTTTTGCCGCACATTTATTCAATAAAGTAACTTAATTGGTCTAATATATTTTGAGGTTTCAGATGAATGCATATTCAGGGAAAAAAGAACTATATACTTACAGAAAATGGCATGTAGTATTATCCTAGGATTGTTTTTTTTTTCTATCCTCAAATTTATTTAAAATTTATTTTGCGGTGTAGTGGAAGCTGTGCCAACATGGGCTAATTTTATTTTTTAAAATGTAAGAATAATAAAATAGCTTTGAGCATAATTTTTGCCTCCTTGATCTCTTGTTATTTAAATGCTTCTAAACTCTGTTAAATCATTTATTGATTTCCATAATTTCTGTGTGAGTTAGGGAGCTAAGATGAGAAACTGGCCTATACCTTCTTGCCGTGGAATTAATTTTCAACTCATATTTATGTACTTACTGTCTGACATATATATCTTTCACTCAGAATTTGTGATCTTTTGAACACCGGTTGGGAGGTTAAATTTGGAATATATGCTTAAATCAGATTATTATGCTTGCTGAAACCTGTAACTCCTTCCCATTTTTCACCTTCGCATTTTTCGGTAAGAGGACAGGTTAACCACTTGACAGATAAATTCTGTCAGGCCCTTCTGCCATCTCCAGCATAAATCCAGGAAAGGCACATTTTCCAACAACTTTGAAGGTTTTTATAGGAACTGAGAGAGGACCCCAAATATCTGGGGAACCATATATGTATATGCAGTATGGAGAAGACGCTAGTTTTTACCCTAGCTTATAGTGCACGGAAAGAACCAAAATACTCTCT
>VZSV01000023.1:7298251-7384897 GCA_013398735.1 Nothocercus julius | reverse complement strand
TACTATATATATAGTGTATATATACTGAAATATATACTGAATATATTACTTATGTAGTAAAGAACCCAGACAATTATGAAGGCTGTTTAGTGTGAAGTCATGTATTCTTGCTTGTCTGTATATATTCTTCCCACACCTGGTGAGAGGTTACTTTTTTGTAGTCACGTGCTTAGCTTTGGTTCGTCACATACATGCACTTGACCTATGTAAATTGTGCTGTTGACTGCATGCATGTTTGTGGAAGTATCAGTGATGCTGTATGTTGAAATGAACTGATGTCAAATCTTACAAATGAACAATATCAAAATTGTTACTGCCCAGACTGAAGCTATCCTATGAATTATGTACTATTTGTTACTTCTTATAGTCTGTAAATTGCATTTAAATACTTCCCAGTACTTACAAGACAGGCATAAAGGTTTCCGTGTTTGTAGGATTCCAGAACTTCATGCTGCCAAAACTGTGTTGAACAAGCTCCACTTGAGCTTGCCTTCAAACGTAAAAAAGTTGTTTATTTGGTTTTAAGTCAAGGGACAGCTAAAACACTAGGCGTGGAAGAATGTTTCTTCAGTTTTAAGACTTCAGTATAATGCTTTTTGCTTATGTGTAAGGAATCATAATTCTGAAAATGAGCTTCCAATAACCCCATTCACATATGGATGCATGATAAATTATGAGGCTCTGTACTCTGTGACTGTAGAAAAACTATTTCATGGATTCCTGATTTGTAGCTTGGGATAGCTAGAGGTATTTCCTAATATTATAGTTCAACACAAGGCTGCCCTATCTTTCAGCATTGATCTGAGCTCTGCCCAGAGGCTTCAGATGGTTGATGAATAAATTTATTGTTGGGCAATAAAGTCATGTCACCTTTATTCAATCAAAACACAGTTCAGTGTCGATCCACAAGAAGTTTTATGAGTTGACACTGGTCTAGGGTCTAAAAACCTCATAAACTCCTGATTTACATGTTCAGTCTCCTGCGTTTAAAATACTGCTCTTTAAAATGGCAGGGATGATTGGAATAAATGGGTAGTGCAAGGGATGATAGACAGTCTTGAACAATTTGTAGGAATCTAAAAAGTATATCTTGGAGAGAAATGTCTTCTGCCTGCTGTATTACTGGGTTTTCAGGTTCTAGGGATGTCAAAGCAAAACTTGAGTAACAGAAGCCTGTGTGTAACATTAGAGGATTTCCACTGGAATATCATGCTTTCCATTCCAGAGAAAGCCCCTGTTAGCTTCTTTTGAAAAAAACTAAATTTAAACAGTATACCAGAAAGGGTATCATGTAGGATAGTGCAGCTTCTCACCATTTTTTAAATGAAGGACCACTCAGCCTTTTGTACTGGTTAATATTTTGGAGATTATTCTGATTGAAAAAGGTTACAATAAAAAATATTGGTGATAAAGCAGTAAACATGAGCTACAAACACGCCAGTCCAAGCACTTCTGCTATATGTTGTCTGCTGTTAGGCCGTGGGTCCTGGGCTCGACTTGAGGGTACTGGATTACTTGATAGCAATAATTACAAATAGCTTTCTGTACCTTGAAAAACTGCTACAGGAAGAAATTTCTGTCTCTAGCCATTATTTTTCTACCTTCTTTAGTATTTTGCTTTCTGTACACGCAAAAGAGCAGATTTTTAAGATCTTAGCTTATTCTGCCTCTGTGCTTGAACTGCGAGAAAAAAAACGAGTATCACAGACCTGGTAATTATTCCTCCTTTCCTCTATGTTTCTGCTGTTGCTGCTGGGGCTCCTTCCCACTTTTGAGTGAGCGATGCAGAGAAGACGGAGAGAGAGAGGGAGGAGTTCAACTAGCAGTGCAAATAATACAAAACTACTAATCTAAACAGACACCTCTTAGGAAAAAAAATCATAGATAAAGCAAGCTGCTGACAATGTCTTCCTCGAAGACTCTTTTAGTGCTGGAAAACTTTATAGCTGGCAAATTTGTTCCCTGTTCGTCGTACATAGACTCCTATAATCCATCAACAGGAGATGTCTACTGCAGGGTGCCGGACAGTGGCAAAGAAGAGGTGAGTACTATCCAAATGTGCAAGAAGGTAAAAAGAGAATGTAAAATGCGAGTAGTGTGAATGTTTTGAGTGGGAGAGAGTGAAAGGTGAGAGACTAGAAAAACACCTAAGCCCTTAACATTTAAATGTAAGTTCTTCATTGTATTACGATGTCTATTGTTTTGTCGCTGCTGCAGCAAATACCCCTGTTTTTTACATTTTGCAATTAGAAAGGAACAGACTGATTCTTCAGCTAGTGTAAATCAAGAGCTTCAGTTAAGTCAGTTACATTGTAGCTCTTTCAGCTTGCACAAGAAATGCCTCATACGTGGGTTACCAATAACACTGGTAATGGCAGTAAGTATAAAGAGCTCTGGAAGAGAGAGAAAGGGTTTGCTGGTCTCTTCTGTATCCAAATGAACATGTTCTTTTCTTGTGTCTCAATTGTTTGCTGTTGTCATTTAAAAGGATTTTTGTCTTGTTGGCTCTTCCTTAAAATGTTGAAGGAAAATGTGGAAGGTTGAAACCTCTCAGTCCTTTTTGCTTTTGAAATTTGGAGCTGGATGTTAAGCGTGAGTGAGGAACCGGCTGCAATGAGCGTACTTTCCTTTGTAATGTAGCTTGACATCTTCATCAATCAATAGGAGCAGATATGCAGTGTTTTTTGGTCCTGCACTCTCCATTGGGATGAATGTCTCTTGGTACACTGCATGTGTTCAAGTGAGGTAGGGCAATATGTAACTCATTTTTGGAACTGCAATTTCATTGATGCTCCTTCTAAGTGACTGAAAGGAGTGTGTCTAGTGTAGTGTTTCAGGTTCGTTATGGGGAGAAATGACTGGAAAAATTGGAGCATACAAAAGCCTTGGAAAATGTTGACTAATAATGTCGAGCATTGTTTTGTTTTCAAAATATTCTTTTAAAAAGCTGCATCTGTATGTACTTGTTCCCTTCATTGCATTTCAGTCTTTTAAAAAACTTTTTTGACCATTTGCTTTTTGCTTCCCTCAGCATAAACCTTTGCACTGTAATTTCAGTTGGGTAAATATTTGATAGATGTTGATGGTCAAGGGTTAAAGTGTAACAGGTTGGATTTTCTAGAATACATTTGTGCAAGTTCATTGCAAAACTCATTATGCCTGCAAAGACTTTTCTTTGATGTGCAGGTGCAAATCTTCCTGTTTATTTGCAGAATCATTAAAATGGGAGACTTGTGAGAGTGCCAGAACAGCCTAAAAAAATAGGCTACCAACCATTCTGGACTATAGTCCGAATAAACATAAAGTAACAGGTATATGAAGAATGATGATTTTTTTTTTTCTTTTATGTTTCTAAGTTAGTGGTTGTATGGGGATCTGGAACTAAATTTAAGCACCTGTGAAATCTGTTAGTTTACTCCTTCTCTTAGTCAGCTGCATAAAAAGGGAGGTTTCTGCAGAGCTGATACCCACTGCTGCTTGATGGAATATACTGAAGTGCAGTCCCACATTTCTTAGAGGATATCTAGAGATTTCAAAATGAATGTGGGGTTCATCTTCAACAAAGCACTTACACTGCTAATTTCTATCAAGAACTGGTGTCTTTTGGGTTGGTTTCATTGGAAAGTAGGAGGCAAAATAGGAATGAGTCAGAATCTGTTCCTGACCCCAGAATTTAAAACGCGGTCAGCTGCACAGGCCATTTTGGTGGTAGAATCCCACCACAATGTTTTTCAGGGTTTTACTTTATCCCTTAGGCGAATGACCTGAGCTCTAGAAAGCCAGCACCAAAACAGGCTTAGTAGGTGCTTTTACATCCAAAATGCAGGATTCTGATGGCTAATCAGGCCTGGCAAACCTCCCTTTAAAGGAGGAATTGCTCCTCGGCACTATCTATCAGAAAAAAGAAATGAACAGAATACCCTGAGAATGAATGCTCTTGTATAATGTGTAATGTATAATGTATTTTAGTATTAACCTTTTTGATAGTTCTGAATTGTATGTTCTTTGGTGTTTAGTCTTTCATGTGCAGGAGGAAGTGTTTCAGACAGAAGTTTATAGCTGAATTCTTATGCATATTTTCTTTATGCCTCGACTTTCTTTGCTTCTTTCTGTTAGTCGAACTAAGTAACTGTGTTACCTGTCTTCCCTCAGAGTTCTCCCATACAAATCTCTGGCTTTCTCCACTTGCTTTTTTTGAATCAATCTACTGCCACTTCATTCCTTGCTCTACTGATTTGCTCTCTGCTGTCTATGAAGTGTGTCTTTTGAAGCATGCAGCACCAGGTGGGAGAGGCAGCAAAGGGGAAAGCAGATGAGATGCAGCACCACAATGGCACCTAATGACAGAACGAGGGAAAAACAGGCTAATTTGTAGGGGAGGCATGGATGTTTAGAAGGTGTAAACATTTTCAGGGCAGTGTGCCATATCAGACTTGTCTTTACAAGGTTGTAGGTGTGTATTCCACTGAGTTTCTTTCCAGAGCTGGGAAGCTCTGCCTGGTTCAATCACCTCTTTCCTCTGCATGAGGTGGAAGCTTCTCTCTCCTGCTGCATGTAGAAGTGGGAGGGCCTCAGACTCCAGGAGCTCCTGTTGCTCATACTCAGCTCGGTCAACACGTGAGACATGGGACAAAAAAGGTTGTCTTTTTTTGCACACCAGTTTTGGCCCTGCTCCAGCTGTTCAATAGCTGATGGCTTGCAGACTTCAGCACCTGAGCTGTAGGTTTTTGATCTGTGGTTCAAAGAGTCTAGGTTTCTGGGCTTGGCCAGTGGTCTGTGTGACCTTATGTGTGTTGGTTTATTTCCTGCCTTGCCCTTCATAGCAGTATCTCTCTGTCCTTCCACCTTTGGCTCTCATTTTTAGGTAGACTATAAAGTCTGATGTGCGGGGGGGGGGAGGAAACTGAGGACTTGCACCTACCTGAGCTCCTTTTATGCTTATGCTCCTTTTAGTCCAACATCGTTGGAGTCTATAGCTCTAATGACTTTTGTGCCACTTGTTATAATATGAAGGAACAATTTTGGAATTCAGATTTGTGGAAGTGATAGAAAGGAATATTTGGTGATTGCACTGGAACAAGTGATGTGACAACTTTATTAACAGGCCAAAATCCCTTAATATATCAATATTCTCTTAGATACTGACTAGGCAAGCTTTCCCTAGGCTGAAGAAATTTATAAATAAAAATAATGAGAAACCAAGTAGAGAAAGGGCTTAAACTAAAAGTCCACCTTAAAGCTTATGTTAGACAGTGGAAGCTGTTAAAAAGTGATGCATAAGAAGCAAAAGTAGAGAAATAGAGCAGTTAATTAAAATTTAGAAAATATGGAATATGCTAACCTCCTTTAGTAATCTATGAGTCTGGAAAACGTGTGTGAAGCTACAACAGTCACAGCTCTGAGGAACTACTTGTCTGGACAGTGTGCTTTGCATTAGGAACCCCTCAAATGAACTGAACTGCTGATTGTTTGATGCTGTGTCTAAAACTCTCCATGAATATTCACCATCCCTGCTTCACTTTTTTAGGTGGAAGCTGCTGTCAGAGCTGCCAAAGATGCCTTCCCAGTTTGGTCCTCAAAAACTCCGTTGGAAAGATCTCAGACGCTGAACAAACTGGCAGACCTGATTGAACAGGATCTGGAAGCATTTGCACAAGCCGAGTCAAAGGATCAGGGTAAAAGTTGCAGTTGTTGATCCCAGATGCTGAGAAGATGAGTGCCTTGCGCATTATCAGAATTGAGGGTCTGATCCTCTTTTTTGCTATAGTGCAAAGTGTTGGTGCAACTTCCAGTTGATGTGCACTAATAACTGTTAATTAGTAACTTTTAACTGTAGAAGCTGTCATTGGTTTTGTATTCCTGTGGCAGTTTAAGGCTTGCTTTTCAGCATTTCTACATGTTGACTTCAATTGCCAGATTCTTGTAATGCTGTAGAAAAGGAAGCTGTTGTCATGGCCTATGGCTACACTGTGTCAGGGACTACTTGGGCAGAGAAGAAAAGACAGTTTCCCCTGAAGATGCAAGCTGTAGTTTTCAGAGCAGTGGTATTCAGATGGGCCCCTTTCTGCCCGTGGCAGCGCAGCAGTGTGCTTGTTTTACGTTCCAGGCAAAACTATAACGTTTGCTAGGACCGTGGACATCCCGCGGGCAGTGTACAACTTCCGCTTCTTCGCCTCCTCCATCCTTCACCACACGACGGAGTGCGCGGCGGCGGCCGTGGGCTGCCTGCATTACACCTCGAGGACGCCCGTGGGTGTCGGTAAGGCAAACCCGCAGTGCTGGCGGGGTCGGCAGGGTGTCTGCCGGGAAGAGGGGTCCAAAACGAAGGCGCTTTTCCAAAGCTAACTTTTGCTGTCTCTGAATTTCATGGTAAATATGGCCAGCCTGCTAAAGCATGAGCAGCTTAATGTAAAATAATTTATGCTACTTGGATAATTCACCTTATTTTTTTTTTCCTCAGCAGCTCCCATCTTCAAAATTTCTCTTGTATTTTGTGCATATTTGCATGTGTGCATAACTACACAATACTGCTGTGGAGCAATAGGGTTTTCAGAACCCTTTCTGCTGCTTCTGCTGTGATAGCTAAATCCTCCTTGGCTTTGGGGAGCAGCAGTACGTGCAACTGGGCATTTCGGCCTGTCTGGCCTGTAGACAGATGTTTGAACCTTTTTTGGTTGGGGAATTGCTGAAGGCAGCCACTAGATGTTGCTCTTGCTTCAGAAATGGTCACCATGCTCAGCTTGAGTAACGCGTTCGTGATTGTGTTATATATTTTATACAATTATGTACGAATGTTCCAAATTATTATTTGAATTATTCTCAGAAATAAAATTGGCTAAGCTAGGGGTCTCTTTTGACAGTCTCCATGAGCAATGGCGAACATGTAATTTGCTGTCATTTAAAAAAAAAAAGTTCAAGTTCTGAATCTCCTTTCCTGTGTCTGCAGGCAAACACCAAAGAATTAAGTTTTATGACCAGCTATACCTGTCAGTCACAGCTTGTTTTTCACTATTTGCTACAAATGCATAGGGCAAAAATATTCCCAAAGGCAACTACTGAACATTTTTTTTGTGATTCAGCAATTTGTGAAAATAGCAATTTGTACAGTAATCATTTTGGCTAGAATTCTTCAGTAAAATATGCACCATATATTTTAATATATATTTTAATATTTAAATTGAAAAAAAAAAACAATTACAGAAGAAAGAGTGGGCTGAGCTAACCACTACCTTAGCCCGTTGCTTGTTGTCCCACAGAATTTGCACACAGGCTATTACCACAGACTAATTGGTGTAAATAGTCTGGGTGGCTGGCCTTGTGTTAATGCTCCTAGAAAATACTAAAAATCAGATGGTGAGCATAAGATTCTTTTCCAAAACAGCAGCAAAACTCACTTAGAGGGTACAGATCATCAGGATGATTTAGACGAATCTTTTAAAATTATTGTTTACGAGATATAATTTTAGCTGTGGTTTTCCTGCACAACTGTATGAATGTAAAAAGCCATAGCCAAATTTCCTCAGAAATCTCCATTGGTTTATACTTGTTTTATAACTGAGGTTAGAGAATCAAATTCCGGTTGCAATAAGACTGAGCTTCCATTTTTGGTGCCTTTGTTATGTAGCTGGTTTGATCAGTCCTTGGAATTTGCCACTGTACTTGTTGACCTGGAAAATAGCTCCTGCCATTGCATGTGGAAATACTGTAGTTGCCAAGCCAAGTGAGATGACATCTGTCACAGCTTGGATGATGTGTAAGCTCTTTGAAAAAGCAGGTAAATCCCTTTGTGTTAGGGACTGTGGTTGAGGTGGGTCTGTCGATTTGTGCACTGTTTGCTGTAGAAATCAGAAAGCATGCCAAGAATTGAAGAAAAATGTCTACTGTAGTTGAATATTGCATGGGAGAACTGAAAATGCTGTTTCTGTCTTCATATTATTCCATCTTTCCATCCCCAGTTATTTTCCATTTTTTTGCTCTATCCTTGTGTGTCTCTTTCCCCACTCCTGCATTCTCCATAAGGATTCCCCACATCCACAGAGCCAGCACAGGAGAGAGAGAGAGCAACAACGAGCTCTTGATTGCCATGTCAACATTGTATTTGGTTTGCAAGAACTATTAAATAGAATCTGGAGGATACCTGCTTTTGCCCCAAGACATAATAACTAAAAAATGAACCTCTGATGATGGGTATCAGGCAGCTGTGATGTATCAGTGAAATTATTTTTGTCCAATCTGGGCCCTTCAAAGTTATTAAGCATTATGTATTCCAGCTGCTCTGTAAGTCAGAGGTGAATTTTTGTCACTCTAGAACTATTAGTAACATCATAACTTCAAAGACAAAACACAATGAATTGAAGGTATGGTCACTTTGTGCCTTTCTTTCCATGAGGAATACCACATGGGGTGGTGAACGTGGTGTTTGGAACCGGCTCCAAGGCAGGAGAAGCCATCGTCTGCCATCCCGACGTGCCGCTGATCTCCTTCACCGGGAGCACGCTCACGGCCCAGCGCATCGTAGAGAAAAGTGCTCCTCATTGCAAAAAGCTTTCCCTGGAGCTGGGAGGTAAAAATCCTGCCCTCGTCTTTGACGACGCTGACTTGAGCCAATGCATCCCTGCCACGGTGCGGTCCAGCTTTGCCAACCAGGTACCTCTCCATTCTGAATGGTGCTTATGGCAGGAGTTCTGGGTGTGTGTGCACGTGCCTCTGAATCCACAGCCTAAATCACCAAGGTTTGTTTTAGGATCCTGTCTTTTCAGCAAGCCATAAGTGGAAAGTTGGGAAATGATATTCTTTTTCCTAGAAACCGGGAAGCAAAAGAATAAACAATACGATCCTTCCTAGGTTTTTGTAAGGCAACAAAATGTCAGTAGCCTCACATACAGATAATGCTGGATATTTATTCAAGGAAGTAGGTGCTTTACAATTCTAGCTTCAAATTGGTATGCTGGAAATAGCATACCAAGTAAAAGGCCCAGCTTTGCCAACCACGTACCTCTCCTGAGGATGCAGGACACAAGTATCATTTTGGGGAATTAACTACTAATAACTGTCAGTAATAGAAGGTGATGCGAACAGATTTTTTTTTTTTTCTTCTTTTTGGTAGGGTGAGATCTGTCTCTGCACCTCCAGGATTTTTGTTCAGAAGGGCATATATGATGAGTTTTTGAAGAGGTTTGTAGCAGAGACTAAGAAGTGGAAGGTTGGAAACCCTTCAGATCCTACTGTCAACGTGGGAGCACTAATAAGTAAAGAGCATCTAGAAAAGGTGATGTTACATGAAGTTTAGGCGCCCTCATCTTTATCCGAGCTGGAAAGATGAAACCTCAGAAGCAGATTTTGTCTTAGCCCTGATTTTTCTGCTGCTTCCCCAGGTAAGGAACTATGTGAAGAAAGCTCAGGCCGAAGGAGCCAAGATCCTCTGCGGAGAGGGAGTGGATTCCTTAACTCTCCCAGCTGGCAACCAGAAAGGATATTTCATGCTGCCCACAGTTATTACAGAAATCAAGGATGAATCTTGTTGCATGCAAGAAGAGATCTTTGGTCCTGTAACATGTGTGGTAGCGTTTGATACAGAAGAGGAAGTGGTTGAAAGAGCCAATGGTGTCAAATATGGCTTGGCAGCCACTGTGTGGTCCAGCAACGTGAGCCGTGTTCATCGGGTGGCACAAAGACTCCACTCTGGATTGGTGTGGACCAACTGCTGGCTTGTTAGAGACCTGAATTTGCCATTTGGTGGGGTGAAAGCCTCAGGTGTAGGAAGGGAAGGAGCAAAGGATTCCTATGAGTTCTTCACTGAGGTCAAAACCATCACAATAAAGCACTGACACCTGTCAATGGAAATGGTTCAGGGTGAAATAAATGATAGTTATTTGTGTTACCGTAAGTGTGTTTCTGAAGCACAGACACTATTATCATGGCCAGCTTTTGCTTAAACTCCGGTCAAGTGTACCAACGGTGGCTGGAAATAGTCATAATAGCGAAAAAGTAGAATGTAGCCTTTCATGGTAGACAGGAAGCTCAGTGTGGACTCCACAGCCCATCCATCCCAAACTAGGCGAGTTGGTTATCTCGTAGATCTTAACGTTTTTTCAATATTCCTCTCTCAAAAATCTTTTCCTTTAAGACAGACTGGAGACAGGATGATATGTAACTGTATCTATGGTTGGTGAATTATGAGGAACAATGAGACAAGTACAGCGTGAGGTAGGTTATTATAATGGGAATCAGCCCATTTCCGCTATAAATAGTATGTTCCATGAACTAATCCATTTTCACACTCCACTGATGTCAGACAAGGACTTAATGCTATAGCTCACTAAATGCCTGAGGCAGTATCTTTAATCTATTAAGTTATATAAAACTATAGGGTAATGAAATTCTCATGACCGAGACAATAAACATTTTAATTATAACCTGCTTTATGATATATAGTTGAATCAACGCAAGACTTGTCCTTTAACTATTTTGAAATTACAACCTTTTGTCACTTCTATGCCTCAGTGATGATTTTCACATCCCTGAACAATGATTTGGCTAGAACATAGGCAATGTCATTCTTTATTAATAAAGGCTGGAAGTGACTCTTAACAGTTGGAAATATTTGTCACAAAAAAATAAGAATACTGGAAGCTTTCCCTGATTCATTTACAGATTTTTTTTCTTTCTAATCAGGTACCTTGAAGTTATTCACATTCCACAAAAAGAGTAATAAATGTGGATAGACATCCTCTCCCTTCCCCCTAAAATGACTCTGTTGCTTTTGCGTTTTTAGAGCAGCCATCTGTGATTTGTTTTTCAGATTTTGAGCTGAACTTCACAGTAGGAAGATCTGTATGGTGTTTTACAAAACCCTGTGTTCTGAGAAAGGCTAACTTGTCATTTAGGTATTTTTAAGAGCTGTTGAGAAAGCAACTGCTCCTCTAAAATGCAGAAAGACTGGCAAAAACTATTACTGATTGGAAAAAATGTGGAAAAATGGAGTAGCTAATTGCTTTACTGTTCCTCAGCACTGCGAGAAATTAAAAAACATTTCCAGTTCTGATTCCACCCATGATGGCCAAGAAGCTTTAGAGCATGGAGCCAGAAGCCAAATCCATGCTTCCTGTGTCTTTGACATCAGGGTAGCTGAACAGTTTTGGCATTGCTGGCTGCTTGGGGAACGTGCCCCAGAGCTGAGATCTGAGAGCAGGGTGACCCTTGAAACTTGATTGCAGGGCAGACCTTTCCCATGGCCTGAGAACTGTCTGGTGGATTTGGGATCCATACCCACAACTGCAGATGAGTTAAGAAAATAAATAGAAGTGATAGGCTCAATGAACTGGTGCCTTATGAAGCGTAAGCATTTTGTTTTAGCCTAAAATTCTGTCTATCTCTACTTACGACCGTGTGGTGGCAGCAGATCACTTGCTTTGTTTTTTAGCCCTCAGTCTTTTACTTTACTAGGAGGAAAGTGAAGAGATATATTAGTTATTAGTGCAGGCTCCACTCTGTCAGTCTTTTTTTTTTTTTTCTCTCTTATGTGCTGCATTAGTCTGTGGGCAGGAGTTTCAGCAGCAACAGCAGATGGGATATTGCACAAGTATTAGGTTTTGAAGGATTCCTTCTCCCACCTGGACTCAGTTTTAATGAGCTGACTTCTGTCAGGTGTTGATTTGGGCTTGGCGTTAGAGGAGGTGCGAGATGGCTGCATATATTCCACATTCAGGAGACAAATGTGTGCCTGGGTCATCTGTCTGTCTCTGGCTCAGGATAGCGGAGGTTCATTACAGAGGGGAGAAGTACTAGGTGGGGAGAGGATGTCGCTTTGCTGAGCTCCTTGGGTGAGGGGCATGGAGGTGGCAGCTCCACATCCAGCATGGCTCTGTGGGTTGCTCTCAAAGATCATCTCCTGGAGCAACCCCTTTGGAGCAAACTGTGCGGTCCAGTGCCTCAGAGAGGTAAAGGAGCTCCTCTGGCTTGTATTAGGGCAGGAGAAGAGCCCATGTGGGGATACACATATTGTTTTATTCTTGTATCTTGTCTTTAAGCTGAATAATATATTCAGCCTTTAGCTGAAATCTATGTGTGTGTGTATTTGGGTACGTTAACTGGTGGAGATAATTCTTTTCCTACCTGTAGAAAAAAGAGAATTCATATATTTCACATGTTAACATGCAGCCTCAGGATCTTCAAGAGAGCAGCTGGTGCTTGTGGCAACAAAGTGACCTGTAAAGCAGCTTTTATGAGAGAGGCCAGTAGAGCAAGGTGTATGGATAACTTTCTTTCCTATTTTGCAGATTAAATTGTCAAAGTGGAGAGAAAAAAAAAAAAAAAAAGAAATCTTGCAAGCAGTGAAGGTCACTCCTATGCCTGCTTTGCTCCCAGATCTTCTGCTCAC
This sequence comes from Nothocercus julius, assembly GCA_013398735.1. Taxonomy (NCBI): domain Eukaryota; kingdom Metazoa; phylum Chordata; class Aves; order Tinamiformes; family Tinamidae; genus Nothocercus; species Nothocercus julius. The sequence continues at coordinate 7,372,518 of VZSV01000023.1, read as the reverse complement.
GGTGTCAGTGTGCACTGAGGAGGGTATCCTGAAGGATGAGGCAGGGGGCTCGTGGGGCTTGCGGAGCTCTCTGGGCTGGGCAACCTGGAATTTTCCAATCCTGCAGCAAAGAGGATTTTTTTTTTTTTTTTTGGTAGGCTTCCCTAGCTTGTGAGAGAAATCATGTGGCCATTGTGAGGATTTGTTTAATTACTGTTACGTAAACCCTGGAGAGTTGCTCCATCTGTTAATTCTTACAGATGGAATGAGCACAGTTCTGCTTAACACCAGAAGATTATCTCACTGGCGTGAGATGATTAGTTTACATGGGTAGGTAGTCATATATTTGCCATCATTTACAGCTTTCAATTAATTTGTATACTTTTTTTCTTTTTCGAATCTTTTCATAACGTATTTGCATCTTTATCTAGCTATTGCATGGTGCTTGAAAATGTTTTTGCTTAGGGAGAATCTGTGCAGCCTGCAGAGGAGATGGATCACTTCTAGTGTTTATATTCAAATCAAATTACATCCCCATTCCTACAGTGTTTGTAACTTTTACAAGTACTTCTTGTTTTGCCTAACTATCTGTGATGAAAACAGAATTCAGACTCTTGCCTCATTGGGTCAAACAAAATTTCCTGCTTAACTTAAATATACAGAGCCAGAATGTGAGTTAGGATGGTTTTTAATTTTTGGTGTTTCCAAACCTGAAAAAGCAATACCTTAAGATATCTTTCCAGGTTGACTCAAATCTCTCATCTCTAAGACTTCCCTTAGTCCTGGTGGAGGGGGGGGAAAGATGGGATCCTAAGGAAGTTTAGGACTTAGGGGGTGTGGATCTTTGTCAGGCTTTTCCTCAAAACATTTTGAGGAAACATGGAAGTATGTTTGCTCAAAACCTGTCTGAGCTATATTTTTGCACCTGGATGGTGATGCTTGTCCTGACAGGCCCCAAATGCACTAGGTTTGTTAACTTAAGGTATGTAAAATCCTCCTTGGTAGCTCTTGTAGCGTAGCTGAAAACTGCTGAATAAACATGAGAAGAGGACAGTCCTGCACAATTATTGGATCACTGGGTGCATTGGATACTGGGTGCATTTTAGTGCATCTGAAAGATAATTTGCAATGCAAATCAAATGATTCCCAGTTTGGAAAAAGAAGTTCTTGGCGTGGGGCTTAGGCCTCAGTCAGTTTGCAGTGACACTAAAACATCTTTAAAATAACAGCACATACAGAGGTCAGTGAAGGGAGGATGCACACGATTAGGCTGGCATTTGGGAGGCAAATTTTATCTTATAAAACCCAGCGGCTGGTGCAGTGCATCTGGAGGACTCCCCCTCACTTGGACAGGTGTCTTAACCAAGCCAGCATCTGGCTTACGGTTCTTTGGCATGGGGTATCTTAATCCCTTCTTGAAAACGGCAATGCTCCTACAGAAGGAAGCCAAAGAGTCCCTTCAAACGTGCTGTGGGTTATGAGCACACTCTTCACAAGAGAGGGACCTGTGGCTGCAACCGCTCGGGCTTCGTGTTGGGCTTTGGGAACCTCCGCTGGGCCTCCCAGCTCAGCTGGGGGAAGGAGAGGGACACGGTGGGGCAAGGGCAAGTGTGAGGCAGATACCAAATCATAGCTGGTATAGAGGCATTTCTGAGTATATGATCAAGCAGAACAATAAGTACTCATGTAACTTTGCTACGCTTATCTAGGCTAACTTCGGGTGGTTATGTCATCCCAGTTAGATTAAATAAAAATGTTTCCCTACATAGCAGAGGCCTGGTGAAGTGTTCAGATACTCTAATGATGAGGTCTGTGCAAGTCCCTCTCCGAGCAGTGCTAAAAGCCATCTGCTGCTTCCAACAAAGAGTTATAAGTAATTATAGACTATTTGATTTATTATGAAGAAGTAAGGACATAGATTCATTTGCAGAATGCTAAGCATGTCCTATTAATTCTGTTCTCCTGAATTAATAAAGAAAAGATTATGCTGCCATTTTAGTAATTGAATTTTCTCCTCCTTTGGGAACAGTGCATATTAAAGTGAGAGTTTACCCTGTATTACATGGAGATTTTTTTTGTTTTTCTCCAAGTTTGGCTGACCCAACACAAAAGTCAGGCAAAAGTCAGACTTTCTGCAGCTGTAAAATAGCATTTGCAAGGGTTTGTTTAGAAAAGGAAATAAAAGAAATGTTTTTTAATCTTGCCTTAATTTTTTAAGATGGACTTGTTTACAGTTACTTGGCTTGAGTGTATTAATGGTGTTTACCTGCCGAAAATGCAAGCTTTTGTCCTCAGGAAGAATGCCAGAGTAGTTTTAGTGGAAATAACGGGGCATCGATCTGGAATTCTGTTTGGGAGCTTGTGCTAAAATATCCATGTTTTCACATGAGTGCTTGTTAGCTGAAAATGAATAGTTTCTCTCTTGCTTAATGGTTATATTTCAGTCACCCTTTTCCAAGGAGATACTGGAGCCAGTTCAGCATGGACAGGACGTTGAGTAGCTATGATAAGATAGTCATGGAAATTTGATTAGGAAATTACCTCCTTCCTGTGCTGTTTTGCTCCCAGAACAGAAACTTTTGTAGCCCATAATTATATTCCTAGAGTTAATCTTTTTTTTTTTTTTTTTTTTTTTTTTTAGAGCTGCTATTTTGGCCTCCTCAAATGCAGTTTGGATTTTTTTGGGGTGTCAGATGTGCCTTTGGACTTGTTTGCTTGTGGCTTAGAATTATATGGCACAGGGCTTAAAAATGGTGTCCTGCCACAGCCCTGTGCACAAAAGTTTTTTGTCAGCTAAAATAGGATTTTGCTGTTACAGTCCTCTGAGATTCTTCTAAGTCAGTTGATCTCTATAAGAAGCTTCAGGCTGCTTCCTTTGTTGTTTATAACTTTTGCTTTGTGTTTAAAATATACGTATATTTGTGTATTGGTATTCAAATACGTAATTTCATACTTTGAAATACATTAACAAAGAAATACTCATTCTAAAACCTGATCTTCCAGCTACAGTAATCATTTTTGTAGTCAACCTGTGGCTAGACATTCTCCAGTTTTACTCAGTGGGAAAGGTTTTATTTGGAGCTGGATAAACTGAGGCCATTAATCAGTTTGCTTCCAAAGAGGTTTTTGCTCTGGTTTGAGACCTTGCCTCCCAGTCCAGTTTATTTCTGTGAATGAAGACAGGGAGAATGCAACTGCAAAGAAAAGTAATTTGGATTTCTGAGCAGTTTAAAGTACAGACTGCTATTTATCTGTAGTATTTGCTCTGTAGACTCACTTGAATAACAAAATTCCCTTATCTTAAGAAGGGTTGAAGAGAGGTGAAGTTCTTCTTAAGTAATAGAAATTGATATCTACTTTTGATCATCTGGTGGTTTGGTCCTGATGTTTTTGCTGACATCTTGACTTGGACTCACTTTTCTTTTCCTCCCAGGGTCTAATCAAAGCAACTTTTCCCAGTGGGATTAGAACTAAGCTAGTGAAAAACATAATTTCTGAATGGACAGTGGTAGTTAGGCACATGCTTTGTTTGCCAATCACTATTGTGAGGAGAGAGCATATCCCCAGGTTCTTTGGGAGATTTGGCTAGCTTATTGCAATCCAAGAACAAAATTGACCAAGATGTTGCCTGTCTATTTTTTAAATATGTAGAGACTCTGTCTTTCTCCCATAATTAAGGAAAAAAAACTATCATGCACTCAGGTTCACTTGTTTTGCTCTTAGGTACGATTTTAACTAGTGTGAGTCAGAGGTATGGATTATTCAATGGAAATATTTACTCTCCTTAACAAATAGAATTTGTAGCTGGGCTGAAGACATTAAAAAAAAAATCATTTTTTGAGAGAGCTGTCAGAAAACTCCTATATTTAAAAAATGAAATTGTAAGTCCTGAATGTTGAAGAAAATGACATTGTGTTTTAGCAATATTTACTCTAATTGCCCTGTCAAAGCTATATTGTGAAACTATGTCTCTTACTGAGTTATAGCTTGATTTTTAATCCCTGAGGATCTGAGTAAAAGATTTTAAATAAAAAAAAAAAAATTAATCCCTGAGGGCCTCAGTAAAAGTTTAATAAATAATCCTATGATTGGGCAATTTTACTGGTATACATTTTCTGTGCAACATCAATCTGCTCTTTCTATTTTTATACCAGAAAAGATGTGTTCTGTTTATCTGTTCTTAGTACTTCATTCAGAGGTTTTCCCATCTTCAAAGCAGTGTATCACCTTTAGCTAATTAATCCTCTTCACACATCTTATATCTGGAAGTGTGAAGCATTTTTCATTTTACTACTGAGACAACTTATGGATAGAATATAATCTAATGCCTGCAAGATATTTTCTTCAAAGGAAGTTGAGGATGTCTGTGGTGGTGTTTTTATTTTTTATTTATTTTTTATTTTTTATTGTTTTCTCCTTTCTTTTCTTCCCTTGTGCAGTCATATCCTAAAGGACAAGGAGAGCCTTGACGAAGAAGAAAGTAGCTTTGGAGGGGGGAGTCAGAAACTTCCTGGGCAAAATCATTTTCTTGTCTCTTCTTTAGCAGCAAAGCGGTTAACATGGATTCTCCAGGAATCCCAGAAAACTCTCAGTGCCAGAACACCGGGTAAAATGTGTCTGCTGCTGCCTGTCTAGTATAGATACTCTAGAGCAGAGGCGAGGCAGGACAACTAGGAGGGACAGCTGTTGTGTGTTGATGAGAGGAAGAACTGCTGTAATTCAGCCTGCCTCTCTCGGTAGCTTTTATTGCCTTATCGGTGGCTCAGGTAGGTGCATTTATATGCTTCCAAAGTGTAACGAAACCTGAAAATACCCATAGATGGTATGAACATCACAAGATGATTCAGAGATGTAAGGAAGACAGAAGTGAGAGCTGGGCTCAAATAGTGCACTGAGGTGTTATTACCTGCACACAGAGGGAAAGAGACTGCTGGCTGACATCCAAGCGTGAGCCAGAAAAATCTCAAAAATCTACAACTGTATTCTGAGCTATACTAAAATTTCATTTGGATTTTAGTGACGTTAGCAGCATAGAAGCTGAAAGTATTTTTGTCTAAGGAAGGAGCTCTTATGGGCTGGACTTGTACTTCAGGGAACTGCAATTGGGATGTTATCAGCTTCTTCCTTGAAGCTGGGCCAGATCACTCCACACCTTTACCTCACAGCTTCATGGATTACCTCACAGCTTTATTTCTCCTTCCATGCGTGGACCACTCAGCTTTTCTACCAGCTGCATTTAAAAAGTAAGATTGAGGTTGTGGTCTTGCATGGACTAAGCCCTCCATGGTCAGAGCAGTGGTAGTGCTGGGCCTGAGAAATCGGGATTGCAATGCCTTACCTAAACTGGAAGTTGCCCAGGGTTTCACCAACCACCTGTGAAATGTCTGTTTGTATGCGGTTCTGAACAATTTTCTACCTACAGACCTAATTTCTGAGCCTGTAGATCTCCATCAGCCTGTCAGCACTAATGACATCTGAAACAGCAGAAAGTAGGAATGGGAGTTGTAGGTCTTTTATTTCTGTTGTTCAGACTGCTGTATCCTTAAATGTTGCTAATGTAAAGGGATGAATGAAGAAAACTAGCCCTAGAAAGGACTTAGAGTGCAGCATTTTGATCTCCCAACATAAATAGGTGTCTGCTTATGATAAGTGCAGCTATGGCCTGGTCAGGGGAGCACAGTTCTGGTGTTCAGACCAGCCCTGCAGAATTGAGAGGAGTCAGGCCACCGTGCCTCGTCTGCTTTGGCTCATTGCAATAGGAAGCTTGGCTGAACACAGGTTAAATCAGCAGTTCCATCTCCCAATTTTCCGCTTAGAGCTACAGTTACCCCCTGGAGTGGGATGGTGAGGGAGGCAAAGGTAAGGAGGCAGTCGCCAGACACTGACCGAAGCATCATTTAAAAAGTGACCTTGTATCCCGGGTTGGTGGCGCTCTGGTTTTTCCCCTCTCCCTCCACCAGCTCCCCAGGAGGTTACTGTAGTTCACATTGCTCGAGGGCGGTCATAAGAAGCCGCACTGCACCCTTTCCTCAGGATGTGTCCACGGCAGTGTAAGCTTTATGAAGATCGTGTCCTGAACTATGGGATCAGGGTCACTTTGCCACACAGGGAAATGAGAAGCCTCTCCCTGCACTTCTTGTAAATGTCAAAACGAAGCAATGAGTTGTGTGAAAGGTGAGAGGAATCTTCCCAGCCTGCCCAGGAACCTTTTGCCACCTCATTGTGTTGTGTGAAGCCCAGGGTGATGCAAGGCACGCCGCAATTCCTGCCCCTTGGCACCGCTGTCACAGGCTCCCCGTGTCAGCAGGGCCACAGGCTCCTCGAGGCGAGTGCTGCTGCGGGGGCTGCACCTCTTCCCATTGCACCGCCCGGGAATAAGGGGTGGATCCTGCTCGGAACAGCCTGTTTGTATCACCTTCCCCGCCCTTCTTGAGGAGAGAAATGGGCAGGGTCACACACAACAACCTTGTTGCTTTGAAATTATGGTTTCCAATGGGTCATTCCTCTTGCTGTGTAATTTAAAATTATGGCTCTGCATCACTGTGAAATGTTTGCACTGGAGCTACATGAACTCGTCTCCCTCACTCCCAGTTCTGAGGCAAAATGGTGCTACGAAGAAATGCTGGTAGAGGTAGCAGCCCAAGGTATCTAAGTTTGCTTCTTCACAGCGTCGGACTGGGCACAAACATCTGCAAAAGGGCCACATCTCTGCCTGGATACGACTAAAAAGAAGAAACTAATTTTTAATGCTCACAGAAGCTGTCAATAAAGGTACTGGAAATCTCTTTATTGACTAAGGTTGGGTCTAACCAATCCACTTTGTGCTGCCAGTCAAAAAGATATCAGGCAGCATCAGCTTTTGAGCTGCTACAGCAGCTTGGGTCAGGCTGGAGCCAACAGCCCACTTAGCAGAGGGTCTTGCAGCTTATGGCTTTCTCTGAGCTGTCTCCTAAGATGTGAAGAAATGTGATTTTGCCACCACGATCCAGCGGGTGCCCACACACATACCAGATCCGTGCAGTAGGGGTCTTTTTAGTCTCTCTTCCGAGAATAACTCTGTCTTAATACCTCGAGTGGCAGCATCTCTTGTTTTGAGGGGTGAGTAGTTAACTGCTGAGCTATGTATATAAACACACATACCCTTCCCTAATTCCCATCATCTGATAGTTTTCCAGGGCAGCCAGTCCTTCATTTCATGCTGTGTTTGCTCCTGTTAAAGGCCAGAAAGAACAACTGAGCCAAGTGAATAAAAATCCCTGATTCCTTCCAGCCCACTGAGGAGCAAACTGAGCCTCCCTGAGCACAGGTCATACAAGTTCTCTTTGTTTTTGTTAAGCAGGCTGGAGAGCAGCACAAATGCCAGTTCCATCCCCTATAAACCCAGGGATATTTTTTTTCTTATTTTATCCCTGTGCACCTCATGTTCAGGGCAAGGAACTGATCATCAGCTGGTACTTTTTGGCAGTTCGGTTAACAGTTAGTCTCTGTTCCTTGCTGTGGCTAAGAAGGCAGTCTAGGAGGTGTGTTGGAGTCGGTTTTAATGCCCTTACGCTAGTGCCCTCCCTTGTGTCTGCAAGCACCTGCGAAGATGAACAGGCTTCAGCTAGACTCACAAAAGGCTTCACGTGGACATGGAAAAATTCTGATGAAATTTCAACAGCAGCTTCTTGCCTTGCAATTCCCCGGGTCTCACTTAGCCAGCACCATAATCTGCACTCTCCAAAGATCTGTGGTTCCCCCTGTTTTCAATATCAAAACGTTCCTGGTCCCCAAATCCTTGCATGTGTCTCTCTGTAAGCACCGCTAGTTTTGCACGCCAGCCTCATCAGTATTTTCAAGGGGGCATAGTGTCCCTGCTGAAAGTTTGCTTTTCACTAAAAATGTCTTGTGACAGAGAAGAAAGACTGGACATCAAAAATCTTTTTTTGTGTTTTGCTTCCAGGAAATTTTGTCCATTGTGTCTAACAGAACATTACAGTATTTAGTAGAAATGCCTTCACAGTTCTGGGCATAGGAACCCCGAGTAGCTATTTCCCTGCATTGAGCAGCAGTTGTGTTCACTTTCTCCGGCCTATTCATCTATGCCCAGGAGCATGGAGTTTGATTTGGGAAGAGGCACATGAAAGCCTGGAGTTACCATCGCGTGAGGCTGGGTGCTTAAACGTGTCTGAAAGGTTAAAACAGAGAGGAGAAACTGGTGCCATTAGCAAGGGAAAGGAAGATCACACTTTTCCTAGCCCTTTGTATCTGATTGCCTGCTCTCGCCTTCCTCTGCCCTGCCCAGGCTATGAATAGGGAGTTCGGAGGTGCTTCCTGCAAGCCGGTCGTGCTATCGTCGCTGGAGAGGGAAGAGCAGAGGCTGCATTAGAAGCGGTGACTGATCTCAGCTGATGGGGGGAAAAACTGACTCCTCTGTGAACTGGGCCAGCTCCCAAAAAAAGAATCCACCGCTTTGGAAAAGAGATTAATGAGGCACATTGAGCAGCTTTGCTGGACAGTGGACAGCAGCTCGCCTGCAGCCGCCGGATGAGGCGTCCCATGGTGTCACCCGGGGATTATTTATATCTTCCGTTGACTAGCATATTTGTTTCTCTAAAGCAGAGTGGGTGTATGATTTGCTATTTTTTAGTCTTTGCTAAGTTCTAAATATAAAGGAACGCAGAAGGATGTGTAGGACTGTGGCACTGACTGATCTCTACGGGACGGGAGGAAGCCAAGGAACTCCCCCTGCCTCTAATGATCCCTTCCCCTTCTAAACATTAAAAAAAAACTTTTAAGACAAGGAATCATTTTCCTTTCTGCCTGGATGCTCTTTATTAAATGAACAGTTTGTTGTAGTCTGCAGAATTAAGACCTTTCAGGATCTCATTTTCTCAGAAACTGCAAGGAATTTTACCAATAAAATCATCACCAGTACTGCATGTGTTCATGACTTTTGCTAGAGCAAGCATGTATTCTGATATTTATAAATATCTTTGGGAATAGCAAGGAGGACTAAGTAAGGAGTATTTAATACTCTTGAACAACAAAGTGAGGTTTTCTTGAACCATAATTTTTAATATCTAATGAAAACTTGCCTGACAAGTTCTTAGGAGAAGAAACTTTCCTTAGTTCTACCTCTTTCTCTTTCATTAAGCTTTTTTCAGTCTTAGATGATATTGTGTTTCAGTCTTGTAGGTGCTGGAATTTTAGATGTATAACTGACGCTATATATATATAAAGCTAACAACTGTATGTCTCTGGTAATTCAAACATTTGTTCTTAGCTCTTTATCACAGTGGTGGTCTTGTTTGCTTTACATTTGCCTCTGCAAATTCAAAGTGCTGCAATGCAAAAGGACAAAGCACTGAAAATATTACTGCTGTAATCAAAGACAGTCTCAAAGACTTAAATTGATTATAGAGAAAATCCAGATATGATATTCATCGAAACATTAAATCTTTGGAAGTTTGCCTATGGTTAGTGTGAACCTATGCCTGTGTAAATGTAAGAGGCCTTCATCTCTAGTGGCAGAGAGTATTTCTAGTATGTTATTTTCTTCTGCTTCCCCTGGCTAGGCTGAGACTTTACCTGGTGTCTTTTAAGTGAAGAATATATAGCAACCACAGCTGCATGGCAAGATCTGACTCTAAGGTTACGGATTGGACTAAAGACAACAGGTTTACAAAGCACAGATTGGCTGAAATATGGCAAACTCTGTTAGTGTGACTAAGAAGCAGGGCAATAAGAAAGAAGTATGTGGAGGAAAGCAAAAAATATTTTATCAGCTGAAAACGGGAAAAGACTAGGTGATGCAACCAATTTTCTGAGGAAACTGCGACAAGTCCTAACTTAGGTGGCAGAGCCAAAAGAATTTTCCACCTGTGTGTTCCTGTTTCAAAACTAACTTTGTGAAGCAGAATCAAAGAGTTTTTTTGCAACCAGTATGAAGTTAAACTTATCAACAGTGTCCTGTCTCTGAATTTATTTTCTCTGATTATAAAAAAAGATTATTCCCTTATATGCAAACTATCAGAATAAAGAGTGGTTCCTTTAGGAATATGTGCTTACAGGTTTTGTCCAGCTATACCCATGGAGGCTTTGTGCCTGCCTTGTGCCATCGGAGGTGTGTTTGAGTTGAATTTCAAGGATATTGTCTATACAGTACATTTTTGAAAGTTCATCAGAGCCTGCTGGGTTCAAGATCCCGATGGGACCTGACTTGTGCTGTCAATGTTGTGTTTTTCAGCAGCCTTTATTCAGATGCAGACACAAATCCCATCTGTATTTCTGGTAGCTGATATCAGCATCCTGGCAGGGATGGAACATTCCGGGGCCTGGAACATCTGCCCTGTGAGGAAAGGCTGAGAGAGCTGGGCCTGTTCAGCCTGGAGAAGAGAAGGCTGAGAGGGACCTGAGCAGTGTCTATCAGGACCTCAAGGGAGGCAGTGAGGAGGAGGATGGGGCCGGCCTCTTCGGCCACCAATAGGACTAGAGGAAACAGCCACAAACTGAAGCATCAAAAGTTCCACAGGAACTTAAGGAAAAATTTCTTGCCAGTGAGGGTGCCAGAGCCCTGGCACAGGCTGCCCAGAGAGGCTGTGCAGGCTCCTTCTCTGGAGACCTTCAAGACCCACTTGGCCGCAGTCCTGAGCCACCTGCTGTAGGTGACCGTGCGTGTGCAGGGGGGTTGGACTAGATGAGCTCTAGAGGTCCCTTCCAACCTTCAGCATTCTATGATTCTATGATTCTATGGCCCCAGGGTGAGTGAAGGAAAGATATCTGTCATTTTTTATACCTGGCATAGTCACTGAAGGCACAGATGGGATCTGGAAGCTTCAAAAGCCCAACTGTGCTTCAGTTACCTGAGTCGTGGGGGGACTCTGGGGAAATGAATTTCTCTCCTAGACTCCCCCAAAAGTAGTCCATGCCTAATCTGGAGGATATCTCCTAAAAACAGGCAATTTAGGAAGTTAGGTTTTTTTCAACACAGCACAGCAGTTCCAGAAATTTATATAAGCTTGTCTATGACTTCAGGCCAGGTAATAATTGTTCTCTTCTTATTCTGTATGTTTTGATTTCTTTTTTTTTGATAATTTGATATTTCTTACTTTTGATACTCTTTTCTTTTTATCCATTGTGGAAGTTTCTCTGCAGTTAGACAAGCTGATTTCGTATGTGTTCTTTGCTCTATAAGGCTTTGACAGAAAGTGAATGCATATTGTGCAGCAAACACAATAAAACTATAAATCTTTGATTACGGAGAAGATATCCCTCCTTATGCTTGCTTCGATCCTGATAAGCATTTGCGTAATGGAGTCCAATAGGTGTTATGTTTCAAGGAGGGCAAGGAAAAGGATTTTCTTGCCAAAGACAAGATAATTCTCTTGCAGAGCAAAATATGTTCAATAGAGTCACCTTTGGTCTGTTGTACAGGAGGTGGTTCTCCTTTTTGTCCTGCAATCCTAAATAGTCTGTTAGAGCATGTTGTAGAAGCACAGTCTTGGTGCATGTTTATCAGAGCTATAAAGACTGTTGAGCAGTTAGGAAGGATACGAGGTGTTAGTAAAACAGTTTGTTTCTGAAGCTTTGAATCTTCCTTTAAAAATCCAAACACATTGCCTTTTAGCCACAGACACCGTGCTACTGATTGTTGCTATAGCAGCTGTTATATTATATTGAGAGGAAAGGCTGATTACACAGTTAACCATGCTTTTATTTTTAAACATAAAATTCTGACTGACTTCAGAGGGCAACTTGCATGCTTAAATTTAAGCATATGCTTAAATATCTTGTTGGAATTGAGTGAGTGTCAGAATTATTGTTATGCTTGAAGACAATCTTAAATTTAGCGGAGTAGGGGTGCGTCCTTAATAGCATGTTGTGGCAATAAACAATGGAAGCCATAATCTAGCATTCAGAGTTAATAACCTGAAGTTAATGAGTGCCTATTGCAGTTCTGTATTATATTTAGAATCAGTGGGGAATCAGGAGCTGTGCTAAAATAGAAAAAATAAGCACACAATTGCCAGATAATGCATGAAATCACAAAGTTATTGCACCTTTCAAATAACAACACTGTTGTGTTCAGTGGAAAACTGTCCTTGTTTACTATCCTATAAACCACAGGCATATGAATAACCTCTTCCACGATAGATCAAATTGTCTTGAGTCTAAACCATTAACATAAAAGTGATGAAACCCTGTCCTAGACACTGCTGGTGTATGAAAGGCAAATTCCTCACACATTCAAATACCTACCTTCTGGTACAGAGCCCACTCAAACACGGGCCACTGCTGTAAGGTGATTTGTCAATGCCTTCATGCCCACAGCTTCAGGAATATCTCACCTCCTCCTTGCCTTGTCTTCGCATTGACCCTGATAAACTTTCCTCTATTAGCTCCTGGCATATGAGAGACTTCTTCCTGCTTAGTTAACTTGCATTCAAAACTTATCTTCAGAAGTGGGATAAGCAGGAAAAAGCCCTTGTTATTTCTAGGATAAGAGTGTCCACACATGGAGAGTTAAGAAAATATAATCAAGTCCCTACTTTCGATCCTCTGTATGCAAGGATCTCTATGGAAGGATCTCTGTATGGAAGGAAAGCTGCTGCAGATGAGCAAAGGCAGTGCACAGTATTTTAGAAGGTGAAGAACATGGGAATTCCCCTGGACAGGAGGCAAACACAGGAGTGAAAGAATAAGAGGTGCCAGGTGTGTCAGTAGATGTCAGGCATTCTGGAGACAAGGTGAGAAAGTGTGAGCTGATCCTGTTCCCAGCTACGTACTTTGGGAGACTTGTTGGTTGTTTTCAGCAAGGATAACAATGTAGATCTAGGAACGGAAACCAGATCTTCTAGTCTCCCATCAAAAGTCCACAAATAGCTTTAGAATAGTTACTATAGTCTAATTTTGTAACTTGGAGATGTGCAAAGCACCCTAAAAATTTTAATGAACTAATCATCCACCAGACCTCTGGGGTGAGAAAAATATGACCTGCGTGTTACAGATATGGAAAACTGGGGCGTAGAAAAGATCAAAGATTTAGCTTAGCTAAATCTTTGTGTTTAATTAATACACTTATCTGTGCACTTATCTATGCTAATGCATAAAATTAACCAGCTTAAAAAAAAAAAAAAAGAACTATGTGGAACTGTATTAACTACAGAAGTCAGAGAGACTGTTATTAAACAGAGTTATTTAAAAAATGTATTGATCTCCAAACGTTTCATTGGTAGGTTTCTGAACCTAGAGTAGATGCATTGAATTAGATTATTTCTCTTCTGGTTAATATTATTTTCCACCCTACTTAATTACTGAGATGCCAAGGTAATGAGGTGATAATAGTGTTACTGTTATAAAAAACAGAAAAGAACAAGACAGAGAAACTAGGATGGGCACAATAAATATCTTTAAATTGCCATTTGTTGCATTACAATCCGTTAGTTTAATGATCTTGAATGTCATCTTTATGGACTTTACAGGAGCAAAACTCTGCTGCCTTCAGCTGAGTAACTCCTGATTTACACTGGTGCATGTAGAATTGGGCTGTATTTATAATTTGATTCTTGAGTATACAGTGGGAAAGAGGCTCATTTTCTGTAGGCTGGAGTTTTAATACAGAGCAACTGGACTTGAAGAGCCTCACAAACTTGTCTAGGTTTTGCTTCTTCCTAAGGCCAGAGTTTACTACACTTGCATAATTACTAAATTTGTCCTTAAATACTTTGGATGATGAAGGCTCCGCAGTTTCTCAGGTATTCTATTCCAGTGTGTCACTACCCGTACTGCTAATGTTTTTGTAAACATGCAACCTGATTTCTCTTTACTACAAATTAAGGTCATTATATCTTCCTCCCATGCAGAATTTTTGCAAAGATCATAACTCCTTCTTTCCTCCTTTTTAGTAGCTTTTTATAAATGACTAGATTGTTTTTACAATGCACAACTCTTCCTCGTGTCATTCTTTCTGGATCACTCTTGTTGCTCACTGCTCTTCTCTGGATTTCTTCATATTCTTCATGCAGGTGGTACCCAGTCCTGACTGCAGTATCCAGGGGGTGCCTTTGCAGTTTAGAAGAGGAAAAAGGAGTGTTTGTGCATCTCATGGAAACTAATCCTACATGTATATCTTGGTATTTTATTTGCATCGTATTGCTGACCAGATACATAATCACTGATATGCATAACATATGAGTCTGATAAATTACAGCCCTTAGAACCTGTTTCTCCATTCTTCTCTATATGTGGAAAGTCTTTTCTCCATTGTTTTCAACAGACCTGCTCCAGTTTTTTATGACAATGTCATTTCTATGGCCCAACATACCAAATACACTTTTCAGGAAAGTATCTGTTGTTGAAAGGAGAAATAGTAGCAGTGGGAAAAGGTAAACACTGTATCTGTAATGAAAAATTAGCTCAAACACAAGTTGTGCCCTGGTTTCTATCTGGTGCTGCATCAGGAATTTGACTTATGCTGTGTTTGGATTTCTCGCTAGAAGGACACAGGAAACTGTTGCTGGCAATCTTTTCATAAACCTATTCCCTCCTCATCAGCATTTCACATGCTGAGGAAGAAAACCATGTCTCTGTGGGAGAATCTCCACCTCTCTCCAAGTCCCCAGATTTGGGTTAGTCACAAAATCCTCACACAGGTAACAAAAATTTGTCAACCTTTTTTCTCAGATTTGATCTTTACATTTCTAAGGATTCCTTCCTCCTCCGTTTACAATGGTGATGTATGAGCAAGCCCTAGTAATGTTTTAGTCAGTACTTTGACTTTTACCCCAACATTTCATATTTGAAACATTGCTATTAATGTGATTATGAATGGTGCTACTAGTATTCTTGAATATTGCTAATGGTTTTGAAAGGTACTTTTCAAAATACAATTTTTAGTGTTCAGCATTTTAGTGCTGCATTATTTTTTATCTCCAAACATAAAATTAGTCTTTCTGTGTGTGTGTGTGAATCATGAAACTATTGACATGGATGTTATTTGCTCCTCTAAACAGTGATTTTGAGTTCATGGAATTGTCAAGAAATTTCTGTTACCCGTTTTTTATTTTATAGTGCCATTAGACAAGCTGAGACAGAAATAGTGCTATTTGGAACAGCACAGTGGGCACAAATGAGCAAAGATAATCAGAATCAGTACAGAATTGTTTACATCTAACCGATGTACTGACTCCCTCCCCATGCCAGTTGTACACTCGGTGTGTCTCCACCATGGGATGCAAAGACTGGCAGAATGAGTTCTCTTCAACACTTCAGCATCTTTTTTTATTTTTTTTTAAACAGCTGGAAACCCACAGGGAAGGGATAGTTTGGTATTTCTTGAATTCCAAGGAGGAACACTGGTTGAAAATGCAGACTATATCTCAAGTTATTATTATGTAGATATACATATATGTATACACATATATTCCCAAGTAAATATGTATCAGGTTGCATGTATTTTATATATCAGGCAATATTCATGTGTCAATTCTTATCATATTCAATATGATGTGTCAAGGGCACCACTTACTTGAGCAGAGAGGCACAGGTGTGGAGTCTGCCAGATTTGAAACTTAATGCCTGATGGTCTTGATTGCTACTTGGCTATCTTATTCTCTTCAATGACTGTCTTTTAATTCCAGTCCTCATTTTTCCCATCTGTCAAATGAAAAAAAAAAATGCTGTTAATTTCCCTCATCTCAAAGACAGGGATGCCTTGAGGTAGTAGGTTGGAGACCATCCACGCAAGGCTGAATCCAAAATCAGCTTGTACTCAACCTTGGAATTTCTCTGCTCTCGTTGCCGATAGTCCTCATTGTATCTCTGTATACTTCAGCTTCAAGATTAGGCACTCAAACCTAGAATAAAAGCCTAGACTGTAATACTGCAAGGGTTCTTGCCTCCCTGGGCCTTCTAGTCCCCTGCTCCTAATCCCCAAGAAGGCCAGCTAGTCTTCCTCTCAGGTAGGAATAAAGAGGATGAGATGTAGGTTTACTGATGAGGGAAAGCTACTGCTCCTTGTCTGCATCTGCTGGCGCAGTAAATGCATGTTGTCCCGTGCCTATGGCAAGATCGTATGCCTGCCCCCTGCACATCAGTTTCCGGGGCCTGGTGTTTCCATGGCATGCCAAGGCTAGGGCCTCTTCAAGCTAGGGGGAAGCAGAAACAGAAATATGTGGCATTCCCTGGCACCAGCCCCGTGCTTGCTTCAGGAGAAGGTGGGGCTGGAGAGCACCCACACCAAGGCTGAGGGGAAAAATCAGTAGATTTAACAATATCTTATAATTTTCTCCAAATTTTGCAACTGTGTGGTAGCGACTCTGTTGCTGCTTTTATTAAAAGCAAAAAACCAAACCGGTTCTCATGACTTGTCACAAAAAAAAAAAAAAAAAGAGAACATGGGTAAATTTCACACCAAGGGACCAAGAGCCTAGAGAAAGTCATTTTAAAATGCATAAAGCATTTTAACTGCTTTGGGGTGGTAGTGCTGTTTCCGACACTGAGCTGCTGTTTGTCTTCATGATCTTTCAACCACCAGCTCTTAACTGGGTTAACGTGTTGATGCACCTTGGGAGCTGTTAGTGCGACAGCGTCTAATCAAACCTTGGGAAGCCAAGCACCGGTTAATCATAGAATCGTTAGATCAATAGATCATTATGGTTGGAAAAGACCTTCAAGCTCATCGAGTCCAACCATAAGCCTTTCAACACCGTACCTACTAAACCATTTCCCTAGTGCCTCATCTACACGTTTCTTGCACACTGCCAGGGATGGTGATGGCACCGCTTCCCTGAGCAGCCTGTTCCAGTGCTTCACCACTCTTTCCAGGTAGAAATTCTTCCTAATATCTAACATGAATATTCCCTGGTTCAACTTGAGGCCTTTTCCTCTTGTCCTATTTTTGGTAGTTATTCTGGAGAGGAGATCGACCCCTGCCTCACTACAACCTCCCTTCAGGTAGTTGCAGAGAGCAATAAGGTCTCCCCTGAGCCTCGTCTTCTCCAGACTAAACAACCCCAGCTCCCTCAGCTGCTCCTTGCAAGGTCTGTAAGTGAAGCTCAGCGGCATCCGCCAGAGCAGCCAGAACTGCTTTTTGCGCACACCTCTGGGACCCTTAAAACCAGACTCTGCCCTGCCTACCTGGAGAGGTAATTTAGTATACATACCTAAACACACACACACACACACACACACACACACACACACACACACACACACACACACACACACACACGTACATGTTAATCTTTCCCTGAAAGAAGCTGCGGGCTCTGTTGGGGCACTCACTAGGTGGCAGTGCATCACTGCAGGACACGGCGCCTCGCCCTGTCTCTAGGATGGGTGCACCTAGCATCAACTTCTCCCTTGCTCTTCAGATGTTTTCTTTCCACTTCTACCAGGAAAAAAACAAACAAACAAAAGCCCCAAACCTTTGTCTGATAATAAAAGGAACATTAGTGTGGTTTCTCTCTCTAGCCTCCCAAGTGCTAACCCTTAATCATTTCTCTGTAGGGCTTTCTGATTAGAATAATACCCTTCACATGCTCTGATCTCTTTCTTCTATCTGGTTTCCATCTCCCTGTTGTCTCCAGTATAGACTTGGAAGCTACAGTGGAAGAGGTGGGGATGGATGTTTAGTTTAAGACTACAGTCCCCCAGCTGGGTGTTGTTTGGGAATTGGAAATTCATAAAACAAATGAAAATAAAAATAAATGGATGTACTTAGTACATAAAAGACTAATACAGAGTCATCCACTGGCACATGAATAAAGATAACACCAAGGCGTAGTTTCAATAAATTATTGCTATTATGCACAGTAAATGACTTTCAGTAGAAGTATCTCTAATCAGAGGCTTGCACAAAATTATTTTCAAACACTAAGCCTACAAAATTGGATACAGACTTGCTTGCAGTAATTTAACATTTCTATGTCCAGGCAGGATCTATAAATTCATAATCTGTCAGAAAGGGAAAATAAAGTGTTTTAAAAACAAACAAACAAACATTTGAAGATGCTTAAATTGTTTACTTTGATTAGAGTCCTGAATAAAACGGTTTGGGCTGTTTCCTATCTGTTCAGCAAATCTTAATATACTACTGTTTCTGTCTTCAGGAAACATTGCCAAGTAGTAGCACTTGGAAAGAGTGGATGTTTGAGCTCTTCTTTGTAATGTCAGAGACTCAGTCTCACCACCATGCGTTTTTGATGAGTAGCCGATGTACCTCCAGCACAATTACTATGAGCAGAAATTTCTTTGCTGGGAGGAAGACAAGCTTATTTATACAGTCTGTGAGAAACTGCACTGCACGGGAGTACATGACCCTTGGCTTAATGCTGGTTTAATCCATTCTTGTGTTGCAACACCATTGAAACTAAAAGCATTTTAGCTTTAAAAGTGAAAGGTTAAAAGTAGAGGTGCCACAACTGCATACATTGTCCTCTTTTTTCTTATTAAGGCGGTTGTTGTAGCCTTCTGATAGTAGAGGATGGCAGCTTCATCAGGTAATCCGTCAGTCATCTTAGCACAAGCCATATTTCCTAGATTTTCACACTAGGCACAGATTTTCATAATTAAAGTATTTTCGCTTTAAATAGACAACTCATTATTTAATTCTGCAAAATTGCGTTGCAAGAAGAGGATGTGATACTTCGCTGTGCTTTATTCTTCCTATAGCATTGGGTAACAGGTTACTCAGCCATTACTGAACCTTGAGGAGCCCCTAGGTGTGCTACAGGTTTTGTTAGGGCCTGTCCTCTTAGATGTCCTAATTTTAGGCACTATTCTGCAATGCATGGTCCCTTGCTCCAGGTCTGGGTCATTATTTCAGGTGTGCTATGATGGTTTCCCATACCAGTGTGAAGTTTGTTTTGAGCCATGCTCTAGGCCCATGACAGAGAGAGCCTGGGCTAAGGCAGTCTGAGAGAAGTGCCTTGGAGAAAACCGGGATGCTGATGAGAAGACCTAATTTATCTGAAAGAGATGGAGGAGGCTGAGGGCCAGATAAAAGCTCTGTTCAGTGGTAAAGTAAATTTCAGCTGGTTTAAAGTTTGGGAAGAGATCAATGGGGAAAGAGATATGCTGGGAAGCAGGGCACTGCGTAGGAGGAGGGGTGTCCAGATACCTTGGTGCAGGAGCACCTTGATGCTGGGGACCTCGTTTGGATTCCACTTTATAAAGCCTGTAAGGCTCCTCACCAAACAATTATATGGTTTGAAGTTCACATGATTCAGTGCCACAACTAAAATGGACAAGATGCAACAAGAATGAGAGATGAGCCAACTTTGCAATATTGTGAGAGTAATTCTAGACTGATCACTGAGAGAAAAAACCTGGACAGGTTTAGGCATAAAATTCTAGTAATGCTGAACAGATGAAATGGAGGTATGCATTAGGGTTTTGTAATAGGGACACTGAGGGTGATTTTCAAGGCCAAAATGCGAATTATGCTTCTGAACATCTGCCTTGCAGTGTCATTACACTATGGAAACTGGTGTGGGGAACTCTAAACCTACTCCCTAGTGCCCGTACGTCTTATTAACAGGTTCTTTTCATTCCCACTGCAGTCTGGATCACTGAGAGGTGGGAATAGCTTTTTTTTTTCTCCTGGCATGACGTTTCATATATACTGAACACCATCTACTGAGCGGAAAGGTTATAAAATGCAAATAAATTCTTCTGAACATCCATTTCAGTTGCTGGAATATGAAGCTGCCTTGTCACTGTTCTCTCTTTTAGTACTGGTTTCTGCTAGGGAACTGATGTCCAAGCAGTAATACAGTAAATAAGTAGACTGAGGCAGATGGATCCCCAACTAATGTATCTAAATTATTAATGATTTGTGTATTTTACTCTGGAATATATTTATCCTAGTCCCCTGATATCCTCATCTCACCATGGGGTTTGAGGCCATCTGAGAGTCACTGAAGGTCATCTTGAGGTCACTGATTTATTATTATATATTACTGCCAGTATTTATTGTCTGTGTTATGGACTGGTGTGAATTTGGGCATGAGTGGATGAAGGAGAGCTAGATTCCTAAGAAGGTCTATTCCAAATGTGCTAAAAACATGCTGCAAACTAAACCATCACACGATAATTTGGGACAGTCAGGACATCATCTTCAAAACTGCACTTCGGCTCAAAATCAAAACAGCTGTGTGGTGTGACCAGGTCTGTTTTCAGTGATGGCGATGAGGGCTCAATGTCAGGATCAAACACTTCTGGTGTTCAGCTGTTTTGTCTTTGAATCACTAAAAAAACAACAAGGAACTAATGCCTCTGCCAGCAATTGCCTACATGATCATCTAGCTCACTATGGCAGTTAATCTTTTCCTTCTGAAGGTATGTCATGACACAATTGGCAGTTAATTTGCCCATAGGATGTTCCTTATATTGTTTTTCTAACCTGTTAGCACAAAAAAAACCCCTTCACTTTTGAATCTCTGAACACAGAGGTGTGCTTATCTGAGTCACATACGCTCTCTTCTTCCGCAACATCATAGAGTAATTGGAGTGATTCTTTAATTTAAGAAAGGTTAATGACCATGCTTTCAAATGCATGCCTTCAAATCTTTTTGCCTGCCTAAAATACCCAGAAGCTGATTTTGGAGTAGTGTTGAGCCTGTTCATCCCACTGATGACAGTGCTCCTCTAGCAGTTGTGAATGTTACTAACTGCTCTAAATAAGGCAGCTCTAATTTTTTTAATGAATCCTGTAAATAAAGAAATGGCTCTTGATTTTATTCAGCAAATATCACCTCCACACATTGAGAGGCTAAGTTAAAATATTGTTGCTAGTAATGAGAGGAAAAAAGAACAGCTGGTGAATAGAAGATCAATATCAATATTTTCAGCTCAGGCTGGTCACCTTGGCTTAAGAGTTTCTCAGATCATGCTCTCTCTACTTATATATCTATGTATCTGTATGTAAAGAGATTTGCTTTAAGGTAGTATTTTTTTCACTGCTTTCTTTTAGTGTAGTCATTTCAATCTCCCAGGCTAGGATGAAAAAACATGGAACTGGATGATTTTTATCCTTTACACACTTAAAGTGCGGCAGTGCTGGCTCCTGTGCTGTAGTCCAGGGTAAGATCCGGAGTAGAGCTGTGGGGTTAGAACTGGGAGCATGAAGTAGATAAATAGAAGGCTAAAAGGGATTTCTTGGTTTGCTGATTCCTGTCCCTCACCACCATAGACCACCATGCTATCATCTTTTTCACAGACCGTTCAGGCTTCTTCTTAAATCTGGCTGAATATCTTCTCCTTCATTTCTCCAGAGTTCTTTGAACTTTCGAGGACATCACTGATTTGCTGATTAGGGACTGTTTTCCAGATTAAATTTATTCAAAGCCTTCTGTTTATTTTTTCTCAACAATATTCATGAATTTAAACTTTTTTTTTTCTTATAGGCTAAAACAGAGTAAGTTCTCCTCATTTGCTTTGTGAAGTGAGCTTTCCATTTGTCTGATTACTTTAGCCCCTGGCCTATGACCCCTATTCCCATTTGATGCAGAGAGGATTTTTTTGAATGTAGGTTATGGGAACACAATATTGTACACAGCATTGTAGTGCTCTTAATATTAGTGCATTTCTCCTTTTCTTTTGGAAACATCTTGGTTTATGCTGTTTAGAATTACTGTTTTTTTTTTTTTTTTTTTTTTCTTTTTGCATAGGCATTATCGTCACTCTGTGATTAACTAAAACATGCGGGTCTTTTATTTTATCAATTGTTTCCAAAATATCTTTTTCCAACTGTGATTGTAAGAGTGTGATTATTAGTTTGTGTGTATTTGTACTACTACTTAGCCTATTTCCATTTCTCCATTCTTCAGGAACACTCAGTCTCTCCTTGAAGATATTCTGGTCCTCCTCTGTACTAGCAGTATCTCCTGACCGTTAGGAGTGAATTTCATTTTGCTATTCTTATTTTTTGCCATCAAAATCAATGAAAAAATAGTAAGAAAAGATTTGTTCAAAGATCAGGAATGGAATTTAAAACTTTCCTCTGGTTCAACTTGTTTCTTCCAGTGCTGTCTACAGGCACAGGCAGGTTTCTTATCAGTATAGAAATTCTCATCTTCTCCAGCTGAACCACTAATCTCCTGTGTGCTATTGCATCAAACGCTCTGCTAAATTAGATCCAATGCAGTTATACAGAACCTCAGAACCACTTAGATGAGAAGGCACCTCTGGAGATTGTCTAGACCAACCCCTTAATCAGAGCAGGGTCACCTATAGAAGGCTGCTCAGAGCGAGTCCATTTGAATTTTGAGTATTTCCAGATTTGGAGATTCCACTATTTCTCTGGTCAATTTGGTCCCATGCTTGATCACCTGCACAGTAGATTTTTTTTTTTCTCCTTGTCTTTAAATGGAATTCGCTGTATTTCAGTTTGTGCCCATTGCCTCTTATCCTTTCACTGGGCATCACTGAAAAGATTCTGTCTTCTTTACTCTTGCTGTTGACCCCTGGAGTAGATATTAGTCTCTAGCTAGACTTGTACCACTTATTGTTATGCTTAATTATGATCAATCTTTTAGTCAATCAGAGGAAAATGGCTGGATTACTCTAGCTTCATATGTACTTGCCAGATGCAAGCTGCATTTCATCCAGGTTTGGTTTAACAACCACATCTTTAATGAGTTTCTAATAGGAAATAGGTTTCAGGAAATGTATTTCAATAACAGAAACAGAGATGAGATTCATAGGCGTGTCAGGGCAAGAAATCTCTGTGTGTGCATAGGAGGGAACTCTAGGATAGTTACGTTACATCGAATCTGTGGAGTAGAGCTGATAAGAACCTGCAAGGCCTTTCTGAAGAATTTTTGCTATTGTTATTAACAATAATAAAATTTCAAATCAAAAGTTTCTCTGATCCTGCATCTTATTTTCCTAATCCCTGTCTTTGGAATGAGGATTGGTTCTGATCCTTATTTAGAAGGAATCTGAAAAGTAGAATATATATTCTTTGGATGCATGGTGATCTAAAACCTTACTCTAGATTTTTGATGCTTAGTTTCATTCCAGAGAAGAAAATTTGCAACAAAGATCATGTCCTCTTGACTGCCTGAAGAAATTCAACATGAAGGCATCAAGAAGAGGGAAATGGCTTAAAAATGAGATGACAAAAGTAAAGGAGATTTAGATAAGAGAAAATCAGCTCCCATTATGAGGTAGTAAAATTACTTACTTGGCTGCGTATCAGAATGGAGTTCATTAATGAGTTTTCTGTTGACGAATCCAGATAATGGAAGGGACATCATTTGGAGTTTTTTAGCACATGTGTCACTTGACAGTCTTTGAAGCTGGTAACTTCTATCCTTAGTGAGAACTCGTATGTTTCTAAATATGCATGTCATAAATAATACACATAAGGAACTGGGCAAAGCAAGCCTAATTAATGTGAACATAAAGAAAATGAAAGCAGTTTCTGTTTAACGATTAAAATTATGACCAGTTAACTGGAAAAAAAAGAAAGCAGATGACCAGAACAACTGTGGATCAGAAAATCAAGTCTCAAGCAATACTTAAGTCTTAAGTCAATACAAAGTCTTAAATTTTTGTAACTATATCTCCTGAGGTGCAGGAGTTACCAGCTAGACAAACTGCCCACATTACTCTTAAACACAGTTCTCTAGCAGTATTTTGAACTGTACTGAATAACTATGAGGACACAGACAGTGATTCTACAGATGCTTGTGGGTGAACTTAATGTTAAGTATTGATTTCTGTTGAAGTCAGGGCTAGTAGCTGCCTGCCTTACAAGGTCAAAATGCATCTAAGCGTGGGATAAAAGACCAGCTCTTCTTCATGGGTACCAAATCCTTACATTATCCATTAGCAGTCAATGGGAAAAAAAAAAGTATATCTACTTATTTTCATGACTACTTCTCACTAGCATCCTTTCTAGTAGATAGTCTGAACTGTGTTGTTTTTGCTTTTTGTTTTGTTTTGTTTTACCTTTTACAATGGATGATTGCTCTGCATTTAGGGAACGGGAAGCTACTCCATGGATATTGTCTCAAGAGCCCAGCCTCAATCTACAAGCAGCATGTCAGTGAGCAGTATGCTGGACAGAGAGCATGGGATACTCCTATCCTCTGTCTCCCACAGGTCCCACAGGTACAATTTACAATTTAGGATGTTGGTTCTGACACTAAATGGACTGGGATCTGAGCCACATTTCCAGAGCTGGGCTCTTCTCTTTTGACTCCTCTTCCTATATATATAATAAATAAATAAATAAAAAAGGGAGGGGACAGTTAATAGGGAGTTGTCTGTGATGACCCCTTTGTTCTGACATCTGCTTTCAATTCTCATTTGACCTAGGCTGAACCTCTTGAAAAGAGGGCTTCCAGGACTGCTTGTTTGGGAACCATAACTCAAGGCAACAGTGGTTGTTGGGTTTCAGGGCAGGCTGCACGTACCTTCTTGTTTCCCGAGCCAGGACTTGGGACTCCTGCTCTCCTTCCCCTTCCATCTTCAAGCTCCTTGCTTCTTTCTACATAAGCTGCAGTTCACTCCTTGGTTCTTACCTTGTCTTCTCCTTTCCCATCACATACCCTCTTCTGCCACTGCAAAGATTCCAGCCCTATACGTCTTCCTTCTTGGTTGCTTGGTAGTAGGACCTCAGCTCTAGTCTTTTGTCCACCCCAGTCTAGGGCTCCTACATCGTTCTGCCAGGTTCTTGCTTTTGCGCTGGAATTAGAGGCATGGTAGACTTGGAAGTTACTTGTGTCAGCCGATTCCTCTGTGGGACCCTGAAGGATTCACCTAGTAGTTCCTGTGGAAACCTCCATGCAGCAAGTTGAGAACTACTGCTGCCACCTGCCTTGCATACCCCACCTGGAAGCATTTTATGCACACCATGTCATGCACACCATGGACTGGGAACCTCAGATCTAAACATTTGTTATACAGAATAGTCAAGCAAGTTGAAAGATGAGTTTGAGATGTGATGGGTATATGTTGTGGGGTGCCTGCATGTGCTAAGAAAGAGTGCACACTTGGAAGAGAGAAAGGAGGCAGAAGGGTTTGTAGCTATGTTGCATGAGTGAGAACCGCACATCCATAGTACTTCAGTGACTCTAAAGTTTCCAATATTATGTAAGACTTCCCTGCATTTTGTCTATGAAATACTAAATACTTAAAATTAGCTGTCTGGGAGCACAGAAGAAGTTGTCACTAAGGACAGTTGAATCATTCACAGGCATGTGAATCTAGCTGGAAGTGATCACCTGCTGTTAGCATCAGTCAGTATCAGACAGCAGCTGACCGAGCTTCTTGATACAATGTTTTTCATTTCTGCTTTATTGGAAGAATCATGATATTTCTAACAGATCCCAAATACTGGATCCTAATTCCATTATCAGCTGTGCATCTAACTTGCTTAAATAGCTTTGGCAAAGTTATCCTGAAGAATTAAAAAAAAAAAAAAAACAAGAATAAGGTGTGTAGGTATTCTATATAGTCTGATCCACATTTGAAAACTCAGTCACTCTTTGTATTAGACTGTGCTTGAATGGGTCACTTAAATGATTGGAGGATATTTTAATAAACAGCTAATTAATCGCCTGTTGATTCTGCTGGTTTGCATGTTCCTTGCAGCCAAGACCTGCAACCACTTACTGCTGAAGTGCCTCTAAGGCCCGGGAGTGTGCGTCTCTCATCAGGCAGTCCTTTAAAAATGAAGCAGTGTGGGTCATGCAGCAAACTGATTGAACCCTCTGGCCTATTGTGGCATAAGATTCAATGGAGAGGCCTCTAGAGCACTAAACATGATTTTTCAGATCAATCGTTGTAATAGCTCCTTCAGTGCATATTCACAGAGCTATTCATAATGAGGACATGACTGTGCCAGGAATACTTATTTATAGATGCACTTCAGAGAGAAGTATTTGTCTTTCCTACTAACAGAATCATTTTTAGCAGGT
The DNA here is from genome assembly GCA_013398735.1 of Nothocercus julius. NCBI lineage: Eukaryota > Metazoa > Chordata > Aves > Tinamiformes > Tinamidae > Nothocercus > Nothocercus julius. The sequence continues at coordinate 7,346,626 of VZSV01000023.1, read as the reverse complement.
TTGAAAGAAAGTGGGCTTGGGATGGGCAGTGCAAGGATTTGGGCTGGGAGATCCAAGCATGTGGGGTAAAGCAAAGGCATTGGCCTAGGAGCAGGCTGCTTGTGTCTCGCTCTCCGTGCTGCCATCCTCCTAGAAGATGTGATCTCTTCCTACGCTTGCCTTTGTGTGTTGCTCTTTTACCATGTAGGGTATATATTCTCTTCATTTTAAACTTTCCTGTACTGCTGATCAAAGGTCTTACGCAGTACAATCACAACAGGAAATTAGGGAAAGGAATTCAGAACCTAAGAAGTAAAAAAAGAAATATTAATAGGGTGGAGGGATAGCTACAAGCAGTTGCTTGTTCATGAAGATGTTTTTATCAGGATAAAGGCAAAAGGAATGCCTTTGCTATGAAAAGAGGAATTGTACCTTTGCTATGAAAGAAGAATCCCTCACCAACACACACTTGGCCTTCATTTATGCATTTTGTGAGCCTGACATTTACAGAAACTGAGAAAACTTTACTTCACTTTTGCAGTATATTTCTGAAGGTAGCTTTGAGTGAAAATAGGGCTTGTTGTAATACAAATCTCTATGCAAATCCATCATAAAAACATATGGTACCTAAACAGTACTCAAAAAAATTTCCACCTATTTAGATTATCGTATTTAGTTAATTTCCTTACTCAATTTTATGCCTCTCAAATTACTTAACATTTATAGACCCCTCCCATTTCAGAGGTTGTTTGGCCAAGCTAAACACTTTTAATGATTTTAATTTTTCCACAAAAATCCTTTCCTCATACTGTAAACTCTGAGGTTATATCGGTTGGGTGAGGTGAAGGAAGCTAATGTCACGGATTAACATTCCCACCCCATGTGTGCTCATCTTGCTGCCAGACAGTTGAGAGAAGAGATTTTGAATATATTCCTGGATGGAAACAGTTCTGGACTGTCAGGGCAGGAATGTTTCTCATTTCCATTAAAAAAAGAAAGTCCATATGGCCCAGAAATGAGGAAAGTCCAGCAGCTGGAACATTAGAATTTATAAATAAATTCAGGAATATCTGAATTTATATCCCTGCTTCATCTCTTTCCTTTTCTTTCTATTACCATTGGCAAGCTGCTGAGGCCTGGATGCTCAAAGGTGCCTGCGCTCAGGGCCCCCCTCAGCACTGCAAAGCGCCTCCCTCACGGTCTGCCCAGGCGCAGGCTCCCTATGCCATACGGTACAGGAAAGTTTCAGCACCAGCTTAACACGCCTGCTCAGAGGTAAGCTCTTATTTCACAGGATTCTCATCTGCTGCTTGGATGCACAGCTGGGATATTGGACCAGCTTCATGAGATGTCCATCAGCTGCATTAAAAACATCCAAGATGATGGGAAGAGGAATCAGTTTCTTCCCTCTGCTTAATTAGGAGCAAAGCCTGCCTGCTTCTCTTGCCTAGGGATGGCATTTCCCTGCCCCATCCCTGGGTCCCATCACCCTGCCCTTGGACTTTCAGCTACAATCTGCTGCAATCGCCAGGAACTGCCAGGGCAAGAGCTGTGCCTGGGGAAGAGCCTTTGGAGTGCCATGGCCAAGGTTAGGAATCCTCAAGCGAGCATCAGCCATCCCAGATCACATCGCTGTGTGATTTGTGCCAAGCAGCAACACGGAGCCCATCCCTGCTGCCGTGCCGGGGGCTCAGGAGCGCAGAGCGGTCGCCCAGGCACAAGGCTGAGCTCCCGCACCTCGGCTCGTCTAACAGATGGTGATCACAGCACTTCGTTATCCCTGAGGGGTGCCCTAAGGATAAAGAGATTAAAAGATTTTTGAGGTGTTCAGAAGTGTGTGATGGGGGCCCTGATTAGCCAGGTTCAATAAACTCACAGTAGTGCAATAAATGGTCTCCTCCAGCAAAAGCACTGCAACGCTGTAGTTATCTTGAAAACAGGATCCCTCTCTTCCTAATTGAAAATGTCAAAATCATTTTCATCCTGCAGTTTTTAAGAAAGGAAACATTTCTGTCTAGCTAGAAATGATTTTTATGATTAACTTGTATGCAAATGCTGAAATTATAAAACTTTCATTTCCCCCCTTTGGTATTACTCCCACAAAAGTCACTTTTTTTCTTGATTCTAAGATGATTATTTTTAATTCCAGTTTTTCTCTTTCACTTTTATACCAACACCCAAGAACAGGAATAGTAGTAATAAGAACGTTAATTTTATATACGTACAAATATATATACGCACATGTATGCATATATTATGTGTATATAATATGTATTAATATAAATGTGTATATATTATGTTGTATATGTATATATGCCTATATGTATGAATATTTGGGCAAAATTTCCTATTTTTGATTAAGACCAAAATCTGGACTTCTCATTTTGCCTAGCATAATCTAAAAGCAATTAAAACTGATCAAGCAATTCCTACTTTCCCAGTGCTCTCCCTCGTGACTTTTATTTATTCTTAAGTCCTCAAAGACCCGTGTTTGTTCTCTTTAGCTCATTAACATGTGTGGGATTGGAATCTGTAGGATTTCTCTGTTCATATTCACAATATTTTTTTTTGCCAGAGATATAAAACTCTCAAAAGTGTTGATTTATTTTAACGGCATACATTGAAGGGGCTGAGTGATGACTGCTGCTCCTATCTTTTCAGACTAATGGTCAGTCGTGTAGATGTCATTTAGGTGCTCTCCATTTGGTCTGCCCCAGCAGCACATTGCTTTCATTTACTGGCTCTCTATTGGTGCAACTGCTGGGAGGGCACTGCTTTGTATTTTTCATAGCACTAGCTAAATTCAATGAACTTGTTCTTTTTAACCCTGAGGTGAAGCATTCTAACACTTTCAGCTAATTCTAAATCTGTTTCTTTCAACAGCTTGTCTAACAATAGAGCTTGTTTGCCTCAAGTGTGCACAGCATGACTGTATAGTTTTATTTTGTCTAACATATTGCTCATTACATTTTAATTTTAATTTAGAGAAGCAGGACTAGTCTCCTCTGATCTTTGTACCAATGATTAGGCTGGCATAAGGCAAAATGAGAAATGTGCTCAATTTCCGTGCTGTGCTGTCTTGGGACGTAACATACTCCCAGGTTGAAGGCTTCCTGCTTTATACATATTGTGGCATCTCCTTTATTTTTAGCAACGTATTTTGTTCTTAAAACTAAAAAGGAGACAGGAATATGTGAAATGTAATATAAAAGAAGTTGATCTGAACATGTGGAATGACTGTGTAGAAAATATATAAGGAAAATGCACAAAGAAGGAAAAAAAAATAGGGAACTGGGAGCTGAGAAGCCCTTAAACTCCAAAATTGGTAGCATGGACCTCCAAAGCTTGAGAATTGATGTGTAAATGCTCCACTGTTTGGACTTTGGATTTTTTGATATCTTTAGGTATCCAGGAGGAATAGTGGCAGGAACTAGTCAAAATCCTGAAAGACACCTGGCTGTTTTCACTAGGCCTATGCCAAAACTTGCTTTTTTCAAATCACTATTTTCCAATAAAAATATGTTTCAAAGGGAAATTTTTATGCAAGTATAATAAAATCCATATTGGATTGTTGACATAGTTATATATGAACTAGTGACAACCGGTATAACTTGTGAAAAGTGGATAAAAGGACAATATTACATCTAGAAAAAGGCTACATGCAAACTTTGCCATTCATTTGAGGTATGGCCTGAAGGATGCCAATATTATTATTGAAGTTGCAGACTCCACTGAATGCAGTTCTATTGAATTTTCTCAATGTATTTTTAGTCTTCCCTGTTGCATTTTCTTTATTTTTAATTTACATAGACTTTTGCATGAAGACAGAATGGATTTTACCAATGAGTTCATCTGCTTCTCTGCCCTGGCTGAACTCCTCCTTCCTTTGACACGTTGCTGCGTTCATCATTTCAGCCCTCTGCGTTCAGAGCATATTTGTCCTCTCTGGATTAGACTGAGTGGAAGAATGCTACAACCCCTCCACTGCAGAGCTGAAGTAAGAGACGCTCCCATACCTTGTTCTGGAGCCTCTGGAAATGCCAAGCGTTGTGACAGTCACAGAACTGTACAGCTGTAACGGCTGACGATTACAAACCTGACAATTAACAAGGCAAGGGACTAAACAAGTCCCAGCTGTCTTTATGTAAATATACTTAACAATAAAGTGTGCTGCATGAAGAGAAACTTATGACAGGCAAGTTGAATTGACTCTGAAAAGAATGTCCTGCAAATGAAGACAGCAGGATTGACAAACCAAAATGGATCATCAGGAATAGGAATGAATGGAAATGACTTTTTTTTTACCAAGCTGAAACATATTTTGTATAAATAAAATGAATTTGACATTCTATATATAGTCCTATACACATATGGGTATGCATGTATGTGAAGACTCATTTTCCGACATTACATGCACTTCCTGTAGAGGTTGCCTCTTACAAGAAGCTTAATTTATCTGTTCATTTCCTTTTAGGTGCAGAAAGATAATAATGCTGGTTTAGGCTGTAATTAAAAACATGCCTAACAATGAAGAGACATATGCCGTACCTTCATTTTCATAGTAAGACATCTGGGACCTGCAGATTGACATAAGAAGTTACCTAGTTCCTGTAAGTCAGAAACCCTTAAGCTGCCTGAGGAACTCTCCAGGAAATTGGCTCTGGCATCAGAGAAGAATCTAACGTAGGATAAATTGCTTTATTATAGCTTTTGTTTTAGTTTTTGTTTGTTTGTTTGTTTTCCTTCTGTCTCCCCAGAATGTGTGGAAAATTGAGAAGACAACATGAACTTAAATTCTGACTCAATACCTCTCCAGAGAACAGATGACCACAATTTTGTCTCCTCTGTCTTCTGCACCAAATGGAGTTGGGGGCCAGGGCAATATTGAGGATGCCGCAACTTTGAGAAAAGCAGTGGAAGACTTTGTTACTTCAGACTTGTAATGTGATTCTGGAATAGCAGACATTTTAGGATATTGCAGGTGCTCAACGAGCTTTGCAAGCAATAGGAAATAAGGCAGCAGCCACGTTACCAGAGCAAAAGCACGACTCATGATTTGGGAAGCCACAGGTAAAAAAGGATCTGCTAAGGAGACTCTAAAACTCACCTCTTAAATCAATCAATACACAGTGTTCAGAAGAGCTTTAGAGGTTAAGAGCTACTCAAATAAAATATTCTGTGTCCCATAGCCCTGGGGCATATTGCCCATAAATTGTGCAGTGTTTATAGGCATGCAGAGGAGGCAATGGACATGAAATGTACTTCCACCTTCAAACGGGGAATTAAAGTAATAGCATTCATTCCTTTTATATATAATGTTGCTATTTAGGAAGTCCTAAAGTACACTGTGTCTTTACTGATTAGATTTCCTGTGTAACCAAAATGTTCGTAAAGTTACATAACTGCATTCTTCTTCCTACCTCATTTTTGGCAGCGGCAGTACTGGTTTCTGGAGTGCTGTGAGCTTCGCTTTGCTTCCAATTCTAGGTGAGTTAATAGCAAGGATAAAAGGGATGAGAGACAGCAGGGATGTTGAGAGAGAGAAAGAATGATGCTGTTCCTGGAAGACCTTTATTCAGTCTCTGAAACTCCTTTCTGCCTTCCTCTAATTTAAAATTCATATCCATCCCTTAACAGATCTAGGCTCCCTGTGGTCAAGTGTTTCCTGCCTGTAATAACTGAAATCCCTACCTAGAAATAGTTGAAGAAATAGTTGAAGTCACTTCCATCCCTGGTGAATTCAGTTGAAGAACTGAGACTGCCTCTCTTAAGAGAGGTTCTGCTCAAGTTCGTTAGACGGAGCTTTGTATCCTGCTTATAGCACTGTGTCTTTTCCATACTGTGTGGTCCTTTTCCCATGATGTAACTCTGTAGTTGAGTGATGAGTAAAGAGTATCAAGGTACAGGTCAGATATGTGGACTCAGAACATCAAACAGGCATCCCTTACATCATCTGCTTTGGGTACGTCAACAGAAACGGCTCTAGTGGTGAGCAAAAGTGGGGTATGGCCTCAAAAGAGACATATAATATTGAATAGTTTTGCTGTTTCTGCAATGGCTTATCTGACTTTTGTACTGCTTTGCTGTAGAGCAGCCCCTTGCTTTACTTTTCAGTCCATTCAAAGAATGAGTCAGGCCAAGTGGAGTTTATTTCAATGTTTCCATATTAATTATTATGAGTCAAAGTAAAAATGAATATAAGACCAGTTGTTTTGCTTAAGTAACACTGTCCAGTTTGCTTAATAAATACCCTTCTGCTAACTTTAAAATATGTTGCAAAGCTTCTTCAAGATATGGACCAAAAATGTATCAAGACACTTCTGCTGTTTCTGTACTTGTTTACGGTACTTCTGCTCTAGTTTCCTTTTCTGTCAAAGGCTTTTTAGTACAAATTAGCATATTAGAAATCAAATTAATGGAAAAGGAAATTTTTCAAAGAAAATACTGAGGGCTCAGCAATGGAATATATATGAAATGAAAGATTTATTCTGTACCACCTTCCAATACAGAGATTCCCTTTCAGTAGATGCACTGTCACCCTACAGTGTATAAGGAGGTGATGTCCTCATGGCTAAACCCCTTGAGAGATCTGGCTGAACTTGTACAGGAAAGCTTAAAACATCCTGTGCAGAGTTTAAAAAGTCAATCCCCAAAACAGTTAACTCCTGGGAGCATTCTATCTGGAAATTAAGAAAGGAAAAAGAAGATACACGATGAGAGGAGACACTTAACAGGCTTTTAAAGCACCTTAGGCTTTCACCAGAAATCTTGTTAACTATTTATTGTCTTGCACTTCTGAGTCACTCAATGTGGAGTAATGAAATTCCTGGAGCAGCACAGAGTGACATGCTTATCACACTCCAACTGTTTGCTCTAAGCCACATATAGAGAAAGAAAGGATGCTCTGTGCCCTTTGCTCCAGAATCAGAGGAAGCTGTTCTTTTGTACCGTTCTGTCTCTTCAGGAGCCGACAGCAGTCCCCTTTCAGATGGTGCACGATGGAAGTATTGGTCTTCTCTTCAATTTGAGTCTTTCTCTGTAGCACACTTTGTCTTATTTTTGGCAGCAATAAGCAATTTTTCTACAGTGCATGTGGGACATTTGCTGGAGATAATTTAGAAAAATCAGGAGAAAGAAGGGAGTTGTTGGTGATTTTGAATTCTCATAAACTCTTTGTTATTGTTTCTCTGCAATAGCTGAAAAACATTTTTTTTTTAATTTCCTGATGAGTGCAAATATTTGTCCGAAATAGTTAAAATAATTGTTTATTAACTTGCCACCACTTGAACATTTCTTTTTTTAGTCATCATGTGAAAACTCTTATTTCTTCCATGATGGATATTTGTCATCAGCTCATGTGAATGTTTTGGCAAACCAAAGGATGGATTGTTCTGTTTTGCTTGTTTGGATTGTGAAATAGGAACATCCATAACATGACAGGGCATGAAAGAGCCTGAAATGAATTAAGTCTGTACTTTAATGAATGGGCTTTTCATTTAGAGGATTCTTTATAACCAGCTGTGACAAATGCACTTTAAGTAAATCTAAAGATGGTTGACACATATATTACGTATGGGTGGGTATTGGAAGACTAAAATTGCTGTTACATCATTCCAGATGGACCATTTTTTGGCAAATAAGTCTTTCTAGCTATTGTACTTCAACCGGAAGAGCTATTCTGGCTTAGAGCCAATACAGTATGTACTGTTTTTAATCTGACTGTCTCTTTCAAACACCTGGGCAGAAAAGAACACTGTCAGGACGAGTACTTTAGGAACCAATACGGGGCACTCAGTCTCCACTGTAAAGGGTGTGGGTTTCTACCTGCTGAATTATTTGCTAAGTAGGGCTGAAGATAACTGAGCTGATGAATATTCCATGCTGAATGTGGAAGTCTTGAGCAGGCATATACACATAAAATATATGGTAATGCCCAACGCTTCATTCAAAGCTGTGCATTTATTTAGACGGCGAGTCCCTCTAGGCAATCGCTGCACCTGAATATCTTTCAAGTTTTTAACCGTGAATAAAGACAATGCCTACAATTCATCCTAAGAGAAATGAGAGAGACCTATGTGCAAATATGGATTTAATGGAAAAGACCGTGCATCTGTTACAAGTCTTCGAAAATACTGAATTTTGCCAAGGCAATAGTGCCAAAAAAAATTTTTGTCAGGTCACTAGAAAGCAAGAGCAGGAAGGAAACAGAGGCAAGATGATAGGACATTTTGCTCAACTGGTTCTTTTCAGGAAGTATATTGTTTGAGTGGAGATTTTATGATATATTTCTTAAGGGCTTACTACCTACTAGGAGCAAAACTTAATGGACCTGTAGACAACTCATGATGATGCAAGCTTATGTCACTTTTGGCTTTCAGATATGTCTCAAGGAGTAGAGTCGCCAGCATCAATGTGGAATTTAGCATGTGAAGAGTTAACGGCAGATGAGGCTCTCTGTGTGCCCCCGCTCATATCAGAGTATATTATATCTGAACCCTGTAATCACCATACCCAAATAAACACCTAGGTTTCCTGACTGCCAACAGGATCCTTCTGTACATCTAGTGGAAAAATATATTTCTGTAATATCACAGAATCACAGAATGGTTAAGGTTGGAAGGGACTCCAGCCTCCATACTCAAGCAGGGAAATATGTGGAACACTGTTAGTAATATATATGCCTCTTTTTTTTTTTTTTTTTGGACTCTTTTCATTGTTGAAAGTGTTTTCAATCCTTGGTGAAGACTTGTGTTATGTTTTATACTAACTTATTTTTAGGTATTTAATTTCAGTTATTGGGATTGACTCATGGCCTTACAAACACTTCCTCCTGGTATGTTGGGTTCTTCATGAAGCAATGGGCTGCAAATAAACTTACAGTCCTCTATTAATATGATTTCATAAACTTATTCCTGACTTTGATCGACCCTCCATTTTCAAAATTGAAAGTGCAAAATGCAAGTTCAGGGATGAAGGTCTGTATCAGGTAAGAGATTCTCGTTCTTCATACTTATATCCATGAGTAAAACTACTGCAAGATCCCTGGTATGAATGCTTATAAAGATAAAATATAAAATCCTTGCATGTGTAAACATAAACTTCATCTTCTGCAGATCTTTTGACCGAATTAATTATATCGTTGAATGTTTCCAGGGAGAGAGCATGAGAAGGTGTGAACACAGCAGAAGGCAAATTTTCTTGTCACTTTTGAAGGACACTGAGACTTTTTACACTAGCATTTGCACAGCTGTTATTGAGCATAATGGCAAATACACCTAATGAGTCTGTAGGTTGAGGATGCACTGAAGAACATTAGAACATGATATACGTAAAAGTCTAATTGCTAGTACTTCAGTGACCCAATTATTGAGCAGCAAACAGACAGATATACTCCTGGAAACATTCCCATCTTCATAACTTCATTAGGTCTGAGTCTTTGCATGTTTAAAAATGTGTCATTATAACAGATAGGGGATACAGGAGCATATAAGCTTCAAAAAAATGAGTGTTTCAGGCATCATTTAACTGTGACAAGCAAGGGGTTAACATGGAAATTAGATACCAGAGCAGACATGAAAAAGCAATGTAGCAAATTTAGCAAGACTGCCCAACCTAGTCTGACCACAATGTAGACTGACACTGCACTGAAGGTTGTTGACCTGATCTGGTTTGAAGTTGACTGCTGATTTTGGAAGAGAATGTGTCCTGGTGTCTACCCACCTCACAGAGCCTCTGGTTTCCCAGAAGATAAGCATAGGCTGGCTTTCTCTTTGAGCTAGGCCTGTGCACACACACCCCTAGTGACTCCTGCAGATCACATACGTGGAATGAAATGATGTGATGAATACCTGCATGTGCATTGGTTACACACGTCTCTGCTCCACTCAGCTCATAGGGCAAAGGACCTCGAGAGTGGTGCACCTAACTGACTCCCTTTGACTTTTTTAAACACCTAGATTTTACCCTTTACACAGTGCTATGTAGGCATGTCAAAGGCCATGTAGAAACAGCCTGTTCTTTCTTCCACCTGGGGCAGACAGACATGTGAACAAGACTATCCCTTAAAGGAATGAAGGTTACATCAGTTACAGGGAAAATTATGCAGTGCACTCAGAATCACCAGAGATCACCGCAGGGCAATCCAAAGGTTGTGAGCACTTCTGTTGGTGCAAAGGTTCTTTCTGGCTCTGTGCTTGTGAACTGAGTAGGCCTTTTGCTCATCTTTTTGCTTTAACTCTAGTGGGCTTTACCTACTTTCACAGCTTTCGAAGAACTCAGAGTGGTGGTTACTGCAGTGTCTCTAAGCAGCGGTTTCAGGAAACACATGAGAAAATAGTTTTGGAATGATTTCTTCGCATGAGGACTACTGCCTACAAAGCAGCCTGTCAATGTGTCGTGTTGACATATAGGTTGTTGCATCGTGTAACCCAGGGTGTAAATTGTGTGTCTATCAACTTACCCATATTCAGACTGTGTCTGGTGTTCACTGCAGCAAATGTAATTAGATCTTCTTGGAGAATGACTATCTCATTTGCTAGAGGCTACTGAGGTCTTTAAACATCCTTGTTCCTTGCTGAAACAAAACCAAATTCTTTCAAAGACTTTCACCAAACAGCAGTTTGGTGTCAAAATGTCACTTTACATCAAAATGTGAACTATTTGGGAAGTGCTGTATGTGTCTGTTCTCATGTACTTTCCCTTCCTCTCCCCTTTACTTTTTTCCCTACCCCACCCTTTTCCCTCCCTTCTGTCAAAACAGTGACAGCTATTTTAATGAAGCAAGATATTTTAGAAAAGAATAATTTAGTCAAACGTTTTGGCTATCTCTAAAAGTGTGCCTTCCTGCACTGCCTAACTTTGGAATAAAAAGCACCTTCTCGTAAGCCATAAATACGAGACAGCACATCCCTGTTGGTTAAAGTAACTCCGCTTTTCAGGCATGTGAAAGCACAGCAGCGTCCTTGCCCTCTCCCCATACCGAAACAAGGCACAGGATGGGGAAACTGGAGTGTGCAAATTCCACTTCCCCCTCCTCAGCCACGCAGCCCGTTCCCTCCTGGGGAGAGGGGAAAGCCATCCATGGATCGTTTGAGGCAGGAGCAATGTAACACAAGCTGCTTTCAAGTTTTCTAAACATTTCCCAACTTCCATCGCACACTGTTGTCTTTGCACAGTAGATCCAAGCCAAAAACTCCACAACAGCATTCTTCTCTGGCTTCCAAAATCATTTCAGAGAGCAAACAAAACTTTTCTTGAGTCATTGATTTCTGCAAGAAAGCATTTATGATTGTTATAAAGGCAGAAAGAATGGCTAGACTGCACATTTTACAACTTGCAGATCTCTAGGCAAAGCTATAAAAAAGAAGTTCTTTGACAGTCCTGGGCTTCTTCTCTGTGTATTTCAATTTGTGAACAATACTTTTCACTTTCCAGAGCGACTGGAGTGCTGCTTAGTGTAGGAAGTAATTGCCTAGCTATTTTCTATGCCCTCTGATCCCATATTGCATTGAGATATCTTGTGCCATCTAGCCTGGTTTTACAGACTGAATGAGAAGCTTCTGACAGCCTGCACACAGTGCAGTATCTCACTGCAATAGGAATATTCTCATTTCTGGGAGCTTTACAAAACAGCCTAGACAGGAATGTGTTAAATTAATACTGAAGCAGTTTAGCAGAAACTAGAACCAAATACGAGCATATTTTTTTCCTATTGTAAACATAGAAATATCTAGTGCCTAATACTTGTTTGCATCATGGAAGTCTTCAGTATTCATCATCTGAAATACTCACAGTCATAGCATGTGCTGTGTAAGGGTCTATAATCCTGGCAAAAAGTCAAAGATTTGCCTTGCTCTTTAAAAGAGCATTTGTGCCTTGCCATGACTACATTTTGAGCAGGATAGCCCTTGACTGCCTCCATTTGTTCCCTCACTGCTCTAGCAAAGGAGCCTAATAATATTTGTGCATCGCCACTTTGTACTTTTGATATTTGTATTTCTGCTCTCCCACACTTCATGAAGCTGTTCCAAGACAGAAAATGTAATTCAGTGGTTAAAGCAAAGAAAGAAGGTTGGTAGACAGGGCTTCTCTTTCTCAGTAGACCCCTGCTGCCATGAACAACTAGCAAACCGATGAGTTTCTTGAGCCATGCTGTAAAATAATGCTCTGCACTATGATATGGCCGAGCTTGTAGGTGAACAGTATTAGGCAGGTAGAGGTGCCTCTTCTCCCTCCAAAAAATGATGCACCTTAAAAATTGTCTGACTTCGTTTTTTTCTTTCTCCTTAATAGTATCATCTGGTTTAAAACACATGCTACCCTTCCTTACAACCTTACTTGCACTGCTCAAGGCAAACTTTGATTCTTGTGCTGGTTTATAGTGGATTGGACATAAAGAGATCAGGGTCCTTTTTGGGTCTCCTTTGTGGAGAGGTGACACTACCCACAAGTTTAAATCCACATTACCACAGATTGGTAGTAGATTTGGAAAGTCCTTTTCCCCTTTCCTGTAGTTTGAAAGCCTGAGAATACGACGAACTTTTGAAGAACCTAAACAACTGTAACCACAAGGGACAGTTTCATGCAGGACATGAACTGACTGTTCAGAAGAATAGTGCACGTGTTGCAAGAGAACTTATATGTTCTGCTTTGAGCAAATTGCGCATGCAGAGCTTATGCGGTCCTCTTGTGGAGTGATCAATACGCTGTCACATTCCATTAGTAATTCTGGAATTTTGTTCTCCCACCCACATGATGGTGGTTTCACAATGTTCCTCCTTGTGCTGAAGCAGGGACAGCCTCTTCAGGACATGTTTTTCTTAGTCACGTGGATTTGTCAGATTTAGCTTTTTTTTTTTTTTTTTTCTAATTAAATGAGCTTTTCACTGTGTGTTAGCACTGAATAAACACAATGGTCTGTCTAATCAGTTCAGATGACTCTTTAAGGCGGCTTTTAATGTCTGTAATTTATTGCTTATATTTTGTATTCTTTGAACAAGATCTTACTTTCCTGCTTAAACCGAGCAGTACCAAGGCACCAGTTCTCAGCAAGAATGACACAGTGAGCTCCTTTAAGAGCACTTAGCTCTATTTCATTTAAATGCACACCCTGCAAAGTCAAAGTGGCAAAGGATTGTGCATGGGTGGATAGACTGGGAAAACTCGTGGGACAGCACAGGGAGTCAGAGTGTGGGCAGAGCGGCTGACTGGTTAGGCCTGGAAAGCCGACAGATCCGGCCCTGTATCCTGATCCTTGGCTTATGCAGACTGTTAGAGCTCTGCTTAATTCAGTGGCACCGGAGCAGTTTATGAAATGTCAGGGTTTCTTGTTTCTAATATCCGGCTCACGGGTGACCACACTGTCTAACAACATTTCTTTTTTCCCGAGAATGTATTTTCTAACTGTTAAATATCAAATTATCCAGATTAAAAGACTGCCAGTAAGGCATTTTGCTTGCTTCCTGTGTTGCTGTTGGTAGTTAATGAACAGTGGTATGTGGTTGCATTATCCAGAGTTTAATCTTCCCTGTCGTGTCAATACTTAGTTATATCATGGAGGCCCAATGAATGGAGTATATTCCCTGTTGAAAAATTGCACTCTCCTCTATAAACAGGCTAAAACAGAGGACCTGAGTGAGGAGAGAGACATGCCATAATATTAGTTTTAACCCTTCTACAGATCTTGAACTTTGGAGGGATGTTTATACAGTTTGCCCGTTTTATTGGTGTAATGTAAAGATGGGGCCTGTGTGCAGTGCAGGCTGCAGGGCGCGCAGAGTCCCAAGGACGGGTTTAGTCTCACATCAGGAGCCCTGGGTGTCACCGCTGTGACCCACTGCTGCAGAGGCCGAAAGCACGGCAGCATGGACCTCAGCAAAACAGGCCAACTCTGCTCCCTGGGACAGCTTATTTAAAGTGACTGTGGAGATGCTTGAGGCTGCTTTTCATATATGCTATAGTCTGGGCGTATGTTAAATATAGAAAGTAAGTACTGGAGGCCTGAGGATAGAAGTGGAAACCTGAGGTAACAAGAAGACAATAATCATCTGAAACCACTTTTTTTTTCACCTGTTTCTGTCAGCTTTCTCCCCTTCACCTCTAAAATCTGGTCTGGAAAATAAAAACTCTGTTTTTTTTCATCTCCTGCTGGGCTTGTGATTGCAAATAAAAATATAAGCGTGCTTTTGCCTCTCTTGAATCCCATTTTCTGCATAGCTGTGCTGAATTGGTATCTTCCAAATAGAGCAAACTGTTTTCAGAAATCTGTTCTGTCACTAATGTTTCCCACAAGCCTGCTGCAGGCTGCAGGCATTCAACAAGTTGACATTTAAATAATGTGAGAAAAATGCCAATATCAAACAGAAGGCTGAGTAGTTGCAAAACATGGGTTAAAAAAAGAAAGTTTTTGGCAGCTAATTGAAAGCTAAGCAGGATTTTTCCGATGTGCTATTTCCCCCATTTGTCCTCTCTTTGCTAATATTTAACAGACCTTTATTGATTGCGGTGGCAGATTTGTACCATAAATGGAAGCTGAAGGTTGCTTTTTTGTCCCATAACCAGTGGCTATGTACATACAAGCAGGAAGTTACATTTTTCCCAAATAGATACTGGTCGAAGTCAAAGTGTATAGGCAAAATTACATCAGTGATTTTTTTAAAATCTAAAGCTTGAACTCCAAAGTAAATTCTCCATTGAGATAAAAAGGCAATCTCTATTAGTGCTGCACTGCAAGCTTGTCCGAATGTAGTTACAATCTCAGCTTCGCAAGTGTTTTAAGTTCCCTCTGGGTCTGCAGTCAGGCTGGCCACGTCCTCCCTGGCAAAGCGGCAGCACCCCGGCTCTTGGTAAGGCTCTTTTGAGTTCAGCTGGCAGTGGCACACTGACTTGGGTTTTCCTGATTCCCATCTGTAGGGAGCACTACAAAGTCCCATGCGACCCCCCCGTTTCCCCATCCAAATCCCAAATGGGTCCACTCCTCTAGGGGCTTTTGACTGCTTATGCATTCATAAGCTTATTCCCCAGCTATGCACACACCACTACTATTTTTGCTTATTATCCAGGATTTTTAGTCAGGATTTATGAAGCTGGCAGGAATCTGTCAGTCTGTAAAATTTTCACAAAGTTCATTTCTCATCTACCGAATTATTTATTTAAGTAACTCTTATTTAGTCATTTCAATGTATCTTCCCCACCTCCTTTTTCTTTTTCTTCTGAATTTGACAGGAGCTTCTTGTGCCAGCCTTCGGCAGCAAAGAGTATTTCCATACTCCATGCATCTCTTAATCTTACATCTGTGGGAAAACATGTTAACATCCACATCACGATGGGTGGTAGGTGCCTAGTCTGGTCCTTAGTCACTACCTGGCTCAATCTGCAATGCACTTCTACACACACTGAAAACCATATCTGTCTCGGCCCCTCTCTGACAGGCCTGTTGTGGCCTTGGGGCTCAGAGGACTACAGGCATGTTTTCTGCAGCACAAGTTTTTATCACCTCCATCTTGATTTTGTCAGAATATATTACAACAGTGTTGGTAACTTTATCAATCAAATGTGAAATCTCATTGAAACATGGAGTCTGGTTTGTCTGGCCAACCTTGTGTTCCATTTGCTCTCCTATCTTTTAACACTTTAGTGATAGACTCTTGTTCCTGCTTGGCCTTTGCTTTGCCTGAAACTGATATTAGCTCTAGTTAGATGGTGTATCTCGCTTTTTTCCTTTTAGCCGTAACACAGAGTCTTGATACACTTATGAAATTTTCACCCATAGTCTGAATGTTTATAAACATCTCATCCACCTTGTATTGGGCTGCATGGTATACATTATCTCGATTTACTGATCTAAGACTATTTATCTCCATTTAAAAATGCTTAATATTCTTCCCTCTTAGTTACAAATCATCTGGAGGTGTTTCATCATTACCACTCAGCTTGGTGTGTTTTTTTCTCAGTGTTAGAAAATTAGCTCTTTCAAAACACAAGCAATAACACTACTGATTGGGACTTTTTCTGATTACCTATAACTTGATCATGACTCCTGATTATGAAGCAATCACAAGTGGTACAGGGGTAAGTGAAACATTCCCCTGTGTGGTACCTGAGAAATGGTTAGTCTCTAGATTCAGTACTGAATACACCTATATCGTTATAATAAAGTAAATAACTCTTGTGTTCTGGGTGTGTTAGAAAGCCATCACCTAATGTTTTAGAAAAATCTACTCATATTTTAGTGATGACTGTATGGAATCTTAAGATTACATGACCCAAATATAAATCTTTCAGTAACATATTATTTGAATCTTCACAGACAGGCACATAAAGGGTAACTTCCCTTTTGTCTTGTTTCAGCAGCCGTTAGCAGGACTTCACTAAGCCTACATACATCAGAGTGTTGTCTGACATTCGTAACTCACGGTTTGCAATCCACCTTGATTGGTCCAGAGTGTTTGGGCTTCAGAGCAGCACAAATGCTACTATTAAAACTAACTGATAATGCTAAAAATAAAGAATAAGGTACTACAGAAGGTGATGTTTCTGAACTTACATTTTTCAGCTGTTCATTTCACCCATCCTCCTTCAATATCTTTCCATGTGTTCTCCTTCCATGTATTGTCCTTCCATGTATTCAGCCTTCCTTATGGACACCTCCTTCCTTTTTTTTCCCAGTCATTCTCCACTCCCAGCTATGCCATTAGCAGGCTAACGCTGAGTACCAACAGCACTCCCACCTGCCACTCACTCCCCTTTGAACAACCTCAACCCTTGAGAAATTCCCCATCACACTGAGCGGCCAGGGCTGCAGGTGGGAGGCAGTGAGTAATGCAAACATTAAATGCAGGATTTCAAACAAATTGTGCACGCGGAAAATTTAAAACATGCTGGTATTCTTCCCTAGCTATAATTAATAATGAATTCCTTCAGTGATTCTCTACACCCTCTATTTCATTGTTCTTTATTTCCGCTGCAAATAATTTGCTACAATGAAAGTGAAGGAATGCCAAATTTGTGCAGCTCTTCAAAGCAATTTTTTTCCTTGAAATGAAGTTCAATCGAAAAGTCTGACTCTCCTCCCCAACACTCGTGCAGACTAGATGGACTACTGCTGTCCTGTATGAAGCTGTCTTTATTGTGCGTTGTTTCCCTTTCCTTGCCATCCTGAAAGAAAGGAATCAGAAGCTTTATATCTCCCTCCCATTTTGCAGAAATAGCAGAGAAAATTTCTGGAAATTTTCCTCTGGGCAGAGTCCCCTAAGGCCATATGTATAATAGCCTTACTCTATTCATTAACATTGGCTAATAATTTATTCTTCAAAGCTATCCATTCATTGCTGTCTTTCGTTACAGTTCTGTTCTCAGGTTCCTCGGATTTTTCCTCCTTTCTCACTAACAAGTGTTCATTCTTTTTCCCTAAACCCCCATAATATCCCATGGTGGATATCTTTTAATTTCCCAGGAGGGATATGAAGGAAAATGCTTTACTTGCTCTTATCTGGGAGATTACAGAGGGGAATCGGATAAAAGCAGGGGTTGAATACTCAATGCTTTGCCATTGTCAGCAGCAATGCACTTTCAATAGAAAATAGCATTATCCTCAGGCAGTGGGGTTTTAAACACTTTTCAAAGGCATAAAGAAATGGAGGAATCAGATTCTTTGGACATTATTCTCTGCTGCCCAACAGTTACTTTTCAACACACTAGAGGCAGAAAATGGGAATGGAATGACCTAACTCCTGTATAATAGTAAACAAAGGAGAACTGGTCTCAATGCCTATCTTCTTCCTCAAGCCAACGTTGAGGTCCTGGAGCCCACCAACAGAAGCTGCAGAGCTGTTGTAATTTGTACAGAAGTTATGAATACACAGAGGTTTAAAATCCTCTGTGAATATTTTGGTATCTCGTCTTGTTTATCTGGATGAACCTTGTTGATTGGGATGGTTAAAAAGACCAATGTTTTTGTAAGAAAGATCTGCAGATTAGGCCCTTGTTTAGTGAGCAGTGGACTGGCCAGAAGTGTGATATTGAGGAATACTTTCCAGACAGACAGAGGGTCTGGAAAGACACTGTGAGCATCTTTTATTTCCCTGCAGATAGCAACTGCCAAAGTGAGTACTTTAAGTAGTCACTGAACTCCATTTAAAAGAAAGCGAATGGGAGGCAGCATCAGTTGCATTGGCATGGGTGGCTACATTGAAGAGAGCTGGAGCAGTTAGTGCTGGAGCACCAAATGCAGATGGTGACTTTGAAAGGGTGCAGGAGAATCACTGTGAACATCATCAATACTAATTGTTTTGGGGAAGTTGCAGCGAGTGCCTTTATAAGACTCTTGGAGCTACACTGTGTTTATAATTAAGCATGACTGCCTAAAGGATAGAGATGGCCTTTTCATTCTCCACAGCACTGACTGAACCAGGGTAAAACACATTTTCCATGTTTCTCCTGATGTACTCTTATGCTGTGAGATGAATAAATTACTCAGTGGGAAGTAAATGAAAAGATTTCATACTGATCATCATGTGCATACTTTAGTTTTCCCTGATGTTTTACTTTGCTTTAAAATGAATGTCTACATCAGTTACACATCTCTACTCTCCTGCAATATAAAACATGTCCCTTCTTCTCCAGGTGAAGTTTTGCTGCACGTAAAGTTGATCTTGGTTCTTTTTTTTTCGGAAATACCTTCAGAGATGCAGAAGTATGGTAAAAAGGCTAGAGGGGGTTGATAAAATAAATACCTGTGCATACTTGACTTCTGTCCCTACAACTTCAGCCTGTAACTGGAAAAGTCAGTTTCACTCAGAAATTCTTTGTCATCTGTTTGGCTTTTATACTTCCTCCTGCTGAATGTTACTGATTTCAGCTTGCATCTCATAATAGCTATTATGCCAGAAGATGAACTGGTGACTGTGGAAACCAGCTCTATGCACCTGCTGGTAATCAAAATGTATTAGGAGCAGCCTAGATTGCTTAAATCGCCCATCAGATTCCAAGCATATTCCTCATGGGCCACCAGGTGTCTGGACCATTAGCATTAATGGACCCACTCTGCGCCTGGCGTGTTCCTGCTGCCACCCTATTGCTACAGTTGAGCTTTGCCATTTGTTTCAAGCTGGGGAGGGAAGGAAGAACCAAATGATCTGTGAAGATCCAAAAGTAAGTAAATATCACCCGCAGAGAGCACTACATCAGTGTTGGATGTAGTTTTAAAGTTTGTGAGACTTTTTGTTTGAAAGATTGCATCTGTTTCAATAGCTTTGAATTTATGTCTGCTCATGTTGTGAATGGGAAAGAAGACTCAAACTGGATCTCTGCGCCTAATATACACGTCAAGGAGTCTGGTTACCCTGGGCCTGTTTCTAGCTTCATGATGTGTTTCTCTGCAGCTGTATTACAGTCCTATTATACTTCTATGCCAGAGGTAGACTATAACACAATGTCTTCAGGAGGAAAGTGGGATCATGGAAAGGCTTCAATTGCTTATATTTGTAATTGGCTTTAATCAGTTTTTACAGAAAAAAAAAAAAAAGGCATAAGACCAGGCACTGTTAATAGCTATATTAACAGCTCACTTAGAAACTCAATTAATAACCAATCATCTTAGCTGAATTACTCCATGCTGTATGTTAGAGCCTTAAACGTCTTACTGATAGGTTAATCAGGATTCACCAAAAACAGTCTTCTATGAGCAGTTAATGGCATGAAAATTTAAGATTTGAAAAATGGGGTTTTGGATTAAAAAGCAGAACTGTCAATCGTATCTCTGAGGATTGCCTTATTTTTGTAAATCTGTCTTGAAGGATTTCAAAAGTGTCTTTCCTTACTTAGTGTGACTTGTGAACCTAATAGTAATTATGTTTTTTGTTTTATGCTTGATTTTCTTAACTGCCAAGCAGTTTCAGAAAAGGAAGTTTCTTTCAAAAAAATTGCCCTCAGTAGTAATAATAATAATAATCATAATCATAATAATAATCATAATTTAAAATGCAAAAGTGTAGAAAGCTTGTGAGTCTGAAGCAGAACTGATTTTCTTCTTAGCATTCTTTCGCAGACAAACATTGCACAAGAAGAATTAATCTGTGCAATTTCAGTTGCTCCTATGAGACTAAAAATTTAACTAAAGGAAAAATATTTCTACAATACCTGCTCCATCATAACAGAGCCCAGTGACCTGCTTATGACCAGCTTGAATATCTTTGTGCTTCTTAATCCTTTTCAAGAACAATATTTGGCGAAAGTCAGTCCCGTGCAAGAAGAAAGTGGGGAGCAGGAGTCAGGCTCGGTGGCTGCTTGGGCTGCCATGGGGTACCTGGAAGTCTCCACCACCAGTGAGTGCAGCCTCCTGCCTCGATACCCGCTGGGGGGCAGCTCTCTGCCAGCAGTCACCCCAGTAAATGTGTGAGAAAACATGGTCAGAATCGAATAGTTTTATTTCAGTCCATTAAAGAGGTATCTGGACAGTTGCTCCTCTTCTGGGACTCAGATCCTGGAGGATGGAAGAGCAAAATTTCAGCCACTGTGGAGAGTCACTGGGGGATTGGAAGCATTTCTTTTACACCACAATATGGTTTTGTTAATTTTATTTATAACCCTGCTCATAAAATAACAATAAAGAAGAAATACACTGAAGTGTGTTTAGGGAAATGGATTTTGCTAGAAGCCAACTTAAGAATTGTAATTGTAATGCGAGAAGCTGTTTTAGGCCTTTCCAGCAGGATTAACTAAACATTTGAAAAATGAGATGACTTTGGACTTCAATATGGAATGACATTAGGAAAAGAAAGACCAAAAAACAAAAATAATTCTCAGCATGATGTTTGCCCAGGCTAACCTTAAGCATGTGAGACTAATCTCCTCATGTCCTCCAACGGTCAGTGGAGGGAGACAGGCTTCCTTGGAGGTTGCATCAGGGAGGCTGAGGGTCCTGCTCTGAATTACTCCCTGGAGGAAGCATTTCTCCTTAGAAACAGCAGTATGAAACCAGAAATGGAGCCTGACCCCTGCTCTGCAAAGCTGCCGCTCCAGGAAAGTGGTATCATAAGCACTATGTTTATTTAAGCGTTGGCCTGTGCAGAGAGACCCCCCCGCGTTGTTCGTATGTAATGCTTCCCTCACTTTGGTGGGGACTGTTGGCCTCTCAGGAGCACCATTTTTAGTAGTAAATTAAATGTGCCTGGGACTGCTCTTTGGCACTGACACCAGTTTTCATGGGATGGTGTGTGTCTAAATTTAACTCTCCTGCCCTCCGAAGCAGGGTGGCTGCATGCACCTCTGGCTTGGCCTGGCTTGTCCTAACTGTTCCTGGAGAGAGCGGTCCCTGGGAGAGTGCTAGGCAGCCAAAATCATGGCAAAGACAACCAACGACTTGAACAACCAAGTTCCAATGGCTAGGATACAGCACTGATTTATTTGCTAGCCTATGTTTAAAAAGTATGTTTTAAAAAATTCAGTCCATCTCCTTAAATTTGCTGGACTACAGTATCGCTGAAAAGTTCAACCTTGGGGAGATTTTTTCAGCTCTTGTGGGAATACTTCATCCAGCAGAGACAGCGGTGAAAAGCTAGAAATTTAAGGGCAACTTTCACTATAGAAATAGCCCATTCCTATACTGGTACGACTGGGAGAAAAGTAGAGATAAGGAAGTGTGAGCCCTTTGAACATGGTTTGCAATGCTTCTACTCTTTTTCACGTATTTGAAAAGAATTGTTAATGTAAAGCACTTAATATTAAAAAAAAAGGCCCCTATAGCAATAGTTTGTCAGATTTCCTTTTTATAGAGACGTTTGATCAGTTGTATCCAGCAAAGGGGTGACAGTCAAAAAGGAGGCTTGCTCCAGAATCTTCAGCTTTGTGGTGAGACTTTAGCACCTAGAATAATCCAAAGAATTTCATAATTGGTTTTATTATACTCCTGTTAAACTCTTTGCCGCCCTGAAATCCAAATATGAAAACTCTGTCTTCCTCTTTCTTTATTCTTGGCAGAAAACCGATATATAGTTGGAGTGAAACATCATAAGGAAGTAAATGCCTTTCTCCTCTTGAGATTAGATCCGTGGAAGTTTTTTTACTCTCCCAAATAAGGAAAAGGAAGGGTCATTTAGCACTCATCTTAAATACAAAAACAACACTAGAAGTATGCTGGCTTTGCAAAAAAACAGCTTTATATATTCCCAAACAGTTACTTGTGAGGCCTCCTATAGAGAAACAACAGTATTTCTGTTACCTCATTGCTGGAGATTGCACTTGGAATAATAACCTCAGAATGAGGATCACAAGCAGGCCTGAGACTGGGTTTCTCCTCACAGGATGCTCTCAGGAAGTTGGGTTTGGATGTATGAATGGAAAAAAATGCTACAGTGGACCACTTAATTGCTCACCTTTATTTTACAAGGTTAATAAGAGTTTTTCTATGGAATATTTTTAAAGAATTCCTGTTGTCTGTGTTATCACAAGGGTGCTCTTTACATCAGTATTATATGAAATAATGAGAGGAAGATGCACATGATCCACCTACCTGTAACACACCTGGCCTTTAAGAGTTCAACAGGAACTGCTGCCATAGGGTAGAAGCCCAGCCAGAATACTAGACAGGATTATGCCTCAGCTCTTCAAGGAGCCAGAAATGTGGTCATCACACAATCAGGATGTGCTCATCCTGCGCAAGGACAGTCATATGCAATCTTTCTGATGCTCTAGTAGGCACATGCATTTTCCATAGATGTAACCTATTCACAAGGCAGCCAGCTACTGGACTCACACCTTTCCTTTCCTCCTCCATTAGGCAGGATATATGGATGGATGGTACCTCTCCCAAAGGCTGCAAATCGATCACCCCTAAGTGGATGATGAATACTGAAAGCTGCAGAGTCTTTTTGACTCCAGCTGACTTCAGCGCAAGTTGGAGAGATGAGGCATCTCCCAGGAAAAGACCCAGGCATTTCACAATTGTGTTTGCAGGACAGGTGCACTTTGCCAAATGGTGAAACTTGGTGGGGTATGTGTTGGTTCCCTCTGTCCTGCAGAAGGATGCTGAGGTGCAGTTGTGGCAAGCATGTAGTTCTCCTTCTAGCATAGACATAGGACATGGATGGTGAGAGTGTGTGGACCTCATGCTGCGAAATACTCCTCCTTCCCACAGAGTTAATATAACTTAGGGCTCCAGAAAGCTTCCTCTGAGTTATATCATTCACCTTTATGTTCATGATAAGTAGTACCCAAACTAAATGCCAACCTGATTTGTGTAAATATCGTGAGCTCCATTTACAGTGCTTACCTGCAAGTGAAATACAGGTACTTCCATCATCACTTCAGTAAAGCCAACAGTATCCAAGATTAATCAAAGGATATACAGTGTAAAGCTTTATGCTGTTGTAGACGTGTACTGTAGAAGTATTTTCAAAAAGGGTATTTGCTGTTTTATGAGCACTGCTAGCAATTGCATTTGTGAGCTGAGGCTTAGTTCTACTCCTAGAGACTGGGAAGTTCTCAAAATTTTCAAATCTGATTTACATTTTGGTAAAGCAGCTATTTTGGGATACATCACTTCTTACTTAAAATGGTGCCTGCCAAGCTCTTTTCTGTCATCTCTCATTACTGGGAGAACTCCCTCCTCAACTTTACTTGCTATTTCATAATTTCCTGGTAACTCAGGGAGCTGCCAGTGTGGTGAGAAAAATGATCATCAAGATGATTATGTTGTTCTTCACATATGGCAAAATGTAGCCTGTCTAGGTAGTGTGCGCTGTCCAGGAAATAAGACACTTTCTGCTCTCCTATTCAGTGGTCTGTGTGTCTTGCAGGGGTGTGCTGGGGGTCTCAGAAAGATCCTTGGAGGACAGATAACGCAGAAATACAAGTGCGTGGAATTAACATCAATTGGGCTTTGGATACTGCCTAATACTGTGCATAGGAAATTGTGTAAGTACATGAATGACTTCTTGTCCATGCATAGCTGTGGTTGTTAGCAAGGGGTGGGGAATTACGGTAAGTAACATAATCTCAAATCCCATAAATGACTTCATACGATACTAGAGAAGCAGGGGACTACCCAGCATCTATTAAGAAGAAAACAGACCACTGAGAAATAAGTTAGCAACAGAAAACAAAGAGAAACTCTTATGTAAAAATGGATTTAGTGTTTCACAGAAGCCTAGACAATAGTGGCCCTCCTGCCTGTGCTTCTTATGGGTTCATGTATCCCAAAGGTAGGATGCACCGGTGGAAGTGATTGACCTTCCCTTAGGCAGACCTGTCTGCTTTCTTTCAGTGAAACCTCCTCCTTTTGTCAGAAGAGAGGTGAGATAGAGGAAGCTATTCAGCTACTGCAATTAATACTCTCTCACAAAACCTGTGTTGTAGCAGCCCTGATAGCAAGCTAGAAGTGGATGCCACCCTAAAGGGCTTATATAATGTGCTTATATCAGTGTGCAGTTCTCTACTAAGATGTCAGGCTCTCAGAGAGGATCACAACACAGGAGGATCAGAGCAGAGATTGGTGATGAAAATATTTCCCACTTGCATTTAATTTCTTAGTTTGCTGTAATTGTTTGTATTTGTTATTTATGAAAGGAAGAATGGACTTTGGTGCTGCATGCATAGGTCATATTTGGCTGTCCCTTCTCCTTGTACAGGGAAGTCTCTCCATGCATCTCACCTTGTTAAGAGGTAAGGTCTGCCACATGGTCACCCAGACCTGTTAAGTGGTCTCAGTGCTGGTATCAGAGAATGATAGTGCTGGTAGTGACTACTGAACATTAGGGTAGAAAATGAAGCTGGTTCAAGATGAAGAGGTTGGGATATGTGAGTGGGTATCACAGGACTCAAACAAGGGAATATCTGGGCCTGGATTAAAGGCTGTTATAAATATTTAGCACAATTTAAATGAATCATTAAAATCCAGACAGCATAGAAATACAAGGGAAAAAATCCTTTGCTGAAAAAAATTAAACTTTCATATCATTAGCCTGATTGGTCTTCAGCAGTGCTGCTTAGTTCATCAGAGGATTTTGTCATCCAGAGATGTATTACTTATCAGTCCTATTAGCTAGATGTGAGTGGGTGTTGGGATATGGCTAGATACGGTAACATGGAGCTCTTGCACTTGATAAGCAAGGTGACTGACTGTAGTCATACCCTTAATCTGATTGCCAGAGGTGAGTGATGCTGAAACTGCTCTGCAAAACCTGCACTTAACTCATATATAGAAAATGATTGATTTTCATTATGCCCTTCAGGTCATAAGCTTTCCTCCAGCTTTTCTGCAGCACACTGTGAGCTCAAACTCCGACCCATGGGCCAGAGTGGGCATATACAGGCAGCAGACAAATTCTAAGGCCCGTAAACATTTTGTTAGTAGAATTAAAAAAAATCACTGTGCTGGGTTTGTGAGTTTGAAAATGTAATTGATTTAAACACGAGATTCTTCATGACTGTTTAACAGTCATCTTTCTCACGTGAACATAGCATAAAATGGGAAAGTAGTGTCAAAATATTTACCTTTAAAATCCTACAATGGCATTAGCTCAAGTGATTTTGCTATGGTTAATGTGTAAGACTACATCTTAGCAGGATGAATAATGGAATAAATCTCTTGGCTTGTTACCAATCAGAACAATCATATTTCATAATCTTTGCCCTCTTCTGGGGGGAGAGGAATCACAACACCAGATGTACAATATCGGTGAGTCATATCTTAGGAAAGTAATTAATAATGTTAGCTGAACAATTTAAAACCTGGTGTTAGGGATGCTCAAATGACAACAGAGAGATTCTTCACAATAGAGGCTCAAGGAACTGGAGTATCTGCTGACAGATGAGCTCTGCTCCAGGGGCTTCTGGAACAACTCTGTAACAAATGGTGCAGTAGCAATGCTTTTAGGAAATAAAAGATTCTAATAGATGCCATCATCCAAAGCTTTGTCTTAATTACAAATACAGGAACAGTGCAAATAATAGCTGCAGGTCAGAATCTCTTTTTTTTTTTTTTCAAATTCAGGAAATGCACCAATATAGAACTTTTTGCTTCTTTTGATAGACTGAACTGAATAAAACTTAAGGTAAGTGGAAAATTGTTTCTTTTTAAGTGCAGTGAAGCACAGGCTGTCAATCAGTTAAGACTACTGTGTGTTTACCTTTTAAATTTATCCTTCGATTGCTTCTCTTAAATACAAGAATATCAACTTTGTATTGTCAGAAGAGAGTAACTGGTCTATGGATTCAGAAGAGAAAAAAATGAGGCATCTCAGAAATGCTGTATTTGTGTAGGAATGCTGTCATTTCAATTGAACTGGACCAACAGCAGAAAAGGGTGGGGTTTAAATTTGTGAGTCACATCTCCAAAATCCTGTGTTGTCTAAGATATGAATCTTCAAAGTCAGTTAATTGATCATCAAGTCTAGAGGACACATGAATTGGTCTGATACATCAGCTAAGATAGGTAATACTATTAACTTAAATATGTAACGTACGTCAGAAACCTTCCCATTCTGGACACTGGAATCCAGACGCCTCTGAAGTCTTAGGAAATCCAAATCTCTGCAAAATTTTTAACTTTGCATGTCTAGGAAAAAAAAAAAATAAAAAGGCAGCTTCAATATTCAAGAGCAAGAAATTTTAAGGGACTTCCAGTTGAATGAAACCTTTGTGGACTGGACTACTCTGTGTAACCAGGAACAAAGCTGTATCATCAGGTTATCCTGAGCAGGGCTGAGCCTGAGCACAGAAAAAGGATTGACGTAAGTCCTCAGATGAATGAAAGCATGCAGAGCTTTTGAATTTAAAAAAAAAAAAAAAAAAAAAAAAAAAAGGGTCAATTAAAAAAATGTGATCCTGGCGGGAAGGAGGGCTTGACAGGGGGAATTAGGCAGGCCAGGGAGGCTGTGCATGTGTGACTGAGCCATGTGTGACAGACCCTGCAGCTACTGTTATTGAAAATGAGTTGCTACTGCGCCAAGCCCCATGTGCAAGGCAGTGATCACGTGAAAAAAGAGTTATTCAGGGACCATTTGCACAGATTTTTTGTGGGTAATAATTTTTGATTTGCTTGTTTGCTCTTTTTAAATTAACCCCTCCACTGCATTTGTAAGTGTCTGCAGGCAGAAGCCATGCCACCTGCGACCTGTCACTACAGTGTTAAGCAGATGTTGAAGAAGGGTGGCAGGCAACATAAAGAGGAACAGAAATAAAACCTTAGTAAATTGCTTTAAAATGCAATTAGCAAAAGATCTGTGAGAGGCATCACCGTGTGAAAAAAAGAGTGTTTTTAAAAAAAAACTCCAGCATTCTTAAAACATGTTTTTATGCTGCCTCTCTACTGCCTACATTTTATGTGTTCTCTTGCTTGAATCATATTTTCATGGGAATTTAGTATCACTAAATATATTTAACTGGCAGTCCTATGACCTATAATTTTCTTCTCACAGAAGGAAATAAAACAAAACAAAACAAAAAACAACAGTGGTTGTAAAGGTTTCCATATAGTAGTTTAAAGTTAAGCTAAGGTAACATTTTTTTTTTTTCCCTTATGAGACTCTCATATAAAATATGCAAAATAAAATATGCAATCATTCCTGGGAGCAAGGACTACAACACAACTGGGCTGTAGGCTCTGGCTCTCAACTACCTTCTTACCTTCTCACCCAAGAGCTTTAGCCTCCCAGCTTCAACATGGCTCAACTTGGAGGTGATGTAAAATTGTGTTTATTTCTCCTGCATCTCCAGAAGGCCAGGGGAGCCCCAGGTGATGGCAAGAATAGCAGAACAGTGGCCTCACTGGCAATCAGGAGAGCCCTACAGCCCCACTGTTCCAGGGCAAGGAGGGTGCTCAAGGTCTCAAATGGAGAGAGAACTTTGCTCTTCTAAAGAGAGTTGGTAACGAAATTCAAGGTTGAGTTGGAGGGCAGGTATGTTCAAGATCTCTCTTGAGCTAACTTTCAGCTAATTTCTGCCCTACATGCCAAAGAAGACAGTCTGTATCACCCTATGTATTTATTTACAGGACATACATGCAGTTTGTGACAGGATATTTGATTCATTTGTCTGGTTGACACAAAGTGGGCAGCAAATAAAAGGTTACTGTAAAGACATTCCCTTGAGCCTTCTCTGGGAGGGGTTAAGGAATTTACATAATTTATTTCAGAAAGACAACATTATACCGGCTCAGCTGAGCTGAACAGGTGTAATAGCAAGGACATTGTAATGAATAATAACTGTGGTTGAGGAAAATAATATTTACTGTTGAACAAAAGTCAGTAGGATATGTTCTGATTCCCTGACAACAAGCCTTCTTAAGTATGTATAATAACTGCCAACAGCATAACTTCCAGAAGTTGCTGATATTTGCATTCTTAATGTCTCTTGCTTTTGTCATGGTTCTTAAATGTATACTACTATATTGAACGTATATTGATAATATTATCAAACAATATTGATAAATATTATTTGCAGACTGAAACACTTAATGCTAATCGCAGCAACTGCTGGTCACAGCAGTTCAGTAGTGGATTAACTAGTCAGAACCTGCAAACCTTGAGGCAGCACAGTAAGAGAGGAGCAACCTGAATAATTTGATGGCACAGCTGAATTTGGTTTCATAGGGGCCACATGGAGAGAAAGAAACCTGCTGGAAGAGCAAATTATTTCCATTATAGTAAGGGAATGTATAAGTTCTGAAGGGAGAGTCACTGAAGGGAGACAGGATCACAGTATTAGTAATGCTATGGCACAACAGAAGTTTGAAGAAGAGGCTGTGAGATAGATTTGCAGAACAGCTCTATAAACAGGGGACTGATTGGTTTTGAAATATCTCATCAGAATTAGAGCTAGCTGGAAGCCTTCTGACAAGGCAGTTTAACCATAATATGCCTTGTCCCTTAGCTTAAACTGTATCTTATAAAGATCTTGGATTCAACAAACTTCCAAACCAAGGTGATGCTGAGTTCTCCCAGGTGAGCCCAGAGATGAGGGAGGCAGGCAGGAGCCCTGCTCTGCTGCAGAGGAAGAGTGAAAAGACAGAAGGGAGAGAAGAGCAGACAAGTCTCAGGCAACTGCCTGGTGGGCAGCAGCTACTTTCCTTTTCATCTCCCTCACCTTTGTTTTTTTCTATGCTTCTGCTCTTTTCCTGCTCTCACAAAGCCCACTGGGGAACATGTTAGGCCTTTAGTTAGTTAGACAGTCATCCTCAGGCATGGTACTGGCACCGGCCTAATCTGTGCCAGGCACTTCTCTTTTTTCAGATGGGAAGGTACATATCTCCTTTTGACTCATTCACATATCAAGAGCAAGGAAGGGTGGGGTGGGATGTCCTTGCATCTATGGGGGTAAAGCACTGCAGCTTTAAGCAAGGCTGACTTTTACCCTTAGCTAATGAAGAGACTTCTTAAGAGCACGGTCATGTTAGCTAATACAGCCAAAACTTTTATCTGGAATAGACCCTGTAGCCCCTATGAAAGACTCCTACTCTGAGAGTCCAGGTTAATGCAGGGTTGTGTCCAAAGTCAACGGAAGCTTTTATATTGCCTTCGGTGGCCTCTGGAAGAGGCCCAAGGGTGGGATTTATTTTGTTTCTTCTTGCTCCACGGCCCAAACAACTCTGCAGAGCTGTATGCATGAGCTGTCGGTATCCCTTGGGAGTGCTCTGGATGTTGCATTGGAGAGGTAGCTCTGTTGACAAAGAAGTAGACTGCAAGTTATATGAAGAGTCCTAGGAAAAAAGTGTTCTTGAAATAGATGCCCTGTTATCTGCTTCCTCAGATTGAGATTTCTGTGTTCTGACTCTCCAGCAGTACCAATTAAATGCTTACACATTATTAATTAATGAAGTGTTCTGTGAAGATTTTTGCTGCTAGGGTCCCTTGACATTAAAGCTGCTGTTCTGCACACCCTGGCTCCTCTGAGTCGTTCCTTTCAAAAAAAGAAATGCCTATTTCTACTAGTGCTGAAAAAAATAGCACTAGAATTGATCCTGTAGTTCAATATAGCAGAAATAAAAAAGTATAAAAAATTGATAATAGTAGGATAAACATCCATAAGAGCCCTGAAGAGCCAGAGGAAATGCTCGCTCCTGGGAAGAGACACCCCAGTTCTCATTTAACCTCTGAGCTTTCTACAAGCCAAGTGCTTATGCCTCACGTGTGTGTACTACAGAAGCAGCCAAATTCAATGTGACTGTGAGGGCAATGGTGGGGCATGGCTTTCCCTGTGTCTTAACATTTGCCTGCAAAGTAAATTCCTACAGCTGTTTTATAGTCAAGAGGCTTTCTTTTTTTTTAAATGCTTTGAGGTTCATTTTAACAGCACTGACATTGAAAAACCACTCCTATTTTTGCTTGCAAGTGGAAATTTTGAAGCACATCATTGTTTTTTCAGCTAGCAGCACAGTGTGGTTTTTAAATGGCTATTTCCTAACCAAGCCTTTAGTTCCCTTATGTCTTAAGAGTCACTTCACAGGAGAAGGTCCAGAGCCCTTGTAAGCCTATGTTGTAAGCCTGGAATCTCGTCATTTCCATAATTTCATCAAGGACACCTAGGAAAAATCTGATAGAAAATATCATATGTGTGCACGCTTGCCTGACTGCTCCTTGTCATCTGATACCTTTATCTTTAACTGCAGTCCTCTGAGAGATCCAGGAGTTAGCAAACTGCAGAGAAAGTCTTTGTTCTGCTGCACTATCTCACTTCAAGGTCAAGTCTACATGAACAAAATTTCTAGCAATTTAATCTGTATTAAAAATATCACTCCAGAAGAAATGTCAAAGGAATTTAAAACTGAATTTATAAATAAATTTACAGACATGATCAGAAGTTGCTTTTTCTGTTTTACTTAGACATGGGATTTTATGTTACATTTGACACTGAAAAATTATCATCTTGGAATAATTACTTTATGAACTCTTACAGAGAAAACTTTGCAAAGGGACTGACAGAGGACATCTTGCACAGCAAGACATCAGGTGGTGCCACACAACAGCCCAGAGGAATTGTCTTTGCATGCATAGCGTGAAGATTTCATAGCACAAGGTGCGAGAGTTCTCCATTTAATGGTAGCACTGGTAAAGCACAGGTCCAAGCTCGGGCTCCTATAGCCAGGGCTTCTCCAAATGAAGGCAAAACTGCTGCTTCCCCAGGGAGGAAGGGATGAGGCTAAGCTGAAGGTGTAGAAGGGGAATCTGAGAAGGGAGATGGGAGGCCTGATGAGCTGGGCTGGGTGTATTTGCTGTTGTTGGGAGGATAGGATGGGAGAGCAGGCTCCTGTCCCTTTCTTTGGAATAATAGCAGCGAAGCTTGATTCTCCTGGGCCCTGGTATAAGCAAATTAGAACATGACCGATTTCTTGCCCTGACAAAAAGGTGCCTTGCATAATACTTAGGCCTACAGCCTGTGCTGAAGCTCACCTACACTGCTCTGCTAGCATGTTTGGATCATGATTAGCAACTACCATGCTTATGTTTGGCAGAGGAGTTTCCAGTCCCTTCCACCCTTCTTTCTTTGGAGACTTTCAATATAACAAACTGAAAAAAAAAATAGGCTGCCATTTATGCTGGGGCATTCAAACCTGCAGCAGCTGGCTCCTGGACACAGGAATAGGGCTGTCCTCTTTTGTCCAGTGTTAAACCAGCTGATAAAAAAGGTCAGCCATTACTACCACAAAGCTAGAGTTTAGCTATTGACCTATCAGCTTTCCCACTCATCAGCCTAACAGCTGTTACCTCCAGGAGCTGCCCTAAAGACTCATGCAGCACGTACAGAATTTGCTGTATAAGACTATTGGCATGCAGACAGTGTGCACACTAACTGGGAAAAATGCAGTGGTGTCAAGAATGTTTTGGCTACATTAACTCCAAAAATATCCCTTGCTGCGTTGAGAGTTTGGTCTTAACTCAATATTGTTTGAAAGTGTTTTGTAGCATTCAGCATCATATTCTAAGAAGAGGAGAGGAAATGTATAGTGCTGGCCAGTAGTTGCACTTTAAAGGGAGAATGTAAAAAATATGTTTTCTCTGATTGTTCTGAAGTGATAAATCAAGGAGCCTGAATTTTATCCTAGAATCCTGAAGAGAAACAGAAAAAGTCAAGTATATGAACTGACTGATTTATTAGCAAATAAAATCGGCATGTTGCCAAGTGTCAAGATTTTGGATGTATTTTCACATTTTATTTTTACTAGTGAAGAGCACAGATGTACCAAAGGGCACAATGAATTCCAATATCATTGTTTTTCTGGGTACAGATATGTAATGAGGAGTTCTTCATCTCTGCATCTTGCAGGAATATCTTCTTGCTCCTGCACAGCACTCCTCTTGCCTTATGCCCAGAACTGGGGGGATTTGAGAGAAGGATGCCATTCAGCATAATGATCTGTTTTGGCTCATGATCTTTATTTGAGGT
This sequence comes from Nothocercus julius, assembly GCA_013398735.1. NCBI lineage: Eukaryota > Metazoa > Chordata > Aves > Tinamiformes > Tinamidae > Nothocercus > Nothocercus julius. Next base: position 7,314,271 of record VZSV01000023.1, on the reverse strand, counting down.
CTGACCAAAAATTCACAGCAATAAATATGGCAAGATTTTTTTTTTTTTTTTTTGCCTCAGAACTGGAGCCCTCAGATGGTGCTGGAGGTGAAGCCTTCAGAAAAAAAAATCTATTTCTGCCACTGTAGTACTCCCTAAAGAGAGAATATTCTTCTGTCGAAGGTGCAATCCCTTATTTTAAATGAGTAATTTAAAACCTTTGTGTACTGAAAGAAGTAGTAGTTCATTGAAAGGCCTTTTTTATCACCTATTATGCATCAGTTGTTTGAATTTACGTGTGTTTTATCATATGCAGGCTAGAAAAGTGCTTCAGGACTTTGAGCTTATCTGCTTCAGGAGGGCTCATCTTCTATTCTTTTGAATAACAGTTGAAGATATGGTCAAATGGCTTATGGGGAAACAGCTGAAGCAAGAAGATATTTGGGATACGATCCTGAGCTGTATTCAATAAATATGTCTGATAGTTTGCTCTGCCTGCCCCATTTCTGAAAACCAGGCCACGGATGCTCCTATTAAATGTTCACCTTTGAAGGCTAAAATGATTATTCCAGCTTCCAGTTCTTAAGAAACCTCAAGAGATCTGTTTTCCTTGAGCTCTTAGTTGCATCTTCATTCCTCCTGAGTCAGGAATTATGTTAGTCTGACTGGAACAGATATTTTCCACTGTTTTTTCAATTTGATTAGGAGTCTGAGCCCCCCAGAAGGAATCTTTGCTTAGAGTAACCAAGATTTATAAATCTCCAAAGGGATAAATTAAGTTTGCAGCATGGTCCAGCAGATTTTGATCCTATTTGAGAAAATTTGCCCATCTCTAAGTTTCATACTGGTTTGTATTTCTTATCAAAATATATAATATATAATTAGAGGATATATTAGAGGATATATGGAGAGGACTCTATGACAGGTTCCATAACAAACTTTCTTCAGGGAATGCAAAGAAAATTTAAAACCAAAAGGACTTCAATGATCGTATTTCAAAATCTGGATTAAAAAGGCTAGTGATGTTCTTTAAGGTCATGTTGGAAAGATGGAGGACAGCCTGGTAATACTAACCTTGGGTTTTTAATTATTAGAACAGGTTCTAATCTGGTGTAAATTAGCACTACTTTATTGAAGTAGTAGGCAAAAGACATGCTCACTGGAGCTGTGCTGGTTTAAAGTTAATGATTATCTAGCCTGTTACCTCTCACTGGTAAAGAGATTGAGGAATAACATCCAGGCACAGAAAACTTGGTATGATTCTAGCTCCTCTTGGAGTTCCATGCTGTGATTTAGTGCCTCAGCTATTTTAATTTCTGTTTCCTTCTAAGAGCATGCTACCCTGCTGCTACTGCTGTCTTTGCTGCTCTTTCATTCTCTGGATGAGCTCTTGAGGACACAGTACTTTCATTAAGATTTCTGTACCTTTAGAAATGTCACATAGAAATCTTTGTTTATTAATTAATTTGCATTTATTTACCTAATACGAATTTGATCACTAGCAATTTATTCAGTATTTGATGTGAGGTCCACAGTTAACGACAAAAGTGTGTTATAATTCACTGTCAAATGAACAAGCCTTTCAAATAAAATAATGCAGGAATAACAAATGAGACCCTACTGATCTTCCTTGGAAGGAACTGGAAATCAAAGAAGTGAGAAAGGGAATACATTTTTCAGCCAATTAAAATGGTACATGAGACGTTGGCTCTCATTGTGTTGGACTGTTAGGATGAGATGCTCTGTTAGAAGCTGGTTCCAGGAAGAGCAAGGATGGAGTGGTGAATTTTGTGCTTAGGCACTAACGGAGGGGCACTGCACATTGCAGCCAGTTTTTACTCTGGAAAAGCCTCCCTGAAGCTTTCCTCAAGTGAAAATGGTGAAGCTCATGTTTGTGATTAACTGGTTAGGGATAATGACAACGACGATGATAATGATTATTCATAAATCATCTTATAGACAATAATGAAATGATTACCTCAGAAAGCTGATAGCATGCACATAATATTCAAAGAAAGGAGAGAAGCAGTGAACACTGGTTTCTTCTATTCATCCAATTTGTTCTGTTGCACCCTCTTGCCTCATTTACCCAAAGCAGCTATTATTTTTAAGTTTTTCTAATTTACGTAGATAATTTTTAAGTTAGCAGTTTTCTAAGGTGCTAGCTACAGTTTACAGACCTTTTAGGAGAACTGGAGGTCCAAAGGAGAATAACAGTACATCCATTGGAAAGGAATGTTAGAAAAAAATAGGGAGATAAGAAAAAAACACAAAGCAAAAATACTGGAAAAGGCTCAGTGGAGTAATTTGTTGTGCAACATTGCTGGGAAAAAAAAAAAAAAGCTGAGCAAGGGAGGCAAAAAAACAGGGGACATGAGGACAACTATGTAGGTAAGCATTAAGAAGCATGTAGTGAAGTAAAGTCAGATGAAGTATCTAGCAAGATGGTAGAAAGATCATCAAGGATGAAGTAAAGGAGTTTAGTATCTGTGTGTGGATCAGGTTGAAGATTTGAATGTGAAGCGGAGAAACTAAAAGGAGTTGACTGTAGATGGCAGGATGAGTAACTGGAATTTGGATATGCTGCTGCCTTTCATGAGATTATTGTGCAATATCTGAAAGTGGGGAGTGACAGATTTATGTTAGATTCTTGTGAAACAAAAAGTTGAGTCTGTCTCTGTGCCTCTGCCAATCTTGGACATACCTTGCTTTTTGAACTGTGAGGACATTAGTGTTGAAACATTGAGAAAATTTTGGTAATAATGTGAAATCAAACATACCAATAATGAACAGGATGTACAATAAGAGAAAAAAATTTGAGTGTTCTTGTCCTTTCCTGTTGGGCTGTTGTAGTTGTGGATGCTTGGGTCAATAATAGAAAACTCACATGTCCTGTTTAACAGCTATTTCATTTGGAGGCAAGTCCAGGGCATTTGTTTCCTAGAAGACATATGCATTATTTTTAACCTTGTGGAGTCATTAAATGGGTGCCCATTCAAAAGTCCCTCTACAGTTCAGGGAGATTGATGGACTTCTCCGGAGTGTAACTCAGATCTTACTACAGAGATAAGGTGAAAAAAAAATCTGTAAGAAGCCTTTAACTAAAATTCCAAGAATGAGCAGCTGGTAAGTTAATGAACTGTTGCCATCTATGAAGACATTCATTTCTGATGATTATTACCATATTCTCCTAAAGAAGAGTTTATGAGAGTTTGAGATAGAGGAAAACAGAAGTTCACTGTGTGAGTCAAATCACACTGGTGGGAAAGCCAGCCTTAAGCTACTTCATGGAGCAAACATATCTGTCAAACATATCATATTAATGCACAGAGAGTCTGAGGAATCTTCATTCTTGGGGATTTTTTAAAATATGACTTCAGAAAACCCTAAGTAGCTTGACCCAGAATGCTTTGCTTTGAAAATGAGATAGGACTAGATCTCTACAGGTCTGCTGCAAACTTTTTTTTTTTTTTTTTTTATGATTTTATGATTATAATAAAACCTTTGCATTGAATAGTGGAGGAACTTCTGCTTTTGAAACAGTCCTACATGGAAATTACTGAAGCTCTGAATTAAAATTTGTTTAATGATATTTAGTCCAAATTCCTGGGGAATTTTTTTTCTACATACCATTGCAGTAGTGAATTAAAAAAAAAAAAAAAAAGAAAGAAAAAAGAAATGAGCATCTGTGATAAAAAGAGTAAACTGGAAAAAATGAATTAACTTTTAGTTTAATCTGAAACTACTACTAAAAATCTAAAATTTTTAGTAGTTTAATCTGAAACAACATATTTTAATGTAAAGATAAGTTTGGTTGTTGCTTTCCTTTCAAGGAAATGGAAATAGATATTGATTTTTTTAATTTCTTTTTGGAAACTCATTCTTAATTTAAAAAATCTGCTTGTATTTTAATCTTGGCTGATGTTTCCTGTAAATGCCTCCGTAGAGATTTCATGAACTCCTCCCACTCCCCAAAAGAAAAACATGATAGGAGCTCTGAATAAAGCAGCAGATTACTGTTAATCATCAGAACCTGTCCCAACAAGGTTCTGAACCCTCCTGATACCAGGAATAAACAAATAATTATGCTTGGGAAATAAATCAGGGGAGTTCTCTGTGTGGTAACAGGTTGTGTGGTAAATTCTTTATTGGTTGCTTCATTTACCTAAAAGGAAAGCAGACTTTCAAGACCTTTTCCCTCTATTCTCCTAATGCAGCACATTTGGCTGCAGCTGCCAAAGGGTTTTTATTGCACTACACCTCACTCTACTCGTACAGTTTGGTGGATATTTTACGGACACAGGTCCTATCCTTAGGATCATAACACAACGGACAGTTCTGCTTGCCTTATGCATGCCTCCAAACCTCCATCCGGCTGGGAACCCTTGGTGTTCAAGGCTGTTTGTGTGTCTGTTACATGCTCTCCTTTCACACTGTGGCCACTAGTCACTTCCTTTCCGTTCTGCCTGTGGGTAACACTGACAATCCCTAATGGCATCAAGAACATTGCAGCCATCACACACTTTCATGTTCTGGTCCATGCAGATGGAAAAGCACAGAATCATCCTTGTATTTTGAGCAACAGTATTGCATCTTATTGCTGTTGTTACGTTAAAGCAAGTTTCCCAGGCTTTTCTTGCACTCCTGATCTTGAGGAAGCAGTTTTGGGCCTTTCCATGGAACATATCTCCTAGCTTGCACATGTGGGGGCTTCAACTCAATGCGACCCTACTCCAGCACTACAGCAGGGGGATTAGCAATCAGATTGTGCCCAGGCAGGATCCTTGTACTGCTAGAGGTCTCGTGTATGGATAGTTTTGAAGCCATCCCTTTTAAACTGCTCAAGTTTAAACTTCATAGCTGAATCTTGTTACTATCTGAAGGAAATGGTCTTGACCTAGGGATAACAATATGTTGGTCAAGATGCTCAGCAGGGCCACATTAGCAGAAAGCTGCAGACCTCAGGCTGTCGTAGACGTAATGGGAATATAGTAACTGCTAAAGAATACTTAGTTTTAGGGAGCAATGAAATAGATAGGCATGTTAAACATTCATAAAGGTGCAGTCACTGACTGCTGGTGCTGCATTTACCTAGCTGTACTTTTCTGTCAGTGACTCTGCCCTATTTTGTTTTCATGGATATGTATCCAGATATAGGTGAATGCTTCAGCGTCTTCACCTTGTGAATTCAAAAAGGCTTTCAAACAGCATTGAAGAGAAAAAGAGATATTTGCAAAGCATGAATAAATGTTTGAGCAAACACTGCTCCGATGTCCATGTGGAGGCTATAAAGGTACAGCTACCCCACAAGATATAGCAACATGCATCGTGGCAACCAGTGCTAGTAGGAGGACAAAAGCTCTTTTGTTTCCAGGTAACCTTTTGCTGCATGTCTGTGTACCAATATAACTATCTCAGAGTAAGTTTTGCAAATGCGATTGACTTTCTGATATTTTTTTCCCACAGAGGATTGCTAGAAGTCTTGGCAACTATTCAGATCAACCTTACTCTGATATTTGAACAATTTTTGTGGGCCAGGTTATTAAGTGTGCCTGAATACTACTGAAGGAATTGAGTGGAAATGACTACATCTTTTTATTTAATGCTAGAGATGTTTTGGGCTCTGCTGTCTCTCAGTTCCTGTCATAGAATCCTTCAGGAGGGTGAAGATGAAGACCTTTAGGTCCTATCACTCGCAGCCCAACGTACTCTCTGTCTGGAAGACGGAAAGTCAGGGAGCAGATTAAATAAGCTGGAGGCGTGCAAGGAAATGCTTTTCTGTGAGTCAGCACCTGCACTTGTATTCGTAGTGTTATTTTTCCATTCATTCTGTGCCATAGGAACTGACGAACTCATTTTATTTGTGCCAGCATCATATGATTCTTCTTTTTTGGCCTTGAGATAGCTATTGCAAAGGTTTGAAAGTATCCAAATACAAAATTTGTTCATGTGTCAACAAGGATTATCTCTCTGTTCGGAGGTAGGTAACATTTCTTAACACTTAGCACCTGCAACATCTCTCATAATTGAGTCATAAGTTCAAAACTTGAGTAAAGTATCTAAAACAGTCCTTAAATCAACACAGTGTTAAAGATAGAAAGTGTTTTGTTAATAAGAGTTGATATTACCAATCACCAAAGTAGCTGCAGGAACTTACCTGTTACCATAGAAATGGATTTCCAAAGCAATAACAGATTTCAAGTTACAAGTTTCATGTTGAGTTACACGACATTGCAAACTTGTCAGTCTATGGCTTTGCCAGCACTGCTATGGCTGAAGCCATTGCCCATTGCTGGGTAACCTTTTGGCAGTTCAGTACTGGCTGACTGACCTACATGAATGAATTAAACAGACAAATAAATCTGCTTACAACACAACTTGGCCAGTACCAGGTGAAGTATCTGATGTTCACTGTCTGGTATGTGCTCTCTCTTGAGATAGTCAGGAAAACTTACACCTGTTTAACTCAATGTGAACTAAGCGCACGCCATGTCTGGAACCCTTCTTGGTGAGTGACTTTCCTTGCAGTTCACTGTCACATTGCACCCCTTTTGAAAAGCTAGAGCAGTTATACAAAATCAAACCAAGAGAAAGCAGTCCTAGTACTTTTTACTAAGTTATGACACTGGCTCCTCTTCAGCCTTCTGCCACAAGAAGGTACCTTGAGCTTATTTGTTCTCCAAGGAGAGATGCAAAATGAAAAGGATGCCATCACACTGTCTGTATACCAGCCCCGACAGTTTATCAATAACCTTTTGTTCTTTCCCTATAAATAAGAAAGACTGAACAAAACAATAAAAATGATAATTAGAGAAGCCTGAGACAGTAAGTTCAGATACAGTGTTATTGCTTTGAAACTCATCTAGATGAATGATGACCTGACCTAGGTTAGTTTTATAGCAGAAAGGTGATTAGCAAGTTTATCGTCTTCAGCTTTTCCCGCTCAATATAAGAATGTACAAAAGGGTTTCAACACACACTCGTCATTCTGTTCCTAGTAATTTTACTTTGTGAACTTCTCATGCAGTGTGAATTGATCTTCTCCATCCATTGTGCTCGTGATTTTCATGAACCTTTGCTGCTGGAGGAAAAGGCTAGCTGTGGGGATGCTGAGCTGTCTTCCACTTGTGATTCACTTATTGGGAAAGGAATAGGAGCATGTTTTGCTTTCTTTGCTGAGTGTCCTGAGAAGGAAGTTGCAGAATTTGTTTACAGAGCCTTAATAATTGGTGTCAGTTTATTTTGCTAACACTAAGGCTTACCCCAGTCGCATGTCCCTAAAAAACAATTTCTCAAGAATAATGTCATGTGTAGCAACACATCTCCTATTTGTCTGGATGGATGTGTGATGGGGGCGTACCAGGTCAGACCTGTTCAACTTCTTCATACATATCTTTGTCTGATAACCTGTCCATGTCAATAGCATGCCCTGTGTTGCCTCTTTACATGACATGCTGTCATGTAAATCTGAACTGTGGATCACTTGCAGAAAAAGTTACAGTCGTGAAAATTACTGACTGAATCAGAGTTTAATCTGGAGACATTCACCCAAAGTCAGTCAAGACACATTGATGATCATTTTGGGACTGTCTGACGATGACTGTGTATTTTTCAATTCCTGTGTTCTTTCAAAGTTGTAACAAGCAAGTGTGAAATGCTACCAGATGATGTCTTTTACACAGTTTATGCACATGTGAATGACATCCTGAGGTGTATAGGAATGAGTTCCTATTCCTCCAAAATTAGACTTTCAATTTTTCCAGTCATCTTCTAAAAGGAGTCTGACTATCCATTACAAAGATATTAATGGGTGATTTTTGAAAGTGCTTCTCATATGTACAAATACCTGATGGGAGGATGTAGGGAGGATGGGGCCAAACTCTCCTTGGTGGTGGCCAGTGACAGGACAAGGGATAATGGGTACAAATTGAAACACAGGAAGTTCCATCTCCGTGTGAGGAAGAACTTGTTTACAGAGCCCTGGCACAGGCTGCCCAGAGAGGCTGTGGAGTCTCCTGCTCCAGAGATCTTCAAAACCTGCCTGGCTGCCACCCTGTGCCAAGGGCTGTAGGTGTCCCTGCTGGAGCAGGGGGCTTGGACTAGATGATCTCTGGAGGTCCCTTCCAACCTCAACCATCTGTGATTCTGTGAGTCTGTGATGGTTTGGGAAATGGAAATCTCCTGATTTGAAAAACAGGATAGAGAAAAGTGGCGGATATGTGGCTCCTTCTTCGCATCCTGCCAATGTTGCTCAGGGCAGGGGCTACCTGCAAAGTACTTAACAAAATTTGTCAGCTCAGAGCAGGGTTCTTAATTGTCATGCAAACACTTCTTAGTAACATGACTGATGCGTTTTTTAAACCAGACCTCTGAGACTGAGGATTCATATCACATAAACCACTGAACTCTGTTAATCTGCTAAAAATTTTGGATTGCTCCTTATATCAAGCTGGGACAGTAACCAAAAAGCTAATGCTCTGCTTCCCATCTTCCTCCTTGCACTCTCTCCTTTCTTTAAAGTGAGTGTGCAGTTAGGCATAGCAGTAAATACTTTTACAAATAACATTTGCACATTGAACACCAGTGAGAGCTGGCATATATATTCCTGTGCATAACCAGGTTTAAAGAGAAAGTGGCAATCTGTTTAGTACAGTCTTCTCAAAATCTTTGTATATTAAGAATATAAATGCCTATGTTTAATATGTGAAGCACATGCTTCATAATTATATAATTTAAATAGCACATGAATATTTCTTTAAAGCATTTTGGGGATAGCTGAAATTCAAAAAACACCTAGCCAAATAATCTCTGAAGTGCGAGATATCATGAGATTCAAATTCATCACAAGAAGCATATTCTGGATCTCCATTAGTGAATGATTCTTTTATTAAAGAAGAGCACATTGGAACAAAACAAGAACTGCTCCTATGAAAACTACTTTCTATTATCTTTTAAGAATGACAGTAGCCTGGTGCATGTGTTTATCATTACCAATGATGAAAAATCTAGTCACGTTCCAGCTACTATGTCTGCAAAATCAGTAAATTTCATAGAGTTGCCACAGGACCTGGAGCTTATATGGTACCTTTACACTTATGTTTTAGATAGCTGAAGAGTGAAGCAACTGCAATTTTACAGATGGAAGAGCTGGAGCATGTAACAGCCTTGTGAGTAATTGCATGTAGTCCTGGATACAGACTCAAAATCAGGGTAAGAAACAGGAGAACTGTGTGCCCACAGGTATCTGACCTTCCTTGCTTCTGTCCAATAATCCATCCAGCTTGTAGAGTTCTGCCTTAAAAACTACCATGTACTTAAAAGGAGAGCAAAGAAATTTTGAGAGAAGCATGTTCCATTTCCTTCCAGATGTGCCATGTCTCCTCTACTACGAAGTGTATTTGCTCCTTACCTGAAGAGAGATCCCCAGCAGCTAACTACTTAAAAATCATTTGTATAAGTATCTGGCAACTGTGAGGCGTGGCTGGGAAGCTTTGCTTAATATCTCTTTTACATGTTTCCTGAGTATTTTTCCAAAGTAGCATAGCTGTATGATACGAGATCTCATTTCCTAACACCAGTGACTAAAGGCGTATGTCAGGGGATCACTGCAAAGTGTTATTACTTTGCTAGGTCACATCATCTGTGTCTGCTCCCTGTAATTCCTTGAGAGGGACTGATGCAAAATGATGACACAGGAGCACTGCTCTTTTCATAAGGAATGCAAGTAAAATATAGGATGAGAAATATTCTACCGTTCTCTTTAACCATCTCTTTGCTAGATACAGAATCTGCACAAGGACATGGTAGATTGGGTACTTTTCAAAGGTTGAATTAAAGTATAATTGTGGCAATACTGTTGCCATCAATTTAGCTACAGTGAGTAATGTTAAAAATCCCTGGATGGATAAAGTGTGCCTTGATATGTCTCCTGGATCCCTAGCACAATGTACAACTTCCTTTGAAGTCCCTAGTCTCATATTTTAACAGCTACCTTTACCTGAGAATAAGAGGCTAAAGTTAGTGCAAGTATGTCTACATAAAACACCTTAATAACACCTCCAGGTATAATTTTGACTTTTTCTTTCTGTGTGGGACAGTTCCGTGATTTGTCGTCTGTGTCTGTAGGACAACCATTTTGGGGAGCCGTGTGTAGAACTGTAACAACGTAATTCCCACTACAGCCAAGACACAAGCAGCAAATTCACATATGTGCAGCCACTTTGGAACAGGAAATAAGATTACTTTTGCTCTTCTAAAGTGAAAACGTTTTGGCTTTTGACGCCTCTCTGCCCTGAACGATCTTTGCTCAAAGCCTGCAAAAATAAAAGCAATACTGATAGACTGAACAGACTTTTAGGAGAGGAGAGAGGAAATTAAAAGAAGCAACAAAGAAAAAGCCTGTTTTCAAAGGAGCCTTGTGACAACACTATTGGCATGGTTCTTCTTTGGGCCATAGTATTTGCTGTATATGAGGAGTGAAATGAGAAGTAGAGAAGGGGTAGCTTGCACTTGGAATTTCTTTTCATTTTTCTCCATTGCTACCAAGTCAAATATTTGTGTTTGGATTATGGAGTTTGTTCGTCCAGATGGGAGAGTGTGAGAGAGGGCTGGGGAGGAATTTATTATCTTTCTACATACTCCATTTCCTGATAATGAGGAAAGGGGCAAACAACCGAGAGAGACAAAAAAAAAAAAAGCATTTTTCTGCATGACTGAACTCCTGTGACAGATTTCTTCTACTAGCCTGAAATGTGAACGTTAAATATGGATTTGGTTCTGAGTCAAAACTTCACAACATCTGAGGTAAAGGCAGAGGTCTGCCAGAGGGAAGTGAAGAATGGGTCAGGTACTCATGACTCAGATGAGTAACATTTGTTTTGTTCATATAAATCAATACAGACACTGAAATGCTGATAATTGACCTAATAATAGTTTTACAAGGTCTATAGTGTATCTTTTGCAATTCTCTCACCACATCTTTTTTTTTTTTTTTTTCCTGTTAAAATTTGCCAGATACTCCCTACTTCTTCACTGGGTGGCTTCACTCCCCCTTGAAGGATTTCAAAACTGAAAAATCTGCTTTGTAGGACACATTGTCTGCAAAGGTAAGGCTGGAAATGGGCCAAAAATCTCTAAGTCAAAACTGACCAAGGAACAGATTAGTCACTGATTGCACAAACTTTGCTTGCTATGGAAATGCCAATGGTTTCTCCTTTGCCTCCCCTTCCTTCTCATCACTGCTTTCTCCTAACTTCTGTTAGAAGTTGTCCAACATTGAAACTTGGTGCTTAAGCGAAGTGTCTGTTCTGCTAGGTGTGAAGTGACTTCTGAGCTATATATATTGTTTTTTTTTCATACTGTATTTTGCCTCAGCTTAGAAGATTTTTTTTTTCCTTCTTAAGCTCTCTGTCTGCACTAAAACAATTTGTACAACCTTGTCTTGAGTGGCTGCCCCTCTCAAACTTTCACAGTCTCTGCACAGCAACCCTTACTGCTTTTGTTGGCGCTAGTTCTAGTTGACCACAGCTGGAAGGTGGTGAAGCCCAACTGTGTTTGGCTACCAGTGTTTAGTCCAGTATAAATCAAACTTTGAAAGCACATCCTTTTTCTTTTCAATACAGTCAAAATATGTGAATGTTAAGAGTGAAAATTATGTCTTTGGGGAGATGAGTGACATCTGTGTGGCCTTTTTGAGGTGCACAAGGAGAAAGGAGTCCTGGAGTCCTTCACTGGTCAACATATTTTTGCCTCAAGGAACTGTGTGTGTAATATTCTGAACTGGGAATTTAGAAATTCGTGCAGTCATTGATGCTCTCACTTAGGCAACAGTTTTAGAAGATTATGATGTCAGTGACAGTGGATTCCTTGCTTAAAGCTGTACCACTTTCCATGTTCTTAGCTGGAAATCTTTCCATGTATGTAGCTTGCAAACACTGTGGGAAAGTACTGCAGCATACAGCCAAAGAGGGAGACTTCTTGGTTCAAAGGGGAAATGAAAAAAAGAAGTGCTATATACACTGAAACTAAAGCAAAATATTTATTTATATATATATATACACACACATATATACTATATATAGATATATGTAAAATGTATAGCAATCAGAACAAATAGAAGGTTATAAAACAGAAAAGAACTAATTAAGAAAAGAGAGGAAAAAAATAGGTATATCCAGGGTAAAGAAGAATATGCAGCATAAACACCTGAGAAATAAAGAAAATTTTGAAAATTAGGTAGCTTACAACTAGTTGGAAATTTGGAAGAGGAAAAATGGGTTAAATATAGCTCTATGTGTCTGTAACGAAATAAGAAAGTCTATCTATTACCCCTGGAGAATTTTTCAGTTCTCTACTGTCTAAGGATGATGACAAATATCTAGGTCAAATATTTTTAAATCAGTAAGCATAGTTAATTGTATTAATCTAGTCTAGAAAAGTTGGCTGCAGAGGTGGCTGGCATACTTGAAACAAGCACTGGCATGTGCTGTGATACAGGGGGAAGGCTGGAATAACATTTGCGCGGTGCCAGGATTTGAACGGGGCAAAGGAATGACCCAGTTACTTATGGGCTGGTTTGCCTCCAAGCTATCCTAGCTGAAGCCAGCAAAAGTTAAATAGGATCTTGTAAAATTAAGAAGCAGAAATATATTTCTTGCCAGCTATGCTTGACTGATGCCTGTTGAGGTGTCATCAGTTTTGTCAGTACTGTTCACTGTTCTGATTTAAATATTAGTGCTCTTATTGTATCAAAGTGATGTTATGGGTTAAAACCAGACTGAGAACTCCTACAAGTCTTTGCAAGTGAGGGACCCTCTCTTTTTTTTTTTTTTTTTTCCTTTTTTCTTTTCTGAGTGAGATAGATACTTTCAGGACAACCACAAGACTGGAACTAGTGCATATTTTTAGCAACAATCAAAGCTCATTGCTGAGAAACTGAGGAGATAACACAGGGATCAGCAGACTGGTAAATTGAAAGGATGAGACAACTGTTGGCGTGATCACAACCATGTGATAAGCAAGGCCATTCAAACATGTTTTCAATTGAAAGCTTATAATCTGGGAACAAAGCAAGCTGGACGTGCCTGCAGAACATGGGGTTCAGCTCTGGGGAGACATGCCTGAGCAGGCATTTCAGCAGTGACCCTCTGCAGAAAGCAGCAGCTAAGACAGTGCTGAGTTGTACAAAATATCAGGGCCAGGAAGACGACACCTTCCTCGGGGAAGAACTGCTGGGATGTGGGGTTGAACTCTAGAGAGTGTTATTCCAAAAGAAGAATGAGAAATTGAAGAGACAGCAGGAGAGGGGCATAAAAATGATTTGAAGGCTGAAAAATATGCCCTGCAGGTGAAACTTGAAGAGTGTTAAGAGGAGGCCTGGGAGATGATCCGATTATAGTGCATCTTCTCAGAAAGCACATGCCAACTACAAAAAGGAATAGCAAAAGAAGAATGAGCAGTGAAACATTAGCAGCTGATACTGTACAAATTTGAAGGAGGAAAAAATTTAATGAAGTAAATTAACCACCAGGCCAAGATGGAAAATGGATTTGCTGCCCTTTAATGTCTTTAGATCAAAACCCAATGTATTTCTCTCTGGAAGGTTCGTGTGTCTGAAAGAGGAGTAATTGGTGAAACTTACTCACTTATGATGTACTTCAGGGAAGACCAAGCAGCCTAGTGGTCCCTTTAGGCTTGAAACTATATGAATATAGAATGAATATAGAATTCTCACTAGTAGGCAGCAGTGGAAGAGGAATGATTAAATTTAAACATACACTTTTTTTGTAAGAACTAATTAGTTTTTACCCCCTGAGATATTAATTGACTAGTAACAGAAAATGGGGTCGTGTGGATCTGTGGTGCTTCTGATTTGAAGCATGGTTTTGCATAAACATCATTTTTTCTATTGATTTTGCCAATAGGCTAGTGAACCTCCTCCCTCTCACATATTTTTTGGAAAGTAGTTCACACTAGAAAACTTTACAAAGTTTAGAAAGTTACCCTTGCTTCTGGTTTATGTTTGTACTTGTTAGAATCATAAAAAGTGTGATTTTCAGTGTGAATGAAAAATACTATTGGCAATTACTACTCGGTGAGTTCCATGATGTGAATTTAGTGAGTGCTGTAACAATAACTGCAATAGGTGATAACTAATAATCTTACTGACAGTGTAAGAAGACAGGAAAAAATAGAAGATTATACTTCTGCAGATATATCCCCAAATGGAGGTTGAGGTCCATTAAGCAAAATATCTTCTGAAAGACTGCAGCGTGAGACTTGATCCTGGGGTTTCTGTTGTACAGTAAATGCATCCTGTTATCTCAAGGATGTTTGGAAAAATAGAGTAAATTTTGCCTACATTGAGAGTGATTCCTGGTGAATATACCTTTAAGGCTAGAGAAGAAGAAACTTTAACTAACTCATGGATCTGAGCCTAAAAATTTACACAGCTGCTTAAATTTAAGCATGTAATCCTGTCCTGTGGGATTGAGAGGGACTTTCACAAGCATAAAATGAAACTTATACAAAGCTTGCATGATTTGTGTGTATATATGCCTGTGTATATGCAGTGCACACACACACACACATGCTTACATGAAAGCGTGGGTATCCCTGCTCCAGAGTTCCTGCAAAATAAAATTCACTGTTACCATGACACAGGTTTTAGGTGGATCATTTCTTATACCCGGGCAGATATGAAAACTCCATCTGGATGTTTGACAGGAGCAGTATAAAAACATGCTTTTAAAAAGTGTTAGGAATGCTTCTTGATCTGATATCCCAGTACATTCCGTGCTAGTGATTCAAAGAAATACAAACAAAAACAAACCCCCATGATACAATTACATACCTTAGCAAAGTTAAATGTTTTCTAAGTTACGTGGGTGCTGGAGGCAGTGGAATTTGGAAGAGACTTTTTGAAGATGAAGGTCAAAACAGTAAAACAGATGTATATATGCACGTATCATATCTCATAAGGTGTGGTCCTATATACCACAGATATTCATTTCACTTTGATATAATAAGGTACAACTCTGACTTCTCTATGAGTTTTTCTTTTTTTTTTTTTTTTTCCACTTCATTTTCAATATTAGAAATGTCAGATTCTGGGTTATCTCTATTGGCTTCAGAAAATCCATATGAAAAAAAAAAATGTTTCCAAAAGTGTTTCCTCACCCTTCTCAAGGAGTGACTGAAAGGGATGTGGAGCTGGGAGGATCCTATTTAATGAAGGTACAAGTGTCATTCATGGACCTATAGCACACTAAGCCAGGGGCTTGCACAGTTAAGGAAGCATGGTATGTCTGCAAGCACCCTACAGCACTTCAAACAGACATCCAGACAGCTTTCGTGAAATGAGCTCAGTTACTAATGCCAGGGTGACCCCGCCAGCATGTGCCGTGTGTACCTGCTCTGGGCTATGCAGGGGATGAAGCCTGCCTTGCAGTACCCATGTCTGTGACTTCATGGATTTCATAAATGCTCGTGTGTGCATCAGTGCCAGTCTGGTGCCAGGAGAGGTTAATCACCAAGGCCTTCAGAAATATGCATGGTCCTTTCAGACAGTAAGAGGAAAGCATCTGAGATGCGTTACACCTTACAGCCTTTCTGCCAGTTGGTGCCTGCAGCATTTTGTAGGTGGAGCACTTCTGTCTAGAGACCAAAGATCGCCAAAGTTACTAAACACCTAAAGTCTTTAGGTAGGCTTAGGCATAGAAATACTTTTAAAGGTATGGTCCAGAGAGGAAAGGTCATTATTTCTATAGATAGTTAGGCATGGGTCTCCCCTGTGTTGCAAAGCCTAATTGACTCATTCCTTCACTGCATTTCAAAAATGACCTATGTCTGAGGCTTCAAAGGAATTGGGGTGATTAAATCAGTGGGTCCCCAATTCCTGCTTGTTTATCTGATAACCTTCTAATGATAGATGCAAAAACAACCAGGGAAGCAAGGACTGAAACCTAAATTTCGCCATTCCTAGAGAAGTCTGAAAGAATATTGATTCTTTCTTTCTCTTGTGCTGTTTTTGTCTCAGTAAAT